>QRFJ01000178.1:903125-963324 GCA_006176705.1 Cocos nucifera | reverse complement strand
ACTGATGATTGGCTTTGGAACATAATTTTCAACAACTCCACTTGTCCTAAAGCCACTCGGCATAGTCTAATACCCATCTTCGACTTATGGTTATGACCTTTTGATTGCTAGGGCTTTAATGAAGGGTCGACTAGGTTCTCCTTTTCATCGATCTTCTAAAAGTCGATGTCACCATAATCCACGACCTCATGGACCAAATAAAAGTGGTGCAGAAAGTGCTTTATCCACTGTTATGCCTTCAATTCCTTTGCTTAAGCTATGGTGTCAATGCTGTTGCAGTAGAGTAGGACTGGACCATCAATGGTGGGTGCTACTCCGAGCTCGATGATAAACTTCCTCAGCCATACAGCTTCCTTTGCTGCATCTGATGCTACCATGTACTCTACTTCACAAACAGAGTCAGCCACTGTATGCTGCTTGGAACTTTTCTAGCAGATGGCTCTACCATTTAGAGTAAAGATATACTCCGACACATTTTTACTATCATCATGGTCAGATTGAAAGCTGAAGTCTGTAAACCCTATATGCTTTAGATCTGACTCACCATAAATCAATCATTGATCCTTAGTATTTCTCAAATACTTAAGGATGGTTTTAACCACCTTCCAGTGATTTTTTCAAGGTCAGACTGGTATCTATTCACCACTCCTAGTGAGTATGCCACATCTGATCTCATACATGTCATTGCATATATAATAGATCCCACTGTCAAAGCATATAGAATTTTACTCATATGCTCTCTTTCTTCAAGAGTTGTCAGACAATCCTTCTTAGAGAGATAAATTTCTTGGCCTATCGAAAGATAGCCTATTTTCAAATTCTCCATGCTGAACCTCTTCAGCATAGTTTCTATGTACGTGAACTAGGATATACCAAGCATCCTTTTAGATCTATCCTTATAGATCTTCATTCCTAGGATATAGTATGCTTCACCCAAGTCCTTCATGGATAACTGTGATGACAACCAGACTTTTATTTCTTGTAGTACGGGGATATCATTCCCGATTAAGAGAATGTCATCCACAAACAAAATGAGGAATACCACTGCTGGATCATTTGTCCATTTGTAAATGCAGGATTCTTCTTCGTTCTTAACGAAGCCATACGTTTTGATCACTTTATCAAAATGTATGTTCCAACTCCGAGATGCCTGCTTTAATCTATAAATGGATCTCTAAAGCTTGCACATCTTAGACTCATCTATGGATGTGAACCCTTCAGGTTGTATCATATATACCTCTTCGGTCAGCTCTCCATTTAGAAAAGCTATCTTCATATCCATCTGCCAGATCTCATAGTTCAGATGGGCAGCAATGGCAAGCATGATCCGAATGGACTTGAGCTTTGCCATAGGAGAGAACGTCTTATCATAGTCAATACCATAATGTTGATGATATCCCTTAGCAACTAAATGGGCTTTATAGGTCTCCACCTTTCCGTCTGCGCCTCTCTTTCTTTTGAAGATCCATTTACACCCCATGGGTTTAACCCCTTCAGGTGGGTCAATTAATGTCCATACATCATTGACCTTCATGGAATCCATTTCGGATCTCATGGTTTTTAGCCATTTCTCAGAGTTAGGTCTCTGCATCACATCCATATAAGTGATCAGGTCCTCATCGTTCTCATTGAGTTTGATGGGATCACCATCCTGGATCAAGAATCCATAGTATCTGTCCGAATGGCACGGTACTCTACCAGATCGCCTTAATGTTGTGGGTTCACTAGGCTTCAAATCTGATCTGATCAAATCCAACTTAGGATCAACATTCTATGTCGGACTTTCTACCTATTGAACTTCATCAAGTTCAACCTTAGAGGCAACAGTTCCTTCACCAAGGAACTCCTTTTCCAAAAATGTTGCCCTAAGGCTGACGAACACCTTTTGTTCATTAGCATGGTAGAAATAGTATCCTTTGATCTCTTTTGGGTACCCTATGAATGTCAGACCTAGGTTCATGTTTGTTTGTAACTAACCGTTTGACATAAGTCGGGCACTCCTAAACCCTAAGGTGTGAAAGTGCTAGCTTACGCCCTATCCATATCTCATATGGGGTTTTAACTACAAATTTACTTGGAATCCTATTTAATAGATAACAAGCCGATTCGAGTGCATATCCCTAGAAGGATATCGGCAAGCCGGCAAATCCCATCATGGATCGGATCATGTCTAACAAAGTTTGATTCCTCCTTTCAGACACAACATTATGCTATGGTGTTCCAGGAGGAGTCGATTGGGAGAAAATTTCATTCTCTCCTAGATATGTGAGAAATTCACTAAAAAGGTATTCTCCTCCTTGATCAGACTGAAGAGTTTTAATACTCTTTTTAGTTTATTTTTTTACTTCATTTTAGAATTATTTGAACATTTCAAAAGAATCCGACTTATGTTTCATCAGATAGACATATCCATATCTGGATAGATCATCCATGAAAGTGATGAAGTAGACATATCCACCTCTGGCACTTGTGCTCACTGGTCTATATACATCAGTATGTAGTAGACCTAAGAGCTCATTGGCTCTCTCACCTTTTCTAGTAGAAGATGACTTGGTCATTTTACTAAGAAGACATGACTCACAGGTTGGAAGTGATTCACAATCATTGACTTCGAGGATTTTCTTTTGAGTCAACTTGTTTATCCTGTTCTTATTTCTATAATCTAGCCTATAGTGCCATAAGTAGATATCTGATACACTATCTAATCTAGGGTGCTTGCTAGTAGAATAGACTACATTAACATGTTGTGATAACATATATACACCATTGTTCAATTATCCACAGAAAATAGTAACACCATTCATAATGACATTATAAACTTATTTATTTATTAAAATTTCATAATTATTCATGGCTAAAAGGCCTACAAAAAAAATATTTAAAAAGAAACTAAGATAGAAATGATAATCACTAAGAACAACAGTATGAGATTCAAATATAAGTTTCAAAATTCCTAAAGCTAGAACTGGAACTGGTCTTCCATCTCCAACGTTTAGGAATCTCTCACCTTGCTTGAATCTTCTACTGACCTGGAACCCCTATAATGAATTACAAATATGGTAAGAGCTATCGGTATCCAATACCCAGTCAGTAATATCATAAATAGAGAAATTACAAGGAGTTATCATGTAAATACCTTTCCCAGTAATAGCTTGCTTCTTTCTCTACCTGTTCGGATCCAGGGAGGCAATGTACTGAGGATAGTTTCTCTTTCAGTGCCATCGCTTCTTGTAAAAGAAGCATTCAGCTTGACTCTTATTGGGCTTGATCTTCCTAATCTGGCCGTGCACAGATGTCCCAGCCTGAACTTGCACCTTCTTTGTTTCATTTTTCTTATTCTTTTTCCCTTTCCTAAAGGGTTAAGAACCAGAAGATAAACCTTCCACTAAGTTCACCAACTCTTTATGGAGCTGGTGATCCTTCTCAAAGTTCTAAAGTAACTCTAGTAAGCCATGGTAGTTTGCTTCAGGCTTTGTCATTCTATAATGAGTAAGGAAAGGGAGATAGAACTTTGGCAGTGAGTTCAGTATTGTATCTTTTCCAAGTTATTCATGCAAGGAAAAGCCGAGTTTGTTCAAGCACTCTATCAGCTCGATCATATACAGTACATGATCAATGATAGAGGCTCCATCCTATATTCTAGCATTGAAGATGGTGCAACTAGTCTTGTGCCTCTCAACATCATCGGATGTGCCAAAAGAATCCTCCAATGCTTGGAGCATTTAATTTGGCAGAGTTGTCTCAAACCTGTGACTGAACTCATCGCTCATCATAGCCAGCATAATGCAGTGCACCATGGTTTGGTCAATGAGCCACTTCTGATAAATGTCTCTTACTGTTCCACATGCATTAGTAGCTGACTCCTCAGGTGCAAGATCGATCAGCACATACAGGATCCGTTCATGCTCCAGGATAATCTTTAACTTTCGGTACCAGCTATCGAAGTTGGGTCCCACCAACTTATCATTATCCAATAATGATCAGAGTGATAGGGAAGTGGCCATGTTTGCACAAAGGAAAACCAAAACCTAATTAGTAATTGGTTCATTAAACCTAAAGATTTGTACTTTAATCAAAAGATTTCTCCTACTATTTTATTCGAATTGGTAGCCTCTACCTCCAATTTGAGAAATTATCCTAATTTCTTAGTGGATACTAGAATCCGCATAGACTGTACACGAGTCCAACTTTGGTTGGCCCACCCATATACATCTAAAGGTAGGTTTATAACTAATTACTTCTCCAAATAATTTTCAATAATTAAATTTTGCCATAGGCTCTGATTAGTTGGCTTTGGCCTTCTCAGAAAAGGATCCAGTTAGGTCCAACCATTAACATGACCACACTTAGCCCATCCGACCAATGAATGATCAGGCCCAACTTTAGTTCGCCCACCCGACCACTATTTAGAAAGATATATCCAAGAGATCATACAATGAATGATAATTCAATCAATCGATAAGCACCAGGCCTTTGAGCCTCCAATGATTATCTAATTGATGGACTCATTATCATCTACTTTAATGGGAGGCTATGATCCAATTATCATATAACTATTTTATTTTAGAAACCTAATAATTTTAGAAAATTTAATTTATAGAAGTAAGTAGGTCAGATTAACCAGCTTGTCATGATCCGCCTACTAACTTCACTAAGTTAGCTTAAGGGAGACCATTAATAGTCTGGTCTAGGAGCACCTAAATCAATCAAACTGATTTACCTAGATGACATGGGTCAGCTCAAATAGTTAAGCGATCTGATCAAAATATAATCTCACTAAGAGACCAGATAAGTTCGATCAATGGAAGGATCTGCCAGGCTTGCCTTAGACACCATCAAAAATGGTCAGGTAAGCGAGCTGCCAATTAAAAACCACTAGTCTGATTTACCTTAGACACCAACTAGTTTAATTAGTTTCAATTAGATCAACCTAATTGTTAGTGCTGCACCGTGTAGCTAAGAATCAAGTCCATCTTGGGTCTTGTTAAAGACATGGACTTGACCAACTACAACTATTGCAATTGATCTAGAGAATCCTTGACCTAATCTAAGATAATAATTGATTAGATTTAGTCAATTCTCTAATTAAGTCCATTCTTTAATCTAACCCTAGGTCTAACCCAATTAATGGACCTAATCCCCACTAACCCATTAACCCAATGTGTTATGATCCGTGTCATAGGATCTTCAATTTACAATCCTATAACCTAATCAAACAACTTCTTAATTCTTAATTAAGTTTTGAACTGAGGGTTGAGGTTTGGCTTTTCAAAAATAGTTTTCGTTGGTGCAAAATCTGGTTGACGTCGGATCGAGCTAGAGTCGAGAAAGAAGAGATCACCATCGGTGATCTACAAAATAAAGTTCCATCTAGAGTCAGTGGTGGTAGCTCCGGTAGGACCCTCTGACGATCAAGTCAGCTCTTCCGACCAACAAAAATGGAGTGCTTAGGAAAGAATTCGGTAGAGTTTTAGGAAGGAGAGGAGAGCTTAGAGAAAACATATCTGAAGGATTTCTTTAATAGATGGAATCTGGAGCAGACTGATAGTGATAGCCATAGCCATCTGATAGCTGGCTGCTTGGGGCCGTATGGGGCTTGTTACGGAGAGGGGCACCGTCTATAGCAGACTGATAGTGATAGGCATAGCCATTCGGTAGCAGACCGTTCGGAGCCGCATGAGGTTTGTTATGAAGAGAGACACCGTCTGTAGCAGACTGATAGTGACAGCCATAGCCATCCAGTATTGAGCCACTTGGGGCCACATGGAGTTTGTTATGGAGAGAGGTGTCCATTATCGTGATGTGCCCATTCATCGAGATTTAATAGTTAAAGTCAGAGGAAGCAGACATCGGTTGGTAAAGAGCTTTGACATACATCAATTCTAGAGGAGTTCGGACTTCTAAATGGGATATAGCGTGAGGGGAACATCTGGGAGGAATGCTAGTTGAAATCTGAAAGTAATCTGTTCGAGGAATCTGAATGGAGTTTGACTGATGGAGAAGTCCAAAAGGAGTCCGACTGATGGAAAGGTCTGAAAGGAGTTCGACTAATGGAGAATTTTAGAAGGAGTTCGACTGATGGAGAAGTTTGGCTGAAGAAGAAGTTTGAAAGAAGTTCAGTTGAAGGAGAAGTCCGGAAGGAGTTCGACCACTGGAGGAGTCCGAGAGGGGTTCGATCACTGAAGGAGTTCGACCACTGGAGGAGTCCGAAAAAGGTTTAGCCGCTAGAGGAGTTCGACTGCTGAAGGAGTTCGGAAGGGGTTTGACTGCTGGAGGAGTTTGGCTGCTGAAGAAGTCTGGGAGGGGTTCGACCACTAGAGGAGTTTGGTTGATGAAGGAGTCTGGGAGGGGTTCGATCGCTGGAGGAGTTCGACTGCTAAAGGATTCTGGAAGGGGTTCAACCACTAGAGGAAGAATTCTTGATCAAAGCTCTTCCATGATTACCAGTTATATTAGGCTAAGCATCAGATTAGACTTCAGCAAGAGTGGGATTTATCCACAACACTAGTCCCTCCACTCTCGAGTTCGAAATTCGAAGGAAGGGAGTACAAAAAAGATAACTGTCGAAGTTTTTTTCAGGCTCTGCATCCATTGAGGTTGAAGTTCAGGGGAGATCTTATCTTCTGTTGAAGTTGAAGCTCGGGGGAGATCTTATCTTCGGTTGAATTGATCAGAGAAGATCTTTCTCCCATAGAAAGTTGAGAGAATTCTTATCTTCTTTCGAAGTTGAGAGCTCGAGAGAGATCTTATCTCCAGACAGAGGTTGAAGCTCGGGGGAGATCTTATCTCCAGCTGAGGTCGAAAGAGATCCTATCTTCTATTAAAATTGCAGCTCGAAAGAGATTTTATCTCCAGTCGAGGTTGAAGGAGATCATTATCTCTTATTGAAGTTGAAGTTCGGAGAAGATCTTATCTCCAACCGAGTGTGAAGGAGATTCTTATCTCCTATTGAAGTTGGAAGCTTGGTGAAGAAGATCTTATCTTCTTTTGAATCAGTCGAGAAAGCTTATCGAGGAGTTGAAGGATTCTTATCTTCTTTGGCTGAAGTTTGAAGCTCGGGGGAGAGATCTTATATTCTTGGCTGAAGTGAGTTATGCTCAGGGGGTGAGATCTTTCTTTTGGAATGAAGTTGAAGCTCAGAAGAGAATTTATCATCCCAGAGAGGAGTTGAAGAAGAGATTCTTCTTCTTGTTGAAGGAGAAGCTCTCGAGGGGAGGAGATCTTGTTGATGTCTGAGTCGAGGGATCAAGATTGAGGAGTCTTCTCCAAGATCAAGAATTCTAGATTGAAGTTTGAAAACCTTCGATTGAGGAGACTTCTTATTAGGATCATCCAATGACGAGTTGAAGGAATCTTTATCTCTATTGGAAGTTGAAGCTCGGAGAGATCTTATCTCCAGTTTCGAGGTTCAGAGAAGAGATCTTATTCTTTCTATTGAGGTAAGCGTCGAGCTCTTCTAAGGAGGAAGACTTTGAGATCTGCTCATGGAGTTCTATGGAGGAAGATCTTATTCTTCTTTAGAGATTGTTGAAGGCTTGTTTTCAAGGAGGGAAGGATCTGATTATCTCCTATTGAGGTTGAAGCTCAGGAGAGATTTATATCTCACTGAGGTCGAGTCTAGATCGGATTAGGAAGAAGGATCCTATCTTTTGTGATTATAGGTGAAGCGGGAGAGATCTTATCTTCCGAAAGTCGAGGGTTGAAAGAAGTCTTATCTCTTGTTGAAGTTGAAGCTCGGGGAAGATATCTTATCTCCAGAGTCGAGGTTTCGTGGAGAGGAGATCTTTATCTTCTTTTGAAAGTCAAGAAGCTCAGTTGATCTTATCTGACCAGCCGAGGTTGAATGGAGAAGTCTTATCTTTTTACTTTGAAGAAGCTTGAAGAATGATCTTATCTCTCCGAGAGAGATTGAAGAGATCTTATCTCTCTATTGAGGTTAAGTGGAAGAAGATCTTATATCTCCTATTGAAGGTTGAAGCTCGGTTATTCTCTTTAGTGATTGAAGAGCTTAGAGAAAAAGACTTGGATCTCAGCATCGAGGTTGAGAGGAGATCTTATCTCCTATTGAAGGATTGAAGCTCAGGGGAGATCTTTTAGCCTTTGAACTCTCACTGAGGAGCTTGTCTTATCTGACCGCTCTTCTTATCTCCAGCTGAGGTTGAAGGAGATCTTATCTCCTATTGAGGTTAAAGCTCGGGGAGATCTTATCTCCAGCTGAGGTTGAAGGAGCCAAGGTTGAAGAAGATCCTATCTTCTGTTGAAGTTGAAGCTTGGAGGAGATTTTATCTCTAGTCGAGGTTGAAGGAGATCTTATCTCCTATTGAGGTTGAAGCTCGGGGGAGATCTTATCTCCAGCCGAGTTGGGGCCTCTCTTCTCACCTTGTCTAAAATGAACGAGGTCTTCGACTTTGCTTATGTTAGGACGAGGTTCTCCTCTTATTCCTAATAGGCTGTAGGGGTACATTAGGACTGTTGTCGAGGCCTCTCCCCTCCTCCCATCTTAAATAACTGGACGTTGTCAACTTGCTCATGTTTGGATGAGGTTCTCCTCCTTTCCTAACATGATAATAGGGGTATAAATGGGTCATTGAATGGGCCTCTCCTCTCCTCCTATCTTAAATAATCGAAGGTCTTCGACTTGCTCATGTTAGGATGAGGTTTTCCTCCTATTCTTAACATGACCACTTTTGATTTCTTCTTTCCTATCATCACATAATTTTTGCACCAAGAGATAATAATGTTGAGATGGAGGAGTTTTATTGAAGAAAAATTACTGGTAGTATATTCTTATATTTTTTTAATTCCAAGATCGCGAGAGCGTTGTTCCTCTGAGCTCCTTGAGGTAATAAGCGTCCGGCCGGATGACCTCCTCTATTTCATATGAGCCTTCCCAATTTGGGGCAAGCTTTTCCTGGCTCTGAGGCTGAGAGATGGTGGCTCGTCGAAGTACTAAGTCCCCCAGAGATAGTATTGATGATGTCGAGAGGCGGCCGATCTCCTTATTGTTCCTCCCTCCTTGGTGGTTCTGGCTGCGGTAGTGCCCTCAGTTGATCTTCTCTTGCTTCAGACCAGCATCTGAGGAATCAATCCAACCATCCTATCCTGATGAGCTCCTCGATCTTGTCTTGGAGCTGAATGCATTCTTCAGTATCATGGCCATGGTCATGATGGTAGAGGCAGTATTTGCTAGGATTGCACTTACCAGGATGAGTGTGCATCCATTCAGGCCTCGGCAGTTGCTCCTTGATCTTCATCAATACTTGCATTTTTTGAGCATTGAGGAAGGTATAGTTATGAAACCTTCTGGGGGGAGAACTTCATCGTGCCCTTCTATCAGAGCTTCTTTGACGACGAGCTCGAAGAGGAGTATGGGTTCGCTTGCACTTGGACGGAGTCTATGAGTACAGTCGAACTTCATTCAGCCCTCCATCAGCCATGGATTTATTAGACTCACCCACCTGCCACTCTCCTACGGCTTCTTCATCTTTCAATTTGAAGGCTTCTTTCGCTCAGTCATATCCTTCAACCCGAGCTAGCAAATCAATAAAGTCCTTGGGGTACTTCTTCTTCAGGCAGAACAGCAAATCATTCTTCTGAAGATCACCCTTGAGTGCGGCCATTGCAACAGACTGGTCCAGATTTCGGACCTCCAATGCAGCAGCATTAAAATGGGTGACATAAGAATGAATAGATTCCCCCTCCTTCTGCTTGATATTCATCAGAGAATCCAAACCTCGATGGGGACATCGGCTGCTAACGAAGTGAGCCACAAACTGATGGCTCATCTGATCAAAGGAGAAGATGGTACCTGACTTAAGTATTGAGTACTGATTTCTTGCTGCTCCTTTTAAGGTAGATGGAAAAGCCTGACATAAGATGGCATCTGGTGCACCATGGAGTAGCATCATGGTCTGGAAGGCTTCCAGGTGATCAACCAGATTAGAGGTTCCATCGTAGCTTTCAAATTGAAAGAGCTTGAAGTTCGGTGGAATAGGATCTTGCATAATTTAGGGAGAGAAAGGAGGATCATAGCAGACATCATCATGGTGAGCCAGGGTGACATGGCGGAGTTTCTCAATCCATCAGTCCATCTTCCATAGTTTCTGATCAAGGACATCATCTCGATCATAGATCTTGGAAGGCTTTCGGTTGTAGATGGGAAAGGTCTCTTTCGGATAAGAATCATGATTCGAACAAGAATCCTCTACTCTCTATTTCTCCTTTCCAAGGGCGACGAGTATGCTAACCCAAGTGCTCCTCCTTAGGATTAGTTTCTAACATCTCGATGGTGGGTTTTCTGATGGAACCACCATCGGGGATTGCCGCATGGCTTGCACCATTTCGGTGAGGCCCTGAACCCACTGCATCAGTAGGTTAAACTGCTTCGGATCTACTATGGCCATCGATGAAGAAGAAGATTGAAGTGCTGGCGATGGAGCAGGAACGGATGGATCTGGCTCAGATTTGATGGTAGAAGCAGTAGATCTCCAAGTAGTCATCTTCTTTGGAGGCATTTCTTGAGATTGAGGGAGAGGATGAAGATGAACCTTGAAGAAGAAGATCCACAAGATCGACTAAGTACTTCTTTAAGAACAAGGGTACCTCAAGAATAGAGAGCCCTTTCTCTAGCACCAATCTTGTTGGTGCAAAATTTGGTTGACATCGGATCGAGCTGGAGTCGAGGAAGAAGAGGTCACCATCGGTGACCTGCAAAATAAAGTCCCATCCAGAGTCGGTGGTTGTGGCTCCGGTAGGACCCTACAATAATCAAGTCAGCTCTTCTGGCCAACAGAAATGGAGTGCTCAGAAAAGAATTTGACAGAATTTTGGGAAGGAAAGTAAAGCTTAGAGAAAATATATCTAGAGGGTTGCTTTAATAGATGGAGTTTGAAGCAAACTGATAGTGATAGCCGTATCCATCTGGTAGCTAGCTGCTCGGAGTAGCATGGGGCTTATTATGGAGAGGGGCACCGCCTATAGCAGACTGATAGTGACAACCATAGCTATCCGATAGCGGGCCGCATGGGGTTTGTTACGAAGAGGGGTGCCACCTATAGTAGACTGATAGTGACAGCCATAGCCATCCGATACTGAGCTGCTCGGAGCCACATGGAGTTTGTTACGGAGAGAGGGTAACATTGTTGTGATGTGCCCATTCATCGAGATTTAATAGTCGAAGTTCAGAGAAAACAGACATCGATTGGTGAAGAGCTTTGACATACATCAATTTCAGAAGAGTTTGGACTCCTAAAGAGGATATGGCTTAAGGGGATCGTCCAGGAGGAATGCTAGTTGAAATTTGAAAGTAATCTGCTAGAAGAATCTGGATGGAGTTCGATTGATGAAGGAGTCCAGAAGGAGTCCAACTGAAGGAGATGTCCAGAAGGAGTCCGATTGATGGAGAAGTTTAGAAGGAGTTTGACTACTGGAGAAGTTTGGTTGAAGGAGAAGTTTGGGAGAAGTTTAATTGAAGGAGAAGTCCGAAAGAAGTTTGACTACTGGAGGAGTCCAAAGGGGGTTCGGTCACTGGAGGAGTTCGAGAGAGGTTCGGTCGCTGGAGGAGTTCGACCGCTAGAGGAGTCCGAAAGAGGTTTGACCGCTAGAGGATTTTGGCTACTGAAGGAGTTCGGGAGGGGTTCGGCCGCTGGAGGAGTTCGACTGCTGAAGGAGTCCGAGAGAGGTTCGACCGTTGGAGGAGTTCAACTGCTGAAGGAGTCCGAGAAGGGTTCGACCGATGGAGGAGGAATTTTCGATCTAAGCTCTTTCGTGATTATCGGTTACATTAGGCTAAGCATCAGACTAGACTTCAATGGGAGCGGAGTTTATTTCCAATAGTTTTCATATTTGTAAAACATTTTTACAACATGGTTCTATTAATCAAGTTGCATATTTGATTTATAATCAATATGCAGGTAACATAAACATGAATTTACTTTAGATCTAATCTAAATAGGTTCATGTAATTGAAATAGTTTTAATAATAATCAATCATAAATCTTTCTAGATCAAATCTAATATATTTATGAAGATTAAAACTAGATTAAAATATTTTTAATCAGATCATAAAATCTCTTAGATCTAATTTAAAATTTTATGATCAATATTTTAGATCAGCACGTACTAGGACAACTTATTCACTATAAGGGATAAACCTTATAGTAGGACAACCTTATGGCAGTCCGTGCAATCTAAAATATTTTATTTTTAGATCTAAAATTATTTTAAATCTATTAAATCATAAATAAAATTAGATTAAATCTAATAAATTTATGATTAGAGTCAGATCATCACGAACTAGGACAACCTATTCACTATAAGGGGTAAACCTTACAGCAGGACAACCTTATGGCAGTTCATGAGATCTAAATTTATTTTTTTAAAATTTTAGATTAATAATTAGAATATAAATTATATATAATCTAATAAATAATCTAAACAAGCACAAAAATTATGTAATAACAATCTGACTTTGATACCATTTGAAGGTTCTTGATCTAGGGTTTTATAGGTAAATCTTGAAACTTTTTCAAGATCTTACAGTGAAAAATTTAAATAAATTAAATATTTATTTAAATAAATATATAAATACCTAGATCTTAAATTTATTACTTGATCAAGGCATGATATTAAATTAGAAATTAAAATCAAACAAGAAAGAAAAGGTTGATCAAATCAATCTAGATCTACACTACATCAAATGCAGGTATGAAGTTTATAGATCATATCTATTATCTGAGCAAGTTAGATATTCTAACATACTGATCCAGGCTTGAGGATGAAGTCATGAGCCGTACACATGTACAACCTCTAGGAGTCATCCACACGAGCCTACGATCTCTAATCTGAAGTCCAATGCAGAAAATCAGCACAGCATATTAGTACTATGCTGGTCCTTCTTCGATGGTCGATTCGATGCTCCTTTCTTCAAAATTTGGACTCTCCAAAGTATGAGTAGCAAGATGAGAGTTTACTGATCTGAGATTCTCTCAGAAAAAAACTCAAAAAAAAGAGGAGAGATTGAAAATAAAACAGCCCTAGAAGAAAACCCTCTTCTTCTTCTCTTTTCTCTCACCTAGACACCTAGTTTGGTGCCTATGGAAACCCCATGCCCAAGGACCCTCTTTCTTTGATTTTTACACAACCCAAATCTCTCCTAAGGCTCTATATTTTACAAAAAAATTAGAATAAAATTCATCCAATAAATAGAGAAAAAAAAAGTCCAATTTAGATCAAAATCCTAGACTAGGAATATCCAAACATGGAAAGTTGTTGGGGTGTTCAACTCTTGGGTGCCTCCTCCATACTTATTGGCATGGACCAGCAAGGGAGGGTGCACAAAAAAAAAAGATTATTTTCATTGAATAAGAGAAGAATTAATTAAAAGAGGGGGTGGCACTCAAGGGAAGGTGTTTTGGTCAAAAGGATTCTATCTCATAGAATCCTATGCAAAACTTACTCCTCTTTTGACTTGGTCTTCCAACAAATTGCCTTATGAGAAAAGAAGGAGAGAAAGAGAGCATGAGAAGCCATGGGAGTGGAGAATTTTTACATAAGAAACAAAACAAAAAGGGCATGGGGTGTGAGGATTAAGTGGTGCAAGTGATAGGGAGTCCTAGTCACACTAGGAATCCTGTTTTAACTTGGTCAAACAAGATCTTTTAACCAAATAAAATTATGATTAAACAATCCCAATTAAATAAGACCCTAATCCATTTAAAAATTTAATTAAATTAGATTTAATTTTAATTTATTTTCTAATTAAATAAAAAAAATGAGTTAATCCGAGTCCTAGTTAGACTAGGACTAGTTCTTCCTTGCATATGGCTTATCCAATAAACCAATTGAACTTGATTCAATCAAGCCCAAATCAATCAAATTAAATTATATTTAATTAAACTTAATCTTAACCTATTGGCTTAATTAAATTAAGCTAATTAGCAATTCAATTATTAATCGATCCTCCTGCAACATTTGCACTAGGTTAAATACCAATCATATTGATTGTTTAACCCTAGAACGATTCTTAATCGTTGATCAACCATCTGATCAGATCATAAGCTCTAATGTGTGTGACCTCATAGGTCTGAACCTAAGATAGTAGCACGAAAATAAATTTTTATCCTAATCGAAGTGACCATCTAGCAATGATACCCGACGGTCGAATAGGTCGAAGGTGTAGAACACCATCCATAGAATCCATGCGGATATAGTTTTTATATAATTCATCCTCTTGACCACAATGCTTGTAGAACACCTCAGAGTTCAATAGTCAACTCTAATCAGATTATCTGCATTGTATTTAAAAATACCAAATCCATCTGATGGATTATCCTGGCCAAGATTTTGCTATATTGAAATATAATGATATATTCTTCTTTAACTCTTGGAGTGGTCAATTCTATCTTGATCACACTCTAACTTTGTAAGTACTTGACTGTTCCCACAAGCCTTTTATTATTGAATTAGAAATTTAGTTAGTCCTGTACCAAAGTATAGTGAGTTGCTTGTAAGTCACTGAGGTGATCTCAGGTCTAAGGGATACTTATACCTATATCCCATCAAAGACATTCTTGATAGCAGAATGCTCTGAAGTTGGTCACGTTCAATGATGATGTACCCATATATATCATCTGTATGCCATACCAGTGTCTCCACACATCTTGGTTAAGAGGATAATCAACCTATATGGTATATAGCGACCTATTCTCGATTGATGCTGTCGTCCTAATTAACAGTCTATCATTTGGTTGTGAACAAATTTAAGGACTACTCGATAAATCCTCTCTTTATCAAAACTAAATAGTCCTAAGGACTTCACCATAACAATGGAGTTCATTAAAAGATGTAAACTTGTGATGAAAAAAGATGCCAAAATATTTTTTATTAATTAATAAATTAATTATAATTACAAAATAGCTCAACCGTCAATAAGCTAACGATTGACTTTGGGACATAATTTCCAACAATACATTCTTCTCCAACTCTTAGAGTGGTCAATTCCATCTTGATCGCACCAACTTCGCAAGTACTTGACTGTGCCCAAAAGTCTTTCATTACTAATTAGAAATTTAGTTAGTCTGGTATCAAAGCACAGTGAGTTGCTTGCAAGTCACTAAGGTGATCTCAGGTCTAAGCAATACTTATACCTATATTCCATCAGAGACATCCACGATGGTAGAATGCTCTAAAGTTGGTCACGTTCAGTAATGATGTACCCATACATCTCATCTGTATGCCATACCAGTGTCTCCACACTCCTTGATTAAGAGGACCACCAACCTATATGGCATACAGCGACCTATGCTCGATAGATGCTATCATCCTATTTAACAGCCTATCATTTGGTCGTGAACTGATTTAAGCACTAATCGATAAATTCTTTCTTTATCGAAACTAAATAGTCCTAAGGACTTCATCACAAAAATGGAGTTTGTTAGAAGATGAAGACTTGTGATGAAAAATATGCCAAAGTATTTTATTTATCAATGATCAATTACATATACAAAGTAGCTCAACCATTAATAGGCTAATGATTGACTTTTGGGACATAATTTCCAATAGGAGAAGGTAGCTAAGGTCAAAGTTCTTCAAGAGGTGCTCAAGAAGGAAGAGCAAACATCGGCATAGCTGAAGGCCGCCTTGGCTTTAGAAGAAGAGAGGAGGAAAAAGGTTGAAGCCAAGGTCACCAAATTGAAGGAGCAAGTTTCGAGGTAGATCTTCGAGGCGAAGGCCCAGGCAGTATAGGAGTTCATGGTCTCCTCTGAGATGAGGGACTTGAATATCAAGTTTAGCCAGGAAGCCTTCATCAAGGGGTTCGAACATTGCGAGGATAGGATAGCTAACAAGTTCCTCGAGCTTGACCTTGGCTTTCTTTTGAAGGAGCTCCTATTGAAGAGACGGGACCGTCTACAGCCACGGTCGACCTCCCCCCTACTGAGCCTATTGTTGAAGAGTTGGGGCTGACTGGTGCTACGATGAACTCCTCAGCTGCTCCCCCAGAGGTCTGAGACCTTTTTTCATTATATTTTTTTTTTCATTTTTTCTTCTTGTACTTGGACATTTTGAATTAATGAAAAAAAATTATCCTTTATATTTATGCCATGGTATGCTTGTTTTTTTTTTTTTAGAATCCCCTTGGTGAAGATAATCATGCCTCCTCTCCTCCTAAAGAATCATTAGGATATTATTTCTATCTCCTGGAAGATCACAGTGTGATCAAGAGTCGACACACCATCTTTCTTGAAAATAGTTTATTTAAGATGGTGGCATTGAAAGACAGATTAGACTCAAGAAGAAAGTCTCCGATGAGAAATGAGCTAAGAAATATATGAAACCCAATCAGATTGAGCCAACCTAGACACTACCTCCTCCACCTCATAGATCAAGTAGAATTTTCCATCCTCCTGAAAGGTACTTAGGTACTATCTTAGAAGACATAGAGGAAATATTCCTCAAAGGAACTAAGGTTCATGGTGATGATCCCAAAACCTATGACGAGACGATATCAGATATCGACTCTGAGAAATGGTTAGAAGCAATGAAGTCAGAGATTGACTCAATGCATTAGAACTAAGTTTGGACCTTGGTAGATCTACCTAAAGGTATAGTACCTATTAGGTGTAAATGGATCTTCAAGAGAAAGATAAGTACTGATGGGAATGTAAAGAAATTCAAAGCAAGGCTCGTAGCAAAAGGGTATAGTTAGCGTGAAGGCATTGACTATTAGGATACTTTTTTGCCAATAGCCATACTTAAATCCATTTGCACATTGCTTACTATTACAGTCTATTTAGATTATGAAATATGATAGATGGACATAAAAATGGCATTCTTAAATGGATATCTTGATGAAGATATCTATATGGAACAGCCGCTAGGTTTCACATCCATTGATGATGATCATAAGGTATGCAAGCTATAAAAATCCATATATGGACTTAAGCAAGCATCTCAGAGCTAGAATGCTCATTTCAATGATGTAATCAAATCATTTGGATTCATCAAGAATGAGGAGGAGCCTTGTGTTTTTAAAAGGTCAGTGGAAGCGCTGTTGTCTTCCTCATACTGTACATGAATGACATCCTCCAAATTGGGAATGACCTTTTCATGTTGACTACAGTCAAAATATAGTTGTCTAAGAAGTTTTCTATGAAAGATTTAGGAGAGGCATCCTTTATTCTGAAAATTAAGGTCTATAGGGATAGACCGAATAGGATGCTGGGTCTCTCACAGAAAATATATATAGAGGAGGTGCTGAAGTGGTTTAGTATGGAAAACTCCAAGAGGGGTTTAGTACCCTATAGACATGGCGTTCATCTCTCCAAGAAGATGTGCCCTAACATACCTGAGGAGATTGAATGCATGAGCAAGACCCCTTATGCTTCGATAATAGGGAGTCTCATGTATGCCATGCTATGTACACGACCTGATATTTTCCATGCTGTGATTATCATAAGCAGATATTAATCAAATCCAGACGAAGAGCACTGCACTTCTGTGCAATGTATCCTTAAGTACTTGAGAAGGACTAAGGATATGTTTTTAATTTTTGATAATGGAGAACTCTAGATTCAGGGATATACAGACTCGAATTTTATGTTAGACATAGATGATTGAAAGTCGACATCTGAAAGTTTGTTTATTTGTAATGGTGGAGCTGTCAGTCGAAAGAGTTCCAAGCAGACGATGATAGCAGACTCTACCATGGAAGCAGAGTACATCGCTGCATCGGAGGCTGCAAAGGAGGCATTCTAGTATAAAAGTTTACTGCAGAGCTTAGAGTGATGCCATTAGATGCTGTTCCTCTGTACTACGATAATAATGGCACTATAGCCCTTGCTAAGGAGCCAAGGTCTCACCAAAAATTCAAGCACATCGAGCAGCAATACTACCTAATCTATGATTACCTCGAGAAGGGATACATCGAGATTAAGAGAGTCGACTCTGTAGACAACGCAGCAGACCCACTTACAAAGTTGTTGGACTAGCAGAAGATCGAAGCCCACCTTGAGAGGATGGGACTTAAATTTGTAGCCAATTGATTTTAGATTAAATGGGAGTTTGTTAGATGTGTGCCCTAGAAGCTAGATTGGCTAAATACTTGTAATACGCTTCTAAGGATAATTTTATAATTTTAACTATAAATTAATAAAAGAATTATTTTCTATTATAGTGTATATTTAAAGTATCTATGACACATCCTTTGATTTAATAGTAATGACAATTCATATTTTTAAGAGTTAAAAATTTAAGAAATAAATTTTTATAATTAACTTATAAACTGCTCCCAACTGTAGGATCATCATAAGAATGGTAATCAATCTGGAAGATTGGTGTACGATCACTTTCTTAGGATAGATGTATCTTGAGTTTATGGTGTGGAGATACCGGAGTGAGAGTACAAGTACTTGTTAGAGAACAAAGGCACTGAGCTGAAGGAAAAATCCTGATTTCCTGGGTTAGGTTCATTCAGATCTGATTGGATCAAGAGAGATATTTCAAAAATTTTTCTTATGAATCTAGATTAGATCTGAGATATTTCAGATCTAATTTTATAGATCTAATAAATAAAAATAAAAATAAAAATAAATTAAATTTGATTTAATTTATACCTTGATGTTGGATAATCAGATTACCCTTTGATGATCCTGCTATTTGCCTGAGGTTCTAGATCTAGCCATGCAAGCACATGGCCTCTATCGATATCTACTTGGGCTGGATCTAGAGATCTTCTCCTTCTTTATCACCTCTCCAAATATCAGATCTGGATCTAATTTAGAGAATCTTCAAAACTCTTTTTGAAGATCTATAATTGTCTCTACAGCAGTGCTGCCTTCTTCCTTTTTCGTCACCTTTCTCTTGCCTGGATCGCACCAAACTGGAGCCCAAATCTCCTTGGGCATGGAGAGGAGAGAGAGGACTAGAAGATGGCATGGAGGAGGGAGAGGGGCAGCCTTGGGGCATGGGCTAAGAGAGATCACTATCAAAGTTAGGCATAGACAGGGTTTATATAGACCCTGCTGCGCCATGCAGTGCCACATCAAGCCGGCTCACGTTGTTTCGAGCAATTAGATCTAAATCTAATTAGTGGGATGACATCACCTGATCCAATCAAATGAGAGCTCCCTCAATTCATCCTTAGATGGGCACCTAAGACCAGTCAAAGTCTGGATTCCTTAGGCGAACTCTAAGTTGGAATCCAAGAAGCAACCTGGAGTCCCATCTGTATGGGACTCCAAGGCATCCTCCTATCTAATGGGTGCACGCCTCCTTGGCATGCACCCCTCCTTTCTAATTTCTAGGCAAGGGGGACAAGGCCCCCATCCACTCTCCTAATGGGTGCATGACACATGTGGTCAGAAAGTCTAAGTGTCAAAGGTCAATGTTTGACCAAAGTCAAAAGACAAGAAATTGGCAGGTGACCAAAAAATGGCAGGGTGTTGTCTCAAATTTATCTCAAAATAAGACAACCCTTTTCTAACCTTGGACAAGCCTCCAGTCAGACCATAGTAAAGGTACCTGAGTTGAGCACAAACTCCTTTGGCTCAGTCAGGACAACTTTTAATGATAATAAAGGAAGAACGTTAGGTTCAATCGAGTGCTAGCACGATTTTCTTGAACCTAATTGAATCTCATTCAGATCAATTGAACTAGATCAGTTCAATTGATGATCACCAGATTCAAACCCTTGTTTGTGTGATCCAGTTAGGTTCAGTTCTAATATGGTAATGGGATATGTCATGATCTCTATCATCGACACATCATCGAAACTCCTTTCGATGGATCAGAACTCTTCTGATTCGAACAGCTAGAATGATCGATCATCTAAATCATTCTAATTGCTCCCAAAATCCACCAGTGACACCTAGCAGTATATGGTGGCAACCCATCAGAGCTGAATGCGAACCTCTTGGTGCAGCTACCTATGTGATTAAGTTCTTCTATCTTGAGCCCCGATCAGATTAGGGTTAAGGTGAAACTCGTCAAACCCTAATTTCTGTCATATGATGTAATCATTCGATTCAAGTCCAATGTGAAAATCTAAATAGAAACTCTTTCTATTATTTCACTCTGTACCATGGCCATGGGCTTATGGACTTGATTCTCATGATCATCATAGGGCTGCTCCTCATCCACCGAGGTAGATAGATTTTCCATCTTGATGCAATCCAATTCCTCCTACAATGAACATGCTATAGCCAACATACACCTCAGGATTTCCATATGGCTAGGAGACCGAGTAATGGTGTAGTCAAACTATAACACCCTCAAGGTGAACTACCGATGCACCTCAGGTCAAAGAACCAGACACACTACTGCAGCATCGAGTCAGTCATTGACGAGAAGGTAGACTTCCTAATGACTACTCGAGGTGGTCACGCTCAGTGCCCTCATTCTCTAACGAGTACCTGTACTCTCGCTCCGATGTCTCCACACCATAGACTCAAGACTCATCTACTAAAGAGAAGCGATTGTACACCAACCTTCCGGATCAATCACCATCCTCATGATGATCCTATGGTCGGGAGCATTTTATGAGTTAATAATGATTATTCATGTCTTAAATTTTCAACTCTTGAAAATATGAATTATCATTACCATTAACTCAAAGGATGTATCACAGACACTAAATACACATATGTGATAGAAAATAACCCATTTTATTATTTATAGTCAAAATTATAATTTTGCCCCCCTAGAAGTGTATTACAAGTGTCAGCCAATTCTGGCTTCTAGGGCACATATATCTAACAATCTCCCACTTGTCCTAAAGCCAATTGGCTACAAGTCTAAGTCCCATCTTCTCAAGGTGGGCTTCGATCTTCTGCTGGCCCAACGGCTTTGTAAGTGGGTGAGTGGATCTGCCACATTGTCTGCAGGAGTTGACTCTCTTGACCTCAACGATAACCCTTCTCGAGGTAATCGTGGACGGATGAGGTGGTATCGCCGCTCAATGTGCTTGGATTTCTGGTGAGACCTCGGCTCCTTAGCAAGGGCTATGGCGCCATTGTTTGTCGCAGTATAGAGGAATGGCATCTGATGGCATTACTCCTATTTCTACAGCAAACTTCTTGTACCAGAATGCTTCCTTCGTAGCTTCTGATGCAGCAATATATTCTGCTTCCATGGTGGAATCTGCTATCACCAGTTTGCTTGGAACTCTTCCAGCTGACAGCACCACCATTGCACACAAACAGACTCCCAGATGTCGACTTTCGATCATCTATATCAGGACATGAAATCCGAGTCTGTGTATCCCTGGACTTGGAGTTCTCCATTACCAAAGACCAACATCATATCCTTAGTTCTTCTCAAGTACTTAAGGATACATTTCACAGAAGTCCAGTGTTCTTCACCTGGATTTGACTGATATCTGCTTGTGACACTCACAGCATGGGCTATATCAGGTCGTGTACATAGCATGGCATACATGAGGCTCCCTATTGCAGAAGCATAAGGGATCTTGCTCATGCGTTCTATTTCCTCAGGTGTGCTAGGGCACATCTTCTTGGAAAGATGAATACCATGTCTGAAGGGTATTAATCCCCTCTTAGAGTTTTTCCATACTAAACCTCTTTAGTACTTCCTCTATGTACATCTTCTGTGAAAGTCCTAGCATCCTATTCGGTCTATCTCCTATAGACCTTAATTCCTAGAATAAAGGATGCTTCACCTAGGTCTTTCATGGAGAATTCCTTGGACAACCACATTTTGACTGTGGTCAACATGGGAATATCATTCCCAATAAGGAGGATGTCATCCACGTACAATACGAGGAAGACAACAGCGCTCCCACTGACCTTTTTGAAAACACATGGTTCCTCTTCATTTTTGATGAAACCAAACTAATTTGATCACATCATTGAAAACGAGTGTTCCAGCTCCGAGATGCTTGCTTAAGTCCATATATGGAACCTTTGCAGCTTGCAAACCTTGTGATCAGTATCACTGGATGTGAAACCTAGCGGCTGTTCCATATAGATATCTTCCTCAAGATATCCATTTAAGAATGCCGTTTTCACGTCCATTTGCCATATTTCATAATCGAAAATAGGCTGCAACAGGCAAGCAATGTGCGGATGGATTTTAGCATAGCTACTGGGAAAAAGGTATCCTGATAGTCAATGCCTTCACATGCTGACTATAACCTTTTGCCACTAGTCTAGCCTTTGAATGTCTCCACATTCCCATCTGCACCAATCTTTCTCTTGAAGATCCATTTACACCCAATAGGTACTATACCTTCTGGTGGATCTACCAAGGTCCAGACTTGGTTTGAGTGCATCGAGTCAATTTCTGACTTCATTGCCTCTAGCCATTTCTCGGAGTCGATATCTGATATCGCCTCGTTGTAGGTTTTGGGATCATCACCATGAGCACCATTACCTATGAGGAACATTTTCCTCTACTTCCTCTGAAATAATACCTAAGTATCTCTTCAGGGGGATGGGAAACTCTTTCCGATCTACGAGGTGGAGGAGGTAGTGTTCTTATTGGCTCAACCTGATTTTGGTTCCACTTGGTCCTTTAGCTCATTCGTTCTTGTGAGACTTTCTCATCAAGCTTGATCTGCTTTCCAATGCCGCTATCTTGAATAAACTATTTTTCAAGAAAGATGGCATGTCGACTCTCACAATCACATTGTGGTCTTCTGGAATGTAGAAATAGTATCCTAATGACTCTTTAGGATATCCTATGAATCGAGCTCTAAAGGACCTAAACTCTAACTTGTCCGCTTGTTGTCTTTTGACATGAGCCGGACAACCCCAAATTCTGAGATGACTCAGACTTGGTTTCTTACCATGCCATATCTCATACGGTGTGGTAGGAACGGTTTTAGAGGGAACCCTATTCAGTAAATATATTGAAGTTAATAATGAGTGTCCCCAAAGAAAATCAGGGAAGGTCTGTGAAGCTCATCATGGATCGGAACCATATCCAATAGAGTCCGATTTCTCCATTCTGAAATTTCCGTTGAGTTGAGGTGTTCCTGGTGGAGTCCATTGAGAGAAGATTATGCCATTTTTCTTTGAGATAGTCTCTAGGAATTTCCTGACTAAGGTATTCACCTCCTCGATCTGATCGAAGAACCTTAATGGGTTTTTCCAGTTTGTTTTTCTACTTCATGTCTGAATTTCTTTGAACTTTTCAAAAGCTTCAGACTTGTGTCTCATAAGATACACATACCCATACCTAGACAGATCATCGGTAAAGGTAATGAAGTAGACAAAATTGCCTCTAGCCGGCACATCAAATGGGCCGCACACATCAGTATGTACTAGGGCAAGGAGATCTGTGGCCCTTTCCCCATGTCCTAACAAAAGGGAGTTTAGTCATTTTGCCTTGAAGACAAGATTCACAAGTTGGATATGACTCGAAAGTCAATGGACTCAATAGCCCATTTTTCTCTCAATTTGTTTAATCCTATCTTCTGCTATATGACCTAATCCTCAGGTGCCATAGATATACCTATCATTTGGACTATCCCTAGGTCGTTTTTATGGCATTCACGTTTTGCTCGATAGTTAAAAATAGGTACATCAATATGTAACTGATAAAGACCATTAATAAGAAAACCATTTGCAATTTTATTTCTTTCATAAAGAATGTTACAATGGTCCTTAAGAAAAGGTAATCACATAGCCTTCTTGTGCTAAGCATGAAACAGAAATCAAATTCCTGCTAGCTGCAGGCACATAATAACAGTCTTTTAAAACTAAGTCTAAACCAGATGGTAATCGAAGAGGGTATGTTCCCATGGCCACCACTGTAGCAACTCTTGCTCCATTTTCCGACGCGTAGGATCATGTCTCCATCCCTCAGCCTCCTGCTATCCTCAAGACCCTGCATGAAAGTGCACAGATGAGCACTAGAACCAGAGTCAAGCACCCAACTGGATGCAGAAGAAATCCGTAAGGTTAGACTCAATAACGAGCATACCTCCAGAAGGACCTTCCTTCTTGTTCTTTCTTATTCTTCAGGGTGGCCAGGTAAGTAGGGCAGTTTCCGCTTCCAATGGCCATCGCTGTTGCAATGGAAAATACTTTCTTTTGTCAGCGGCCTTCTTCTTCAGCTCTGTCTTTTTCTTCTTTCCTTCCTTCCACCTTTTGCTTTTTCACAGACTTCTTTTTCTTTTTCAAAAGACTTTCTTTTGGAAGAAGTCCGTTCCATAGCAAGAACTGAGCCTTTAGAACCTTTCATAGAAAGCTCAGCAGGTAACCAGCATATTCATCAACTTCGGCCAAGGAATTTTGAAGTTTATGCATGTGGTAATTCATGATGAATTGCCCATATGCATCAGTCAAGGATTGCAGAATAATATCATTCTGCATAAATCCAAGTCCAACTTCACACCGAGCTTCTCAAGCTCTTCCATGTCCTTGATCATTGCATCAGACAGTGATCTTGGACTGACTGCCCATCACGCATCTTAGCCTTAAAAAGTCATTTCGTGACTTGATATTTGGCTGCGCGACTCTGTTCACCAAACATCTCCTGTAGGTGAGCCAACATTTGGCGAGCAGTCCCGATATCTTCATGTTGGCGCTGGAGCTCATCAGACATCGAGCCCAACATGTAATATCTGGCCTTATTATCTTCGTCTAATCCATTTTTCCAGAGATGCTCTCTGTTCAGTGGATGGACGGGCTGGTAAGGTGGGAGGGTCCTGGTCCAATACATGTGTTAACTTCTCAAAATCCAAAATAATTTTGTAGTTCCTGAGCCAATCTTTATAATTGGGTCCAGTCAGTCTATGTGTGTCCAGGATACGTGCCAATGGGTTGGACGCAGACATTTTTCCTGTAGAGAGTCAAAGATTCTAGTTAGATATTGTAATTTTGACTTGACCAATTTTTTTAGGAATTTTATTTTTAAACAAATTAGCTCCCACTATTTTCTCGGATCCCTACACTCCCTCTGTAGAGATGCAAAAATCTCCACGATTAATGATTTCTAGTGGGTGGTGCGGTCTCACCAACTGACTCATCACCTCACCTAACAGTTATTGGTGATGGGTTAGCCAATGAGTGAACAACTCTTGTTCAATGATTCTCTAATCATGGTGCACCCAAACTTGGTCTCTAATTCATGAATCTCACCATATTCGAAATATTGATCCACTCCTTAGTTAAGTCAGACCCACCATTTGCATAGACTGGGTTCCTAATTGAGTCTCTCACCGTATCCAAAATATTGAGCCCAACTCATCCTTCAGCCCATAGCATCCAATGCCTAATAGACATGGTTGCATCTTCTCCGGTGCAACTGAGCCACTGTATCCAGTCGAGAACAATCAATCCCCGAAAAAGGGCCCGCACATCTACAATGGTGGAAGACCTCAGACTTAATCTTTTCTTAGGGAGAATTGATTCAGGTCTCATTAAACTAGACTTGGCATTAGTCATAACAATTATGACTAACCTAGTGGCATGGGTTAGCTCGGATTATTGACCACCTCAGATCAGAACTGTGTCAACAGATATGGCCAGGTAAGTGAGACCGGTGGAAGGAATATGCCATTAACTCGATAAGAACGCATTCAGAGTCGAGTAGCTTCCAATTAAAAATTAGTCGGTCGTATCTGCCAAACTTACCTTAGACACCAAATTATTGAGTCAGAATCCAATTGGGTTAGCCTACAATCCAGACTCTAACCTCTGAGCCTAATTAGGTCTTGCTTGATCGATCACTCGCATGACTCGATCTTGACCCAGACTTAATCCTATTAGGCTGGTCAATTTAAGCATTGTTGATCCCATCTAACCAACTCTTGATTCGATTTGATCAACCGCTTAGACCTAATTGAGCTACCCAAGCCCGAACCCAGTATTATGAATATGTCTTAGATCTAAAATTCTCAATTTTAGACCTAATTAATATTTCATAATCTTAATTCTTAATTAAGTTTAGGGTTCATAAATAAAAAACATGTATAATAAATCCTAGGGTTTCAGGATCTAGGGTTTTGCAGAAAGTAAGTTTTGATTTCTGATTAAGGATGAACGCGCAGCACCCCTACACATCATAAGAACACCCCATCGAATGAAAGGAGAGGATATTTAAACCCTACTTTATTCTTATGACCGGATGGCCAAGGGGAATGCCTTAATCAGAAATATACAAAACTACAAAACTAGTTAGATCTACATCATATATCTCATATACAAAAATTGATCTAACTATAAACATATTTTGCATACATCTCATGTATCATATCATGCATATTTTTAGATCTAAATTATCTCATAATTATCTAAAAAATTAGATTTAAATTGATCACATCAAAATAAATTCTAATCTAGATAATTATGTAGAACTATTCTACAACTAGTCTAAACATGCATTCATCATATCTCATATGATCCAAAAATTAAATAATTTTATTTTCTATTTTTTAGATCTTATTATAATAATTATAATATTAAAAAATAATAAATAAATAGATCTAAACTTATAACTTAATCAAATTAAATTATGAACATGCAAGACTATGTATAGAACAGTTCTATTTTACAACTAGTCATGCATCTTGCAAAACTTAGATCTAAATTATTTAATTTTAATTTTTTTAATTTTAAATCTAATCACATCTCATGTGACATCTAAAATATCCTATTTAATAGATCAAAAATAAATTTAAATTAGATCTAAATAATTTTTAGAACCTGGCTCTGATACTAGTTGAAGGAGAAATCCTGATTTTTTGGGTTAGGTTCGTTCAGATCTGATTGGATCAGAAGAGATATTTTAAAAATTTCTCTTATGAATCTAGATCAGATCTGAGATATTTTAGATTTAATTTTATAGATCTAATAAATATAAATAAAAATAAATTAAATCTAATTTAATTTATACCTTGATGTTGGGTAATCAAATTATCCTTTGATGATCCTGCTGTTTGCTTGAGGTTCTTGATCTAGCCATGCAAGCGCCTGGCCTCTACCGATATCCACTTGGGTTGGATCTAGAGATTTTCTCCTTCTTTATCACCTCTCCAAATATCAGATCTAAATCTAATTTGGAGGATCTTCAAAACTCCTTTTGAAGATTTGCAGTCGTCTCTGCAATAGTGTTGCCTTCTTCCTTTTTCGTCACCTTTCTCTTGCCTGGATTGCACCAAACTGGAGCCCAAATCTCTTCGGGTGTGGAGAGGAGAGAGAGGATTAGAAGATGGCATAGAGGAGAGAGAGGGGCAGCCTTAGGACATGGGCTAAGAGAGATCACTGTTAAAGTTAGGCGTAGATAGGGTTTATGTAGACCCTGCTGCGCCATGTAGTGCCACATCATCCCAGCCAATCATGTTGCTTTATGCAATCAGATTTAAATTTGATTGGTGGGATGACATCACCTGATCCAATTAGATGAGTGCCCCCTCAATTCATCCTTAGATGGCACCTAAGACTGATCAAAGTCTATTTCGATGCGGCACCTAAGTAGAATTGAAGAAGCAACCTGAAGTCCCATCTGTAAGGGACTCCAGGCATCCCTATACATGGGCGCATGCCTCCCTAGGCATGCACCCCCTCCTTTCCAATTTCTAGGAAGGGGACAAGCCCCTATCTGCTCTCCTATGGGTGTATGACACATGGGCAGATATCTAAGTGTCAAAGGTCAACGTTTGACCAAAGTCAAAAGATAAGAATTAGCAGGTGATGGAAAATGGCAGGTGTTGTCTCAAATTTATCTCAAAAATTAAGATAATTTTTTTTTGACCTAAAAAAGTTTTAGTCAGACCAAGTAAAGGTACTTGAGTGAGCACAAATATATTTGGCTCAGTCGAGACAACTTTTAATGATAGTAAAAGGAGAACGTTTGGCTTAATTATATGCTAGCACGACTTTCTTGAACCTAATTGAATCTTATTCAAATCAATTAAACTGGATTAGTCCAATTGATAATATTCAGATCTAAATTCTTATTTGGGTGATCGAATTTGGTTCAGTTCTATATGATAATGGGATATGTCACAATCTCTATCATCAACATCATCGAAACTCCTTTTGATGGATCAAAACTCTTCTGATTCAGACAACTAGAATGATCGATCATCTAAATCATTCTAATTGCTCCCAAAATCCACCAGTGACACCTGATAGTATATGGTAGCAACCCATCAAAACTAAAATAAAATCTTTTGGTGCAGCTACCTGTGTGATTAAGTTCTTCTATCTTGACACCCGATTAGATTAGGGTTAAGGTGAACTCGTCAAACCCTAATTTTTGTCAGATGATTTAACCATTCGATTCAAGTTCGATGTGAAAATCTTAATAGAAACTCTTTCTATTATTTCACTCTGCCATGGCCATGGGCTTATGGACTTGATTCTCATGATCCTCATAGGGCTGCTCCTCATCCACCAAGGTAGATAGATTTCCTCTTGGTGAAATCCAATTCCTACAATGAACATGCTATAGCCAACATACACCTCAGGGTTCCGAATAGCTAGAAGACCGAGTCATGGTGTAGTTAAACTATAACACCCTTAAGATGAACTATCGATGCACCTCAGGTCAAAGAACTAGACACACCATTACAGCTTTGAGTCAGTCATCAACGAGAAGGTAGACTTTCTTATGATTGCTCGAGGTGATCACGCTCAATGCCCTCATTCTCTAATAAGTATCTGTACTCTCACTCTGGTGTCTCTACACTGTAGACTCAAAGACTCATCTACTATAAAGAAGAGATTGTACACCAACCTTCTGGATCAATTACCATGCTCATGATGATCCTACGGTCGGAAGCATTTTATGAGCTAATAACGAAAATTCATGTCTTAAATTTTCAACTCTTAAATATAAATTATCATTACCATTAACTCAAGGGATGTATCACAGACACTAAATACATATTTATGATAGAAAATAACCTATTTTATTATTTATAATCAAAATTATAATTTTGTCCCTAGAAGTGTATTTCAAGTGTCAGCCAATTCTGGCTTCTAGGGCACACATATCTAACATGAGCGTGACCACCTCGAGCAGTCATAAGGAAGTCTACCGTCTCATCGATGACTGGCTCGATGTTGTAGTGGTGTGTCTGGTTCTTTGACCTGAGCTGCATTGGTAGTTCACCTTAAGGGTGTTATAGTTTGACTATACCATAACTCGATCTCCTAGCCATTTGGATTCCTGAGGTGTATGTTGGCTATAGCATGTTCATTATAGAAATTGGATTGCACCAATAGGGGATCTATCTACCTCGATAGATGAAGAGTAGTCCTATGATGATCATGAGAATCAAGTCCATAAGCCCATGGCCATTGCAGAGTGAAATAATAGAAAGAGTTTCTATTAGAATTTCACATTGGATTCGAATCTAATGATTAATTCATATGATGGATGTTGGGTTTGACAAGTTCATCTTAACCCTAATCCTATCAGGGCTCAAGATAGAAGAATCCAATTACACAAGTAGCTGCACCAAAATGTTTGCATTCAGTTCTGATTGATTGCCACTATATACTGGTAGGTATCACTGATGGATTTTAGGAGCAATTAGAATGATCTTGATAATCGATCATTCTAATTGTATGAATCAGAAGAGTTCTGGTCCATCGAAAGGTGTTTCTATGATATCGATGATAGAGATCGCAACATATCTCATTACCATATGGAACTAAACCTAACTGGATCATACAAACAAGGGTTTAGATTTGGATGTCATCAATTGAGCTAATCTAGTTTGATTGATTTGGATTAGATCCAATCAGGTTCAAGGTAATTGTGCTAGCACACGATTGAGCCTAGCTTTCTTCTTTTATAGTCTTTCCAATTCATCACAATCGAGTCAAATTTGATCTAACTCATTCTTGTATCTTGAATGGATTTATTTTCATCTAACTAAAATAAGTCCAAGTTAGATAAATTATAGAAATTAAATCCATTCCTAGTGCAATTGGACTAGGGACAAAAGTTAACCCAATTGAGAGAATTAAGGATCACCTGATCAAATGCTTCTAGAAAATTCTTTAGAAATCCTTTTGATCTAATTTTTGGATATGTGATAGGGCTCAAGGGTCCTATGGGTGTGCCAAATTTCATGATTTATGGTGGTGGTTTGACTAGGTTTCGATAGTGTTTGATTTGGATCAAACTCTTGAGGGAAGAGTCCTAGGCGCAATGTACTCTTCCTTATCTACTCAGTCACCCAATTTTTGATTGATTTTTGATGACAAAAACTAGACAAGATCTAGGGTTTCACATGGAGAATAAGTTCTAGAGTCCCAATGATCAAATAAGTCTGTTATTTGGTCAAAGTGGGACTCTATATGGCGTTGGTTTTTAAACCTTTCTCAGACCAAAGAGAGGCATCGCATGATTTTATTTTTCATGCAGAGGTGCTGTCACCCATACCATATCCCACACTCCCTCTATCCTCTCCCTCCCTCTCTTCTACGTGCCTAAAAAGTTAGACACAAATATGAGAAGAAGGTCCAAGATTTTTGGTATAAGATTCAGGATCTATGCGATGGTGTTCGTGAGACGGACGGGCCACCTTCAGAAATAGTTTTGAAGGATCTATAGATCAGATTTAGATCTGATCTTTGGAGGAGAGATTCATGAGAAGAAGATGTTTAGATCCTGCCTGAGTAGACATTGGTAGAACCCAGGCGCATGCGTGGCTCCTTTCAGAACCTCAGAAATCAATAGGATAATCATAGGGTAATTAGATTACCCAATAAGATAATTAAAATTTAATTTAATTTAATTTAATTTAATTTTTAATTTTTAATATTAGATCACCATGATTAGATCTGAGAACTCTTAGATCTAATTAGATCATAGAAATTTTTGTAGAAAAATTCATCTTAGATCTGATCAGATCTAGACGATCCTGCGGTGAAAAATCAGATTTTTCTTCAATCTCCTACTCTGAACATCTTACTTCTCATCCTGGCATTGTAGTAGCAGGCCACTCTTTTTTTCTTGGCTGCCATTCGGATTTGAGCTTTCTCTCACTTTTCTTCCAATAAATCAAGATTTACTCTAAGATCCTATGAGCTGCTTTGTTCATTAAAGAATTCAGTTCGTGCCAAAGGAAGCCGAAGTTCGACCGGGATGACTGCCTCCATCCCGAAGGCTAATGCAAAGGAAGTTCCTCTAGTAAGTAATCTTTGGATAGTTTAGTAAGCCCAAAGCACATGACAGAGTTTGTCCACCCATGTTTCTTTTGCTCTTTCAAGCCTTATTTTTATCCCTTGGAGCAAGGTTCTGTTAGTTACCTCGGCCTTACCATTCGCTTGTGGATGAACCACTAATGTAAAGTGGTGGAAAATGTTCAGATCTTCACAAAACTCAGCGAACTTCGCTCCTGCAAATTGGCACCCATTATCAGTGATCAATGTCCGAGGCAGGTCGAACCTGCAAATAATTAACTTTCAGATGAAGTCCTGTACTTTAGCTTCAGTAATTTTTGCTAGTAGTTCAACTTCAACCTACTTGATGAAATAATCTACTACCACCAGTAGAAACTTTCATTATCCAGGCACCATGGGAAAAAGCCCAAGTATGTCCATCCCCATTATGCAAACGGCCAAGTAGTGCTTAACGATGTGAGCTGTGAAGTCAACTATCTTTGAATGTTTGCATTTTTTTGACACTTGTTGCACTTTCTTACATAATCCATCACATCTTAGTGCATTGTTGGCCAATAGTATTCTTGCCAAAGTAATTTATATGATAAAGATCTCATCCCTAGATGATTTTCGCATATTCCTTCATGAATCTCTCTTAAGGCATAATCAGCTTTAGAAGGTCGGAGACATTTGAGGAGTGGCAGGGAGTACAACCTCTTATATAGCTTATTTTCATACAGGACATAGCGGGAGGCCTGATTTCTTAATTTTTGAGGTTCTTTTGGATCTCTTGGAAGAACTCCCTCCTTGAGATAAGAAATTAGCGGGTCAATCCAACTGAGCTCCTGGTTGACTTGTATTATTATTTGAAACTCTTCTAAACTTGGGTGCTACAGAACTTCGAAGAGAACCTCCCTCGGCAGTTCATTAGGGGTCAAGGTTTCTAATTTTAAGAGAAGATCAGCTCTAGTATTCTTTGCCCTGGGGACCTGCTGGATATCAAAACTTTTGAAGGTCGAGGTAAAGCTCCTTACTTTTTTCAAGTATTTCTTCATGCCTTCCTCCCAGGACTCATAATTGCTACTAACTTGCCCCGCAACCAACTAAGAGTTGCTATAAACTTCCAAATGCTCTACCCTCAGTTCTTTGGCTATTCTCAGTCCTGCAATTAGGGCTTCATACTCTGCTCCATTGTTAGTAGAAGAAAACTCAAAGCATAAAGCATGTTCAGCTATAACTCCTTTTGAATTAATGAGAATTAAGTCTGCACCTACCTCGAAAGCATTACATGAACCATCTACATATAATGCTTAAAAATTTTTAGGAAGATCAGCCTTCTCTTCAGGGAAGCTAGGGATATGAACTTCTTGGTGCTCTGGTTCGGTCGCATCTAGAATGGTGCATTCTATTATAAAATTAGCCAATAATTGAGCTTTGATGGATGGTCGAGATTAAAAATAAATATCAAATTCAGTTAACTCAATCACCCACTTTGCTACTCTTCTGGAGGTATCAAGTCGGTGAAGAACTACCTTGATGGGTTGATCAGTAAGAAGAGTAATGGTGTATCCCAGAAAATAAGGTTGGAGCTTTCGGGCTGTAATCAATAAGACATAAGTTAGTTTTTCTAATTTGGTATACCTTATTTCTGTATTCCTCGGGACTTTGCTTATATAGTAGATTGGCTTCTGAACTTTGGACCAGGACAGCTCCAATAGCTATGGGGGATATAGCAAGGTACAAGAATAGCTCTTCTCCGGATTCAGGTTTGGCTAGAAGTGGGGGTGAACTGAGATAGTTCTTTAATTCTTCAAGAGTTTGTTGGCACTCAAGAGTCTAGTTGAAGTTCTTGGACTACTTGAGTATTTGGAAGAAGGGCATGCAACACTTTGCTAACCTTGAAATGAAGTGCTTCAGAGCTGCTACCTTGCCTATGAGGCATTGAACTTCTTTTATTATTTTTGGGACAGTCATCTCTTAGACGGCTTTGATCTTTTCTGGGTTATCTTCAATGCCGCGGCTTGACACTATGAATCCTAAGAACAACCTCGAGGTTACTCTAAAATGCATTTTATAGAATTCATCTTCATCTTATACTTTTAGAGGGTACTGAAGGTCTCCTCAAGTTCGGCAATGTGATTTGGCGAAGATTGATTTTTAACTAGTATGTCATCTATATAGACCTCCATGTTTTGACTGATCTGCTCCTTGAAGATCTTATTTATCAAGCACTGATAAGTTGCTCCTGCATTTTTAAGTCCAAAGAGTATGATCCTATAATAATAAAAATCATAGTTAGTAATAAAATTAGTCATCTCCTCATCCTCTGGTGCTATCCGAATTTCATTATAGCCGAAGAAGGCATCCATGAAGGTGAGAAGTTCATGGCCTGAAGTTGCATCCACAAGTTGATCAATCCTGGGCAGAGGATAGCTATCTTTTGGGCAAACCATATTCAAGTCTATGAAGTCTATGCACATCCTCCACTGGCCATTTGCCTTTTTAACAAGAACAATATTTGTGATCAAGTTCGGATAGAGCACTTTCTGAATGAATCCTACCTTAAGGAGCTTGTCGACCTCATCCATAATAGCCTTCTATCTTTCTGGTGCAAAACTGCACTTCTTCTACTTTATTGATCGATGTTTAAGGTCCACACCTAGACGATGCTCCATTACTTCTGAATCAATCTCCGACATATCTGCAGGCATCTAGAAAAAAACATCAGCATTCCTTTATAAGAAGGTGACAAGCTACTTTTTGATTTCTCTTTTTAGATTCCAGCCGATCATTACAGCATGTTCCTTACTTCCATCATTCAAAGGAACCTCCTTCAGGTCATTGATGGGTTCCTTCCTCTCTTTAGATAGGTCAACATGGGTGTCAAGTCCATCCACTAGACAAAGATCTGTTTGCCTTCCTCCCTATAGGATAATATTATAGCAGCATCGAGCTAGTGCCTGATCTCCTTTGACCTCTCCGACTCCATGGCTTGTTGGGAACTTCATTTTTAGGTAGTAAGTCGAAACCATAGCCTGAAGTGCATTCAAACCAGGTCGGCCAATGATTGCATTATAAGTAGAAGGAGCCTTGACTACTAAGAACTCAACATAAGCTCGGATTGCTTCGGGTACCAACCTGCTACTACTAGCAATGTTATTACTCCTTCCACTAGCACTACATTATCTATAAATCCTACTAATAGAGAATTCATCGAACCCATCCTACTATCAGATATAGATATTTTAGAAAAAGCATCATAAAATAAGATATTAGCATAGTTTTCATTATCAATTAAAATGCAGCGTACATCATAATTAGCAATATTTAAAATAACTACAACCATGTCATTATGTAGAAGCTGAACTTCCTAAGCATCCTTTTTAGTGAAAGTAATGGATTCTTCAATCCGCTGCTTCTTTGCTGGCTCTGCTGACTCACTAGCCTCTCCCCATCAATGTCCCCAAATGATGGTGTTGATGATTCCAAGAGAAGACCGATCTCCTTGCGGTTCATCCCTCCAAGATGGTTCAGGCTACGGTGAGGCTCTTAGATGATCTTCTCTTCTCTCTGGTCAGCACCTGATAAACAAATCCAGTTGATCTCTTTTGGTTAGTGCTTCGATCTCGTCTTGGAGCTGGATACATTCTTTAGTATCATGACCATAGTCATAATGGTAGAGGCAGTACTTGTTGGGGTTGCGCTTAGTCGGATGGATCCGCATACTCTCCGATCCTGGCTGCTGCTTCCTTATCTCCATAGCACATGGGTCTTTGAGGCATTTAAGGAAGCCTAGTTATTGAATCTTCTGGGAGGGAAGTTCCACTGGGTCCTTTAATCCAGACTTCCTTGTTGATGGGCTCGAAGAGGAGTTTGGGCTTGTCTGCACTCAAGGGGGTCCGAGAATATGGTCGAGCTTCACTCAGCTTTCTTTTAGGTGCAAGCTTGCTGGATTCATATGCTTGTCACTCTCTTGTAGTCTCATCATCCTTCAATTTGAAGGCTTCCTCCGCTCGGGCATAGCCTTCAGCCCATGCCAGCATATCAGCAAAATTTCTAATGTACTTCCTCTCTAGGAAAGATAGAAGATCATTTTTCTAAGATTGCCTTTCAATGCGGCCATGACTATAGATTGGTCTAAGTTTTCGACCTCCGGCGTAATAGCATTGAAGTGGCTGACATAAGCTTGGATGGATTTTTCTTTCTTCTACTTTATGTTGATGAGGGAGTTCGAGCCTCATCTTGGACATTGGCTGCTTATGAAATGAGCTGCAAACTGATGGATCATTTGGTCAAAATAGAAGATTGTACCTGGCTTAAGGCTTAAGTACCAATTTTTTGTTGCTTCCTTCAGGGTAGATGGAAAAGCTTGGCATAGAATGGCATCTGATGCACCATTGAGGAGCATCATCATTCGAAAGGCCTCAAGATGGTTGACTGGATTGAAAGTTTCATCGTAACTATTAAAATAAGGAGCTTGAAGTTCGACGGGATGGGATCCTATATGATTTTGGTGAAGAAAGGAGGATCGATACAGATGTCATCATGGTGGATTGGGATGGTATGGAGGAGCTCCTCAATCCATCGATTCATGTCCTGAAGTTTCTAATCGAGAGCATCATCTTGACTATGGATCTTAGAGGGCCGTCAGTTATAGATAGGAAAAGTCTCCTTTAGATAAGAATCATGATCGGAGTAGGAGCTTCCTACTCTCTACTTCCCCCTTCCAGGGGTAATGGGCTTGCTGACCCAAGTTGCTCTTCTCTATGCTAGTTCTTGAAATTTTGATGGGGGTTTCTCCGATCGGGCTACTGCATGGCCTATATCATTTTGATGAGGTCCTAAACCTACTGCATCAGTAAGTTAAATTACTCTAGATCTACCATGACTGCTGGTGGGGGAGGTTGAGGTGCTAGCGATGGGGCTAGAACAAGTGGATCTAGCTCAGATCTGGTGGCAGAAGCAGTAGACCACCAGGTGGTTGTCTTCTTTGGAAGCATTTCTGGAGCAGAAGGAGGTTAAATGAAAGTGGATTCAAGAGATTAGGAGAGAAAGAAGGTAGATAGGATTGACTGGACACTCCTTTTAGAGCAAGGGCTTATAGTCCCTTCCTCTAGCATCAATTTTGTTGGCATAAAAATCTATGAGGATGCTGGAGGTAGCTGGAGTTGGAAAGATAAGACTACCGATGGAACCTATAAAACGAAGTCTAGACCAGAGATGGATGGCTCCGGCAGGATCCTCCGATGCTTAAGTCAGTTCTCTAGCCAACTGGAATGGAGTGTTCAGGATATGGTAAAGCAGAGCAATGATGAAAGAAGAGAGCTTAGAGAAAAACGTATCTAGAGGGTTCCTTTTATAGATGGAGCATGTAACAAACTAATGGTGATAGCCATAACCATTTGATAGTGGGCTACTCAGGCCATATGGAGTTTGTTACGAAGGATAGGTTGTCATTTATCATGACTTGCAGGCAGTTGAGATCCATTTATTGGAGTTTGATTGTAGATTGAAGACTTTAGTATGTGCAATGAACTTGTAATTGGCTGAGATCTGTTAGGGCAATGTCTAGTGGCTTTAAGGAGTTCGGAAGCCTCTTGGGTTGTGTACAAATGGGTGCCTCCTAAATTGACATCTGAAGTACTGTGCTCCACTCTTCGCGAAGTGGTTGTCATGAATCTATGGTTTGATGAGGTCCTTTCAAATGGCCTCAGTTGACAGGCGTAACACGGGCCAAGTGGATCCGTGACTAGCTGGGAGAAGCTCATCCTAAAAGGCATTCGGATGGAAGGACTTTGACTGAAGGAAGCATAATCGGAGGGAGTGCATTTGGAAGGAGTCCACTTGGAAGGAGAGTGACTGGAAGAGTTTGTGTAGAAGGAGTGCAGCTAAGGGAGTCCATCCAGAAGGGGCACTGCTTAAGAAATCCATATGAAAGGAAAGCTGCTGAAGAAGTCTATCTAAAAGGAGCATGACTAAAGGAGTTCATCTGGAAGGAGTGCATTGAGGGAGTTCATCTAGAAGGAGCATTGCTAAATGCATCCATTGAAAGGGAGAGTGACTGAAGGAGTCCGCCCGAAAGGAAAGTTGTTGAAGGAGTCCATCTAGAAGAACCGCGACTGGAGGAGTTCATCCAAAAGGAGCACGATTGGAGGAATCCATCCAGAAGGAAAGCTATTGAAGGAGTCCTTCCAGAAGGAGTGCGACTGGAGAAGTTCATCCAAAAGGAGCATGATTGAAGTCCATCTAGAAGGAAGGCTATTGAAGGAGTGCATTCGGAAGGAGCACGATTGGAGGAGTTTATTCGAAAGGAGAGTAATTGGAGGAGTCCATCCGAAAAGAAAGCTGTTGAAGAAGTCTATCCGAAAGGAGCACAACTAGAGGAGTTCATCCGGAATGAGCGCGATTAGAGGAGTCCATCCGGAAGGAAAGCTATTGAAGGAGTCCGTCTGGAAGGAGTGTGACCGGAGGTGTTCATTCAAAAGGAGCGTGATTGGAGGAGTCCATCTGGAGGAGTTTGGCTGGAGGAGTCCATTCGGATGGAGCATGATTAGAGGAGTTCATCTGGAGGAGTCCAACCAGAAGGAGTCCGATTGAAGGAGTCCGTTCGAAAGGAGTTCGACTAGAGGAGTCCATCCAGAAGGAACATGTTGTCCATAATATAAGACTTTAACTATCTTCAAAACTTATCACCAATCAAGATTAGGAAGGTTGAACTTTGGTCCTATCATTCATCCTAAGCCAAAAACAAAGTTAATTAAATAATAATTCTCTTTTACTATTCAAGATCGTCTTGTCAGGCTTCAATGTGCCTTTAATAAGTTTCATGGCATTGACTTGTTGTTGGGGAGTTCTGCGAATTCTCTTAGAATGGGGGTCAACGGCCAAGGACTTTGGTAGGAGTTATTTTACTCCCAACAACAATAATATCACTTTATAGATAAATGATGATCATATTTTGCCAAAAGATGAACAAAGATCACATTTATTATAATTGATTAACAATAGTGACAATCACTCTAAATGATAATATTTGTATTGAAAACAAGTTCAATAATTTCTAAAGCTAGGATTGGAACTGGACTTCCATCCTCAATGTTCAGGAATCTCTCATCATTTTCAAAATTTCTACTTGTATGTAGTCTTTGCAATAAATTGTATGACTACTGGTATTTGATACCATGTAGTAGAATCTTAAATAGAAATTTTAAGGTGTTATCATATAACATTCTTGACAAGTAACCCTTGCTTCTTCTTTTTTTTGTTCAACCTGTTGAGGTCAAGGAAAGCAAGACAATTCTTCTTCCTATGATCCTGCTTCTTGCATTAGAAGTACTTTACTTGATTTAGGTTAATTTAGACCTTTTATTTTGACTAGAGTTAGAAGCACCAGCATAAATCTTTTTATGCTGCTGAACCAAATTTATTTTTTGATACTAATTATCAAAATTGGGTCCCATAAGTACATCACTATCTGATAGTGATCGAAGCAATTAGGGCTTAGCCTTAATCCGAAGCAAAGAGAGTAATGACCTAAAGTATATGAATTATTTTAAGCCTAGAGACTTAGACTTTAGTCTAAAGGTTCTCCTACTATTTTGTACAAATTGGTAGTACCTCCAATTCAAGAAATTACTTTAATTTTTTGGTAGGTACTAGAACCCACATAGATTACACACAAGCCCAACTTTGGCCGATCAACCCATATGCATCATGCGTAGGTTCTTTAACCAATTATTTTTCTAAATAACTTCTAGTAATTTAATTTTATCCCAGAAATCTAACTAGTAGGCTTTGGCCTCCATTACAAGGATCCGGTTAGGTCTAACCATTAACATGACCATACTTGGTACATCTGACCAACGAATAATTAAGCCCAACTTTGGTTGGTCAACCTAACCATCATTAGAGAGACACTTCCAAGTCATCATATTATGAATGATAATTTTATTAGTCAATAAGTACCAAGCCTTTGGCCCTCTAATGATTATGAACCCATTATCATCCAACTTAATAGGAGGCTATGACTCAGTTATCCCTATAACTTTTTCATTTTAAAGACCTAATAATTTTAGAAAATTTAAATTATTAGTGACTTAAGGATAGAGAAGACATGGACCAAATTGCTCCCGCTTTCTTTAACAAGTCAAATCCTCCCACTGACTTCTCAAGTCATTAATGAGGACTAGGATCAATTTTGATCCATGGGTACCTAGATCAGTCTTACTGAATAAAATCAATCTCACTAATTTCCTATGTGACATGGGTTAGCATGATTCAATGAGCAACCTAATCAAAAGCTGATTAACCACATTGGCCAGGTAAGTGAGATCGGTGGGAGGGTCTACCAAAGCTTGCCTTAGACACCATCATAAATGTCCAGGCGAGTTACTAATTAAAAACCATCGAACTAGGAATGCCAGACTTATGTTAGACACCAATTGATTTATCGATTTTGATTTAGTCTGCCTAAAGCTTAGCTCGACCACCGAGCTATGATCAGTGTTCATTTGTTAGATATATGGACTTTGATCAACTACAACTATTGAATTAATCTATAGAAAAAAATGATCTAATCCTAATTTACCATTAATTAGGTTTGATCAATTTCTTAACTTAGTCCATATTTAATTTAATCCTAGGTCTAACCTTGTTAATGACCTGATCAAAGCTAACCCATTATCTTTTAACCCATATTTTATGAAATTATCTTAGGATCTTCGAATCACAAATCTAGATCAAAAATAATTACTTAATTCTTAATCAAGTTCAAGGCTTATGGGTTGGGGTTTGGAAGCTTAGAATTAGATTTTGATTTCATCATTTGAAATATTTTCAAATTTTATATTGAATCATATTCAATTCATGATTTTAGATGTGATTTATTTTAATATTTAGATCATGTCCTAGGGTTTTGAATCTAGAATTTTGTAGAAAGTAAGTTTGCAATTTAAACTCCACAAACTATATATGTCATACATAGAAAAACTAGATTCAAATTGAAAACTACATATTGAGCATATGTAATATAAGGATATAGATCTAAACATAAAACACATCATATGGATCTTATCTAAATGATCAAAATTAGATCATAAATTAATTAATATTAGATTTAAAATTTAAAAATAAATCATAAATTATTTTAAATCTTAATCTAATATATTTATGATTTAGGAAGCACATACTAGGATAATCTCTCTACTATAAGGGGTAAACCTTATAGTAGGACAACCTTATAATCAGTTTATGCAATCCAAATATTATTTAGATCTAATCTAAATAATCTAAAATAGATCTAGCATCTATTTATTTTATATCTAAAATCAAAAAAATAAATCATAAATTTACTTAGATCATATCTAACTTATTCACGATTCAAATTTACAGATTAGTGCATACTAGGACAACTTTTTTATTGTAAGGAGTTAACCTTATAATAGGACAATCTTATGATCAGTATGTACGATCAATATTTTTTATTTTTTAAATTTATTTTAAAGCATGCATTATTATATCATAAAAGAACCTAGAGCTTGGATACCACTATTGAAAAATCATGTAGGGTTTTATGTATAAATTTCAAAAATTTTTCAAAATTAGATATAGCGGAAGACATAGATTAAACTATTTAATCTATTTATGCATGTGATCTAATCACTAAACCCTATGTCTAAGATCTATGAGATATCATGATGCATATATATATAAATCTAAAATTAAAACATATATCAATATTGATCACATCAATACTGTAGATCTAGAACTATTCTAGAAATCCTAGATCTCATCTAGGTCGAAAAGAGATCAGATCTCTTACCTTGCACTGGTCGAAAATGCTACAGTTCAAATTTGATGTTGTCTTTTATTTCTTGGAGCCATATAGCATATCTAGCCTCTATGGATAGTTCACATGAAATTGTTATGCAGATCGGAGGTTCGTCGAACGAAGATCTGTTTGAAGTGCTAGCTTCTCGCGGATCCATCCTCATGATCGATCTATAAAAATTCTTCAAATCTCTTAGACTCTTCAAGAGATGAAGAATAAAAGGAGGATTGAGGAAGAAGTCCAGCTCTTAGATCTCCCAACAAATAGAAAAGAAAAGGCTTGAAGAAAGACCTTTAAGAGAAGACTCATCTTCTCTTTAGGACATCAACCATTAATGTCCTAAATCGATCTTCACATCTGGACAAGAGAAGACCTTCTCCTATAGAAATTTTTCCATGCTCCAAGTCTTTTACTCTCTGGTTTTTCTCATGAAAAAATCCCTCAAATATTGAGAAGAAAAAATCTCTCAAAGAAATCCTAAGAGAAGACTTTCTTCTCTTCTTCTTCTCTCATCAGGACATGATGATATCATGTCCATAAAGAAACCTCAACACCCAACTCCTTGGATGCCAACCTCACACATCCCTCTCTCTTTTCTTCTCTGATTTTTCTAGTGGAAAAGCCTCTCAAAAGATAGAGAATAAAAGGATCTAGAGAAAACCCTAAGCGAAGACATTCTTCTCTTCTCTTCCCTCTCAAAAGGACATGAACATTTCATGTCCTAAAGAAGACCTTTCTCCCAGAAAGATGGTGCACAAAACCTTCCACACCCTCTCTACTTTTCCCTCTAAAATATGTGTGGAATACCAGGGTTTTTCAGACCACCCTCCTCCTTAAAAGGAGGTGCCCAATAACCAACAAAGACTAGGTCAAAAGACCTAATCAAAGAAGGATTTTATGGACTCCTAGGGGGTGTCCAACTCTTGGAATCCCCTCCCTAAAATTCAGGTATGAGAGAACTTGGAAACCATGCATAAAAGGAAGAAGTAGGGTGAACAAAATAATTTTTTTTTGGTGTGGGAAAATCTGGTGCATGAAGGGAGGAGTTTTGGGTTTTAAAAACTCTATCAAGGCATAACCACTTTCTATGTTTTGACCAATTCAAAACAAATTCTAAAAACACTAGGTATTGGGATATGGAGACCTTTCTTAGGCAAGGAATAATTCACGTAAACACCAAAGGAAGGGTGGAAATAAATTATGGGGTGGGCTTCTTCTTAGGCGCAAGGGAAGAGTGGAAGTCCCAATCCGACTAGAACTCCTCCTATTTAACTAGGTCAAAATCATTTTGAACCCAATTTAAATCTTATTTAAATTAGATTAAATATAATCTAATTAAGGGTTGTCCTATTCTAACTAGGAGTCTAATTAAATTAGATTTAATTAAATTTAAATCTGACTTAAATCCTAACTCAATTAGAGAATACATGCATTCAAATCCTAGTCTAACAAGAAATTATTTTTTCCTGTAATTGGCTTATCCAATAAACTAATTAGACTTAATCCAATTAAGTCCAAACTAATTCTAATTAAATCTAATTCAATTAGACTTGATATCATCCCGATTGCTCAATCAGATTGAGTTAATTAGCAATCCAATTGCTAATCGATCCTCCTACAATACTTGCATTTGATCGATCATCAATCGCATTGATGATTCGATCACTGAATGATTCTCAATCATCGATCAACCATCTGATCAGATAGCAATCTCTTATGTATGTGATCCCATAGATTCAAAGCTAAGTTGGCAGTACAAGAATCAATTTTTGTACCAATCAAATTGACCATCTAGCAATGGTATCTGATATCTGGATAGGTCGAATGTATGCAAAGCAACATTCTTAGAACCCTGACCTATGGTTATTATATAATTCATCCCTTTGATCAAAAATATCCAAGATGACTTTGAGTTAGTTGTCAACACTTATACAAGTCATCCATATTGTATCTCAAAATTTTGCAAATCTCATGACTCCTCATAAGGATTATCCAGGCCTAGATTTTGCTAAATTGAAATACAACGAGACATTCGCTTCTTGAAAGTTAATAGGAGTCATCAATCCCATCTTAACTCATACACCGACTCTACAAGTACTTGACTGTACCTAAAAATCCTTCGATCTTGTATTAGAAATATAGGTAGGTTGGCATTATAGTATAGTGAGGTGCTTGCAAGTCACCATGGTGATCTCAAGTCAGAGAGATATTTATATCCATTAGCCTTTACTAGCTACTTTTGATAATAGAGTGCTACATTGATCATGTTCAGTATAGATGTACTCCTACATCTCACCTGCATGCCATACCAGTGTCTCCACACCATTTGGTTATGAGGACAACTAACATATATGACATGTAGCAACCTATACTCGATAAGTTATCATTCTTATTAATAACTTATCATTTGGTCATAAACTATTTAAGAACCATCCGATAAATTTTTCTTTATCGATTGAGTGTGGTTATAAGAAATTCATCATAACTTATGAGTTAATTTAAGAAAGATATAACTTTTATGATAAATAAGTCAAATAAGTATTATTATTTGATAATTCACATACAAATTTTAATCATCTATAACTTAGATGATTGACTTTATGATACATTTTCTAATACTTTCACCTCTAGCAAACTCTGACAGCCATCCCATTTTGCACCAACAGAACCTATAGTAGTAGTTTAACAATCACTGCTATAACCTATAAAGTAGTGGTTATGTAATTGCTGCTATTGATGTTATTGTAGTGGTTGATGAACCACTACTATTGATCCTGTAGTAGCGGTTGATTAACCTTTGCTATATACCACTGCGATAATTCTACCTATAGCAGTGGTTTACTAATCGCTGCTATAACAACCTACTATAGCGGTTGTGGCAATCGCTACAATAACTGCTACCATAAACCTACAACAATAGCTTCAGTGATAAGGGTTGGATAACCGCTGCGGTAGCCTATGGCAGTGGTTTTTTAATCTATGGCAGCGGTTGCTAACCGATGCCGTAGCCCTTTCCAGTAGTAGTAAGAGTACTATAGAAGGTACCCTGAAAGGGGATAGTTGGTAGACCTATTTGCTAGGTTACTTGAAGAAGAGGGTATTATTATCCGGTACTCAATGCTAGAAACACTACAACAAAATGGTGTCATAGAAAGAAGCAACCGTATACTAATAGACATGGTAAAGAGTATGATTAGTAATTTCAATCCTCCTTTATCTCTTTTGGAATGAGCAATAAAGACTACAGTGTATGTCTTAAAAAGGATTTCATCGAAGGCTATACCTAAAACTCCTTTTGAATTATGGAAAGAATGGAAACCAAGTTTAAGTCACATATTTAGGGATGTCTAGTTGAGGTATGGATTTATAATCTACACTTAAAGAAATTGAATTCTAGAATAGTTAGTGGCTATTTTATTGGCTATGTAGTGAACTCTAAGGGATATAAGTTTTATTTTCCTTACTATATACCCAAAATAGTTGAAGCTAAGAATGCTAAGTTTCTAGAGGATTATGAACTTAGTGGGAGTGATTTTTCTCGTAAGAAAAAATTTGAGAAAATAAGGGATCAAACTGATCAACCCATAAAAGATATGGAATTTATTATTATTTAAGAAAATCTACAAAATCACTTTGAAAAATAATCAATTCAAAAACAACCACCCCATGAAGAACAAGTTCATATTGAGCCTATTATTGAAAACATTCAAAATACGAAAAAACTAACAAGATTAAAAAGATCCTCCAGAGAAAAAGTCTTGTATTTCTTAGAGAATACATTGTCTATCTATAGGAATCCAACTTTGATGTTGGGCCTCATAATGATCTTAAGTCATTTATACAAGCCATGACTGAAAATAAATATACACTTTGGTAAAATTTCATAAAACATGAGTTGGAATCCATTACTAAAAATTAAGTCTAGGATCTTGTTAAATTACCACAAGGTACTTTAGCCATTGGTTGGAAATAGATCTATAAGACTAAAAGAGACTTAGATAAAATTGAATGATATAAAACCAAACTTATAGCTAAGATTTTCACTAAAATAGAAGCTATTGATTATCATGAAACCTTCTTTTCAGTTTCAAAAAAGGATTCATTAAGAATAATTATGGCTTTAGTAGCTGTTGCCCCTATGATTGATTTTGATGAGCATAAAATAATTGAGAGGGATACTAATGATATTTGTCCTTGAAGATATCTTAGAAAGTTAATTTAGGAACTTTAAGAAATTTTACGTTGAAAGAAATGGTTGGAGATGATCAATATAGCAAATTTCTAAAGTTGGAGGCAAATTTGAAGTTTTTTGGAAGCCTTAAGAACTTTCAAGATGACATGGATTCATTTGGAGGTATTCTTGAATTTTTTAGTAGCTTAAAAATAAAGAAATAATGGGTTGGACAAAAAAGGGTGACACCTAAGTCGACCCCTTCAGGTTTGGCATGTTGGCACATAGAACTGGCACCGGCATGCTGAAAAGAAGCGACCCCTAGGTCGTCTCATGAAAAAGGGGTGACCCATGGGGCACCCCCTTTAGGTTCTATGCACAAAAAATAGAAAATCATTTTTTATCATCTGTTGCAAAAGGGGCATCCCCTGGGGTGACCCTTTTCCAGGGGTTGACCCATGGGCCACCCTCTGCAGCGGAAAAACCTGTAACAGCTAGTTTTCTATCCATTTTGGCACATTTAATGCTTCCCAAATTATCTCCAATGGCTACAAATGACTACTATTCATCCTTTAGCTATGATTGTAGGTTTAAAAGCATTCAAAAGGTAGGGAAAATATAATAAAATCAAGAGAATATTCAACTCAAAAGAAATCCAAGTCCTAGGCAAGAGAAGCATTAATTTTAAGCTCAACCACTTCTCAAATGCGCATTCAAGTCTTCAATCTCTTCAAAATGATTCTCAAAAGCTTCCTTTAGTCTATGTAAAAAGTTTTTAAAGTTTTATTGTGCTCTTTTAGGAGCTAATTGTGCTGAACTTGTATATCTTTTATTTTTGGTTCACTATTTTAGGGCTCAAGTTTTAGGATGTTCTAAAGCTTGGGAGGGTTAATCCAAATCTTGAATCAGAGTATTGTGGGTTGGCTTGTACTCAGAAAATAAGTATCTAGCTTGAGATAGCTAGGATCAAGGCATCTGACATTGTATTCAATTGAATACGTATAGTGGATTAGAATTTCTTAGTAGGAGCTTGGGGAGTGGATGTAGATGTAAGATTGGCACCAAACCACTATAAGTTTCTTTATTTGTGTTACTCTCTTCCTCTATCTTCTTTATTTGTTTTATTGTGTTAACTTCTTAGCTTTCAAATTAAGCACTTACACATTACTTGCTTCACTCTCCATACTTCACTGAAAATATCAACCGCACATCTTGTAATACTATTTTTAACTTTAAATTTTTTAAAGAAACCCAATTCACACCCACCCCCCCTTTTGGGTTGCATAGCTAGTTAACAAGTGGTATCAAAGCCTGGTGCTCTAACGCTTTCTTGATTTCACCATCAAAAGTCAAAGATCTATGGCAACTCAAGTTGGCACTTCACTTGCCGAGGGGCAATTCACAAACTGACCTCCACTTTTTAATGGATTGAATTACACCTATTAGAAAGCTCGGATGAAGATATTTATTCAAGCTCTTGGCTATGATATGTGGAGTATCATAGTGAACGGACCTCACTCACCCATAAAACAAATTGATGGAATGGATTTTTCCAAACTTGACAATGAGTGGGATGAGATTGACAAGAAGATGGCACAATTTAATGCAAAAGCTATAAATATTTTGTATTGTTCTCTAGATGCAAATAAATTTAATAGAATTTTTACATGTAATCATGCTAAGAAAATATGAAATAAATTAGAGGTAACCCATGAAGGTATAAATCAGGTGAAAGAGTCCAAAATCAATATGTTTGTCCATAAATATGAACTTTTCAAAATGAAACACGATGAGTCTATTACCCAAATGTTTACTCATTTTATTGATATCATTGATGGGCTTAAGAGTCTTGGTAAGTCCTATAATAACAATAATCTTGTGAAAAGGTACTTAGATCTCTACCAAGAACATTGAAGGCAAAAATCACAGCAATTCAAGAGGCAAAGGATCTTAATACCCTACGGAGGTGCTTCTTGAGTCACTCATGATACATGAACTCACCATGAAGCAACACAGTGAAGAAAAAACTAAAAAGAAGAAGATAATTGCTCTCAAATCCATTACTAAAGAAGAGGAAGACTTTTAGATCAATTAAACAATGAGGATGAAGATGAAGAGCTTACACTCATCACTTAAAAATTTAAGATGTTTATGAAGAAAAGGAGGCAAGGAGTTAGAAGAAAGCCATTAACCAAGGGGGAGCCAAGCAAAGAAAAGAAGAAAGAGCAGCCCCTCATATGTTATGAATGCAAGAAGCTGGGACACTTCAGATTTGAATGCCCTCAACTTAAGAAGGCCCCTAAGAAATTCAGAAAAAAGACTATGGTGGCTACTTGGAGTGACATCAATGAATCAAGCTCTAATGATGACACCCATGAAGAAGCCAATCTTTATCTCATGGCACATGAGAATGAGGTAACATCTGAACCATTAAATGAATTTACATTTGATGAATTGCAAGAGGCCTTTAATGATCTATTAGATGATTTAAAGAAGTTAGAATTAAAGAACAAAGAGCTGAAAAGGCAAAACCAATGTTTACTTAAGGAAAAGAAAGATATTTCAGCTAAAAATAAAAATTTAATCCAAGAAAATCAAAACCTAAAAACTAAAGTAAACAAGCTGAAACCTATTATAGATAAATTTATTCTAAGTTCAAATAAACTAAATATAATTCTAGAAAACCAAAGGACTGTTTATAACAAAGTTGGTCTTGATTACAACCCCCTAAAAAAGTAAAAATTTTTAAAGAATATATTTGTGAATTCCTCTCAAAATATAATTACATATTTTAGCTGTGGCAAACTAGGTCATAAATCCTTTGCATGCTCTTCTAACAGATTTGATAATTCTCATGTAAAAATGGTGGGAACTATTATGACTAACTATAAAGGATCCAAGAAAGCTTGGGTATCTAAAGTTCAAATCTGATTTTCTTTGTAGGTATGTCTTGCATCCCGAGGATCAAAAAAAAATTGATATCTTGATAGTGGATGTTCAAGACATATGACCAGTGACGAATCTCAATTTTTTACTCTTGAAGCAAAAGATAGAGGGACGGTCACCTTTAGAGATAATGGCAAAGAAAAGATCATTAGAGTAGGTAACATTGGTATCACTTCCTCTATTTTTATTGAAAATATTTTGCTAGTAGATGGTCTTAAGCATAATCTCTTAAGCATTAGTCAATTATGTGATAAGAGTTTTAAAGTTATATTTGAATCTACTTTGTACATTGTAACTTGTCCTAATAATGATGGCATGAGATTCATTGGATATAGGCATGGTAATGTTTACATGGTAAACTTGAATGATTTATCTTTGCAGAACATGCATTGCCTAGTTGCCATGAATGCCAAGATTAATGAGACTAGTTGGCTTTGGCATCGTAGGCTTCCACATATAAGTATGCATTTCATTTCTAAACTCATTAAAAGGATTTAGTTGTTGGCTTACCCAAACTAAATTTTGAAAAGGATAAAATATGTGATGCATCTCAACTAGGAAAACAAACTAGAGTTTTATTCAAAAATAAAAATATTATTTCACCTTCTAGAACATTAGAATTATTACATATGGATTTATTTGGACCTACTAGAACTGCAAGCTTAGGTGGAAAAAGATATGATTTTGTGATTATTGATAATTTCTCTCGATTTACCTGAATTTTATTTTTGGCATCAAAGGATGAATCTTTTTCAGCTTTTATCAAGTTTTATCAAAAAGTTTCAAATAAAAAAGATCTTTCATTTCTCAAAATTTGTAGTGATCATAGCACTGAGTTTGAAAATCATAATTTTAAAAAGTTTTGTGATAAAAAAAAATTAATCATAACTTTTCTTTACCTAGAACACCCCAATAAAATGAGATAGTAGAGGAAAAGAATAGAATACTTGAAGAAATGGCTCGTACCATGCTATGTGAAAGCCACCTTCCAAAGTATTTTTTGATAGAAATAATTAACATAACATGTTTCATCTTAAATCATGCTCTAATTAGACCAATTTTAAAGAAAACACCTCATGATCTTTGAAAAGGAAGAAAACCAAACATTACATATTTTCATATTTTCAATTACCGATGTTTTGTTCTAAATAATGGTAAAGATAAGTTAGAAAAATTTGATGCTAAATCAGATGAAGAAATTTTGCTTGGTTACTCTACTTCTAGGAAAGCCTTTAAAGTATTCAATAAAAGGACCTTAGTTGTAGAAGAATCAATACATATTTTTTATGAGACTAATGATCTTCCAATAAGAAAGAGGGATAGTATTGATGATGCAGGTCAAATTATTGAAGACATGAATGAGCTCACTATAAAGAAGTCATCAGTCCAAAATGACAAGAAACATGAAGATAAAAAGGAGGATGAAGATGAGGAACAATAAGATCAACAAGAACAATCCAAAGGTATAAATGACCTTCTAAATGAATGAAGGTATGTTCACAATCGTTCCAAAGAACTCATCATTGGTGATCTTACACATAGGATAAGAACTCGATCCTCACTTGATGTAAATAATTATTTTGCTTTTGTTTTTTATTTTGAACCAAAAACTATTGATGAAGCCAAAAATGATCATAATTAGATAAATGCAATGCAAGAAGAACTTAATCAATTTGAAAGAAACAACGTGTGGATCCTAGTTGAAAGACCAAAAGATGATCCTATAATTAGAACTAAATGGGTATTTAGAAACAAGTTAGATAAAAATAAAAATATTATTAGAAACAAAGCAAGACTAGTAGCTAAAAAATATGACCAATAAGAAGGAATTGATTTTGATGAGATTTTTACACCTGTTGCTAGATTAAAAGCTATAAGGCTCTTGCTCGCATATGTATATTTTATAAACTTCAAACAATTTCAAATGAAAGTAAAAAATACTTTTTAAAATAGTTTTATTATGGAGGAAGTATATGTAGAATAGTTTCTTAGTTTTGAAAATCATGCTTTTGCAAGCCATGTTTTTAAATTAAACAAATCCTTATATGATTTAAAACAAGCTTCTAGAGCTTGGTACGAAAGATTAAGTAGATTTTTGTTAGAAAATAGATTTTCAAGAGAAAAGTAGGTACAACTCTTTTCATAAAAGGAAAGATCGATGATATTCTTATGATATAAATATATATTGATGATATCATTTTTGGATCCACTAATAAAACTTTGTGCCAAGATTTTGCCAAGCTCATACAGGAGGAGTTCGAGATGAGCATGATAGGAGAACTCATCTTCTTCCTTGAACTCCAAATTAAATAGTCTAAAGAAGAAATTTTACCAAAGCAAGTACATAAGAGAATTATTAAAATGATTTGGGATGGAACTTCTAAAACCATTGGCATACTTATAAGTCATAAAAGGAAAAATTAGTTTTCTGGATCAGGTTCTTTAAATCTGATTGGATCAGGAGGAATATTTTAAAAAATTTTTCTCTAAGATCTTAGATCTGAGACTCTTCAGATTTGATTTTGTTGATATGATAATAAAAATAAAAATAAAAATAAAAATAAAAATTTAATTTAATTTAATTATACCTTTGTTTTGGGTAATTTTATTATCCTATGATGATCCCAATGTTTGCCTGAGATTCTGGATGTAGCCATGTAAGTGCCTAGCCTCTACCGGTGTCCATTCGGGCAGGATCTGAAGATCTTCTCCTTCTCAATCAATCCTCCAAAAATTAGATCTAGATCTGATCTTAACGGTCTTCAAAATTGCTTTTGAAGAATAGCCATTGTCTCTTGCAGCAATGCTGTCTTCTTCCTTTCCTGGCGCCTTTCACTTGCTTGGATCACACCTTGTTCGTGCCCAAAAGCCCTTGGGCATGGAGAGGAGAGAGAGGACCAGAGGGTGGCATGTAGAAGGAGGGAGAGGGGCTATGTGGCATGGGCTAAAGGCAGAAGAATTAAATTCTAGGCGCAGATAGGGTTTATATAGACCCTACTGCACCATGCAGTGCCACATCATCTCGGCTAATCATGGCCCTTTGTGCAATCAGATCTAAATTTGATTGATGGGATGACATCATCTGATCCAATCAGATGAGAGACCCTCAAAACCCTCCTAAGGTGGTGCCAAGATTGGGTCAAACAAGACTTCTTGGCTTCATACAGTTTAATCCCCCGAAGCAACCTAGAGTCCCATCTGTATGGGACTCCATCTTTTATCCTCATGGGGCGCACGCCTCCCTAGGCATGCACTCCCTTTTTGTCTACTTTTTAGCAATGGGACAAGTCCCCAGGTACTCTCCTATGGGTGCATGACACATGGGCAGATGTCTAAGTGTCCAGGGTCAATATTTGACTAATGTCCGAAAATAGGAATTAGCAGGTAATCGAAAATGGCAGGTGTTGTCTCAAATTTATCTCATAAATTAAGATAACCCTTTTTTAATGTGGACAAGCTTTAGTCAGACCAAGTAAAGGTTCCTGAGTGAGCCCAAATATATTTGGCTCAATCAAGATAAGCTTTAATGATTGTTAAAGAAGAACATTAGGCTCAATCATGTACTAGCACGATTTTCTTGAACCTAATTGAATCTTATTCAAATCAATTGAACTGGATTAATCTAATTGATGATATCCAAATCCAAACCCTTGTTTGTGCGACCTAGTTAGGTTCAGTTTTGTATGGTAATGGGATATGTCGTGATCTCTATTATTGACATCATCGAAACACCTTCCGATGGATCAGAACTTTTTTGATTCAGACAACTAGTATAATCGATCATCCAAATCATTCTAATTGCTCCCAAAATCCATCAGTGACATCTAGCAGCATCTGGTGGCAACCCATCAAAATTGAAAGTGAATCTCTTGGTGTAGTTACCTGTGTGATTAGGTTCCTCTATCTTGAGCCCCGACCGGATTAGGGTTAAGGTGATCTCATCAAATCCTAATATCCATCATATGAATTAATCATTCGATTCAAGTCCAATGTAAAAACTGTAATAGAAACTCTTTCTATTATTTCACTCTACCATGGCCATGGACTTATGGACATGATTCTCATGATCATCATAGGGCTACTCCTCATCTACTAAGGTAGATAGATCCCCTATTGGTGCAATCCAATTCCTACAATGAACATGCTATAACCAACATACACCTCAAGATTCTAAATGACTAGGAGATCGAGTTATGGTGTAGTCAAACTACAACACCCTCAAGGTGAACTATCGATACACCTCAGGTCAAGAAAGTAGATACACCACTACAGCTTCAAGCTAGTCATCGATGAGAAGGTCAACTTCCTTATTACTGCTTTGAAGAGAAACCCCTATTTTCTAGATCAGGTTCGTTCAGATCTGATTTGATCAAGAGGGATATTTCAAAAATTTTTCTCTTAGATCTAAATTAGATATGAGACTCTTCAGATCTGATTTTATCAATCTAATAAAATAAAAATAAAAATAAATTAAATTAAATCTAATTTAATTGAACCTTGTTGTGGGTAATCTTATTACCCTGTGATGATCTCGATGTTTGCCTGAGGTTCTAGATGTAGCCATGCAAGCGTCTGGCCTCTACTAGTATCCAATCGGATAGGATCTGGAGATCTTCTCCTTCTCAATTTATACTCCAAAGATCAGATCTAGATCTGATCTTGAAGGTCTTCAAAACACCTTTTGAAGATTAGGTGTTGTCTCTTGCAGTAGTGCTGCCTTCTTCTTTCTTGTCGCCTTTCTCTTGCTTGGATCACACCAAACTCGAGCCCAAAGCTTCTTGGGCATGGAGAGGAGAGAGAGGATCTGAAGGTGGCATGGAGAGGAAGGGAGAGAAGCCTTGTGGCATGGGCAAAGGGTAGAGGATTTGAATCCTAGATGCAGATAGGGTCTTATTTATAGACCTTTGATCCAACTCCTCTTCCTCTTCAACCAATCACAACCCTTTGTGAAATCAGATCTAAATCTGATTGGTGGGAATAGAGACCCCTGGATTCCTCCTTAGGGGCCTAAGACCAGTCAAACTGGTTCTTAGTAGAACTCTAATTGGAATCCAAAAGGAGGTGGAGTCCTTGTCCAACAAGGACTCCTAGGCGCCTCCACTTGGGCACACGCCTTGGCATGCGCCCTTCTCCTTGCCAGGTTCTGGCAGGGGGACAGGCCCCCACCAGCTCTCCAATAGGTGCATGACATGTGGTCAAAAGTCAAAGTGGTCAATGGTCAACGTTTGACCAGTCAAAGGTAGACTTTTGACCAAAGTCAAAGAACAAGAAATGGCAGGTGACCAAAAATGGCAGGTAATGTCTTACAAAATAAGACAACCTTTTCTGACTTGGAAACAACCTCCAGTCAGACCATATGAAGGCCTCTGATTGAGCACAAACTCCTTTGGCTCAGTCAGGACAACTTATTTATGATAGTAAAAAGAAGAACGTTAGGTTCAATCGAGTGCTAGCACGATTTCCTTGAACCTAATTGAATCTCATTCAGATCAATTGAACTAGGATCAGTTCAATTGATGATCACCAGATTCAAACCCTTGTTTGTGTGACCCAGTTAGGTTCAGTTCTGTATGGTAATGGGATATGTCATGATCTCTATCATCGACATCATCGAAACTCCTTTCGATGGATCAGAACTCTTCTGATTCGAACAGCTAGAATGATCGATCATCTAAATCATTCTAATTGCTCCCAAAATCCACCAGTGACACCTAGCAGTATATGGTGGCAACCCATCAGAGCTGAATGCGAACCTCTTGGTGCAGCTACCTGTGTGATTAAGTTCTTCTATCTTGAGCCCCGATCAGATTAGGGTTAAGGTGAAACTCGTCAAACCCTAGTTCTCTGTCATATGATGTAATCATTCGATTCGAGTCCAATGTGAAAATCTAAATAGAAACTCTTTCTATTATTTCACTCTACCATGGCCATGGACTTTCTGGACTTGATTCTCATGATCATCATAGGGCTGCTCCTCTACCACCGAGGTAGATAGATTCCATCTTGATGCAATCCAGTTCCTACAATGAACATGCTATAGCCAACATACACCTCAGGGTTCCATATGGCTAGGAGACCGAGTAATGGTGTAGTCAAACTATAACACCCTCAAGGTGAACTGCCGATGCACCTCAGGTCAAAGAACCAGACACACTACTGCAGCATCGAGTCAGTCATTGACGAGAAGGTAGACTCCCTAATGACTACTCGAGGTGGTCACGCTCAGTGCCCTCATTCTCTAACGAGTACCTGTACTCTCGCTCCGGTGTCTCCACACCGTAGACTCAAGACTCATCTACTAAAGAGAAGCGATTGTACACCAACCTTCCGGATCAATCACCATCCTCGTGATGATCCTATGGTCGGGAGCATTTTATGAGTTAATAATGATTATTCATGTCTTAAATTTTCAACTCTTGAAAATATGAATTATCATTACCATTAACTCAAAGGATGTATCACAGACACTAAATACACATATGTGATAGAAAATAACCCATTTTATTGATTTATAGTCAAAATTATAATTTTGCCCCTAGAAGTGTATTACAAGTGTCAGCCAATTCTGGCTTCTAGGGCACATATATCTAACAATCTCCCACTTGCCTAAAGCCAATTGGCTACAAGTCTAAGTCCCATCTTCTCAAGGTGGGCTTCGATCTTCTGTTGGCCCAACGGCTTTGTAAGTGGGTCTGCCACATTATCTGTGGAGTTGACTCTCTTGACCTCTACGTAACCTTCTCAAGGTAATCACGGATGAGATGATATCGCCGCTCAATGTGCTTGGATTTCTGGTGAGACCTTGGCTCCTGAGCAAGGGCTATGGCGCCATTGTTGTCGCAGTATAGAGGAATGGCATCTGATGGAGACAATTCCCATTACTTACATGATGTGAAAAACCTAATTGTGATCACACAAATCAAGGTTTGAAATCTAGGATATCATCAAATTGGATACTATCCAGCTTCAAATTGGATTTGAATAAAGATTCAATTAGGTTTCAGAAGAAAATTCGTGCTAGCACAATGATTAGAGCCTGAAGTATTTCTCCTTCAACATCATTAAAAGTTATCTCGACTGAGCCAAATGTATTTGGCCTAGCATCTCAAAACTTTACATCTGATCTGACTGGAGCTTGTTCATAGGTCAGTAAAAGGACTTCTTAATTTATGAGATAAATTTTAGACAATGACCCTCTTTTTCATCACATGCTAAATCTTGTCTTTGGAACTTTGTCATAGATATTGACCTTTGATTAGTTAGACATCTCAACATTGGTCAGGCACCCATAGGAGAGAGCTTTGACCTTTCCCCCTGCTAAAATAGTAGAAAGGCAAGGGGTGCATGCCTAGGGAAGGCGTTGCCCCCAAAGTGGATAAAGTGATGAGTCCCATAGAGTGGGACTCTACAGTTGCTTATGTGATTTCATACTAAGTGTGCGCGACCAAAGATCTTCTTTGACCAATCTTGGCGCCACCTAAGAGGGAGTTTTTTGAGGGACTTCTATATCTGATTGGATCATAGATGCATCATCACCATCTAAGTCAATTTAGATCTGAATTTGCACAAAGAGCATGATTGGTCGGATGATGTGGCACGCATGGGAAGTTGCAGGGTCTTATAAACCTATTCTATGCCTAAGGATTTTCCAATCCTCTACCCTTTCCCCTGCCATCAGAGGCTTTCTCACCCCTCATCCATAGCCACCTAGACTCCCTCTTCTCTCCTCTCCATGCCCAAGATTAGTGTTGGCTCGAGTTTGGTGTGATCCAAGGCAAGAAGAAGGCAAACAAGAAAAGAAAGGCAAGCACTACTGCAAGATAAACACTCTGAATCATTTCAAAGAGTTTTTTGAAAGACCTTCAAGATCAGACCCTAGATTTCTGATACTTTGGAGTATAAGATTGAGAATGAGAAGATCTCCAGGATCCTCCAACATGGATACAGTAGGAGGCTAAGGCACGCTTGCAATGGTCTACATCTAGAACACTCAGGCCAAACATCGAGATCATCACAGGTAAATAGATTACTATCACAACAGGTTCAATATTAATTAGATTTAATTTAATTTATTTTTATTTTTATTTTATTAGTCAGATAAAATAGTCTAAAGAGTCTCAATCTGAATTTGAATCTTAAGAGAAAATTTTTGAAAATATCCCACTCTTGATTCAAATCAAAAATCTGATACAATCATCTGATCTGAAAAATAGGGTTTTTCCCTTACCTGGTATCAAGCCAGATTCATAATAGTTTAGATCTGATTTTACATATCAAATTTTGATTTAATAATTTAGATGATTTCTTAGATATCAGAAAAAAAAAACATTAGATGTGTTAGATGTAAATCAAAAATTAAGAAAAAATAAATAATCTAGATCTAAGATGTAATGAGATGCATGTGACTAGACTAGGAAATGAAATTATTGCTATGTGTAAGTCTAGATGATCAAATTTTAATTTAATTAATTATGATTTAGTATCTCAATTTATGTATTTTTTTGATATTATAAATATTATATTATTAGATTCTAAAAGGAAAAATAATTATTTTGAATTTGTTCATATGAATATGAAGTATTGCATATTTAAAACTAGTTGTAGAATATAGTGTCTACAAAGTGTATTTCGAATAAATTTAATTTTGATATGTCAAATTTTAATTTTTGTTTTTTAAGATATTATCGAGATAAATTGTAGATCTAAAATATGGTGAATATACAGTGCAGATGGTATCTGTCAAACACATATTTTTTACATGTTAAGATCAATGTTTATATATGTATACTAATATGTAGATCTATACTAAGTTTTGGTTTGATTCATCGTATTTTGTGGATTGAAGTGCATGGTTTTTTACCTGGCCTTCGATTAAAGAATGAAGTATAATTTAAAACCTGCCCTCTCTCCATCGATGTATGTTTTCTTATATTTGTGTAGGGGTGCCTGGCGCATATCGTGCCTTAATCCAAAATTAAAAAAACTTATTTCTAACAAAAGCCGAGTCGTGAAGAGGTGCGGCGGAGGAGTTTATTTACTATTTTGTTGTAGCGACCCCTAAACTTCTTAAAAATATTTAAGATTTAAGAATATATTAGTATCGTGAAAGGATTAAGAATTTTGGCTTTTTAGATCTAAGACATAATCATAAAATTGGGTTCGGGCTGGTTAGCTCAATAGGTCTAGCGGTTGATAAAATCGAATCTAGGTGAGTCAAGTTAATGGATCAAAAGTGCTAAAGTCTGCCAAACCTAAATTAGAAATTAAGTGTCTAGGTTAAGGTCGAGTCACATGAGTATCGATCAGTTAAAGATCTAATCAGGTTCAGTGGTTGAGTCCTGGACTGTCAATGCTAATTCTGATTGATTTCTGGCTCAACAAGGGTCTAGAGGTCAGTTGGCTAAGTATACGATGGACTAGATTTTAATTGAGAGCAGCTAGACTCAAATGCATTTTTAATCGAGGTTAATGGCATAATCTTCCTCCCGGTCTACTTACTGATCATAGTTTGTCGGTCTCAGTCCTGATCGAAGTGGCTAATTACTACTGAGCTAACCCCATGGCCACTAGTTAGTGCATAATATGGTTTATGATTATATTGTCAAGGTCAAGTTTTAAAGAGATCTAAATCAACATAATCCCAAGAATAAGTTAAGTCTAAGGTACTCCACCTTATGAAGATGTCGCGGCGCCTTCTCGGTAGTTGATTTGTTCTCCTGCGAATCTAATTTCATCAGGTGGTCTCAGTTGTTCATCCATGGTGGAAGAGATATGTCTATTAAGGTCATTGAATCTATGGCTTGGAGGATGAATTTAGAGCTCTCAATATTACTTGGATACTGACGGAGGAGATTATATTAGAGAATTAACTATGTCAAATGGGTCTGGACTTAACTAAGGAATGGATTCACTATTTTTGGGAAGAAGGAGATTCATGGAATTAAGAGACCGAAGCCTGGGTGACCATGGATTAGGAGAATCATTGGACAAGAGTTGTCACTTCATTTAGCTTAATCCATCCACCAATAACTGTTTAGGGATGGTGAAGGTGATGGGTCTATTGGGTGGACTGTGCACCATCCACCTAAAAATCACATCTATGGAGATTTTTGCATCTCCTGTAAGAGAGAGTGTAGGTGATTCACAAAAAAGTAGTGGAAGCTAATTTACTATTAAAAATTGAAAATTCTAAACAAATTGTCATAGATCTTAAATTACGATTAAATCTAACTACAACTTTGACTCTCTAATAGATATAAATTCTGTCATGCCAACCACTGCCCATATTCTGGACACCCATAGACTGACAGATTCCAATTATAAGGATTTGGCTTTGTAGAACTTCAAAATTATTTTGGTTTAGAAGTGTAACTCATGTATTGAATCCAGGATTCCTCCATTCTTACCGGTCCATCATGCCACTGAACAGAGAGCATCTCTTGAAAATGGATGGATGAAGGATAACAAGGTCAGATACGACATGTTGGGCTCGATGTGCTGATATATTTCTTCAGTGCAACCATTAAGGTCAAAGACTTGCCCACGCAAAAGTGTTGGCTCATCTCAAGAGTTGTTTGGGAACAATTTTGCAATTCAGACAAATATTTAGTCGTCACTAAACGTACTGTTTAAGGCTAAATATGCATGATGGAGGCAGTTCCAGTCCAAGATCATTGTGTCTGATTGATGATGCAACCGGACTGAAAGAGTTGAGAAGCTCGAAGTGAAGTTAGTACCAGAATCTCCTAGAATGATACGTAATCTCAATCCTTTGACTGATGCGTATGGGCAGTTCATTCATGAACTACCATAGCTAAAACTTTAGAGTACTCTGGTCAGAGCTTATATCATGCTGGTTACCTGCTTGAATCTTTCTATTGAAAGGTTCTAAAGGCTCATACTTAGTATGAAGGACTTCTTCTAAGAGAAAGTCTTTTACAAAAAGGGAAGTTTGTGAAAAGTAGAGAAGGTGGAAAGGTGGAAAGAAAAAGAAGAACAGAGCTGAAAGATTGAAGGCAACTGACAAGAACAAATTTCCATTGTAATAACTTCGATCGGCCACTACTAGCAGAACTGCTCTATAGTACCTAGCCACCTTGAAGAATAAGAAGGACACAATAGTCCTGCGGAGTGTATGCCATTTTGAACTTAACCTTATGATTTCTTCTGCATCCAGTTGGTCGTGCTTTGATTTTGGCTCTATGTGCCATTTGTGCACTTTATGTTCAAATGTAATCTACAGGATAGCAGAGGCTTGAAGGGATGGTCCAGATGATCCTTAGCGTACCGCAAATTGGAGCAAGGATTGCTGCTGTGGCCTGGCATCCTTTTTCTTCTTTTCGATCTAATACCGTCTGGCTTAGAATTTAATACTTAAGGGATTGTTATTATAATGCCTACTGCAAGCAGGAATTTGATTTCTATTTATGTTTAGCACAAGTAAGGCTAGTAATTATTTTCCATAACAACCATTGGTAAATTCTTATGAAAGAAATAAATCTTGCAAGTAGTTTTCTCATAACGATCTCTATCAGTAACATAGTTGAGCATACTATCTTATTCACAGTAAAAGTGAATTTGCAATAGAATTAAAATGAACCCAGAATGGTCCAAATGATAGGTAATCTACGGACCTAAGGCCTAGATCATTGATACGCAAGAAGAATAGGGTTAATGTAAAATTAGAGAATAAATCGGGACTATTGAGTCGTTGAATTCTGAGTCATTCCTAATTTTGTGAATCATTCGTTCATGTGCAAAATAACTAAGCTCCCCATTTATTGGAAACCATTGTGAAAGGGCCACAATCTACTTGCTCTAGTAACCATACTGGATTGTTGGCGCCCGTATTTTTGATGGGCGCTAGAAGTACATTTTGTCTACTTATAACCGTTTACGTGATCATTAATCTTGTGGTATGGTATGGTATATCTATAAATAACAAGTCTGAAGCTTTTGAAAATTCAAGAAATTCCAGAATATGAAATAGAAAAAGTAAACTGAAAAATCTCATTCAAGGTTTCCTTCAGATCCGGATTGAAGTGAATACCTTAATCGAAATTCCTTGATACTTCAAGTAAAATGGCATAAATTTTTACATGGACTGGCTCTACCTGTAGAATTATCTCAATTTCAATAGTTTTAGAAGGACGTGAACCGCAAGCCCTATTA
>QRFJ01000178.1:819064-903100 GCA_006176705.1 Cocos nucifera | reverse complement strand
GATATGTCATGATCTCTATCATCGACATCATCAAAATACCTTCCGATGGATCAAAACTTTTTTAATTCAGACAACTAGTATGATCGATCATCCAAATCATTCTAATTGCTCCCAAAATCTATCAGTAACACCTAGCAGCATATGGTGGCAACCTATCAGAACTTAAAATGAACCTCTCGATGCAGTTACCAATGTGATCAAGTTCCTCGATCTTGAGCCCCAATCGGATTAGGGTTAAGGTGATCCCGTCAAATCCTAATTTCTATCATATGAATTAATCATTTGATTCAACTCTAATATGAAAATCCTAATAAAAACTCTTTCTATTATTTCACTTTACCATGGCCATGGGCTTATGGACTTGATTCTCATGATCATCATAGGACTGCTGCTCATCTATCGAGGTAGATAGATCCCCTATTGGTGCAATCCAATTCCTACAATGAACATGCTATAGCCAACATACATCTCAGGATTCCGAATAGCTAGGAGATCGAGTTATGATGTAGTCAAACTATAATATCCTCAAGATGAACTATCGATGCACCTCAGGTCAAAGAACCAGACACACCACGCAGCTTCGAGCTAGTCATTGATGAGAAGGTAGACTTCCTGATGACTGCTCGAGATGGTCATGCTCAGTACCCTCATTCTCTAACGAGTACTTGTACTCTCACTCCGGTGTCTCTACATCGTAGACTTAAGACTCATCTATCCTAAAGAAGCGATCGTACACCAACATTCTAGATCAATCACCATCCTCATGATGATCCTATGATCGGGAGCATTTTATGAGTTAATAATAAAAATTTATATCTTAAATTTTCAACTCTTGAAAATATGAACTATCATTACCATTAACTCAAGAGATGTATCACAGACACTTTCAAATACTATCCCATTTTATTAGATAGCGATGTGTTCATAGCAATCAATCTTTTGGTCATCGTGCCTCGTTCTCTAACGAGTACCTGTACTCTCTTGTCTCTACACCATAGACTCAAGACTCATCTATCTAAAGAAGCGATCGTACACCAACCTTTCCGGATCAATCACCATCCTCATGATGATCCTACGGTCAGGAAGCATTTTATGAGTTAATAATGAAAATTCATGTCTTAAATTTTCAACTCTTGAAAATATGAACTATCATTACCATTAACTCAAGAGATGTATCACAGACACTTTCAAATATACACTGTGATAGAAAATAACTCATTTTATTATTTATAGTTAAAATTATAATTTTGCCTTTAGAAGTGTATTATACAAGTGTCAGCCAATCTGGCTTCTAGGGCACACATATCTAACAAACTCCCACTTGACCTAAAGCCAATTGGCTACAAATCTAAGTCCCATCTTCTCAAGGTGGGCTTCGATCTTCTACTGGCCCAATGGCTTTGTAAGTGGGTCTACCGCATTGTCTGCGGAGTCGACTCTCTTGATCCTCGACGTAATCCTTTCTCAAGGTAATCGCAGGATGAGGTGGTATCGCCGCTCGATGTGCTTAGGATTTCTGGTGAGACCTCGGCTCCTTAGCAAGGGCTATGGCACCATTATTGTCGTAGTATAGAGGAATGGCATCCGATGGCATCACTCTGATCTCTGCGATGAAACTTCTTGTACCAGAATGCCTCCTTCATAGCTTCTGATGCGTAGTGATATACTCTGCTTCCATGGTGGAATCTGCTATCACTGTCTTGCTTGAAACTCTTTCCAACTGACAGCACCACCATTACACACAAACAGACTCCCAGATGTCGACTTTCGATCATCTATATCGGACATAAAATCCAAGTCTGTATACCTCCTGGACTTAGGAGTTCTCCATTACCAAAAACCAACATCATATCCTTAGTTCTTCTCAAGTACTTAAGGATACATTTCACAGAAGTTCAGTGTTCTTCATCTGGATTCGACTGATATCTGCTCGTGACACTCACAGCATGGGCTATATCAGGTCATGTACATAACATGGCATACATGAGGCTCCCTATTGCTGAAGCATAAGGGATCTTGCTCATGCATTCAATCTTCCTCAGGTGTGTTGGGACACATTTTCTTGGAGAGATGAATGCCATGTCTGAAGGGTACCAATCCTCTCTTAGAGTTTTTGATGCTAAACTTCTTTAGCACTTCTCTATGTACATCTTCTGTGAAAGACCTAGCATCCTATTCAGTCTATCTCTATTGGCCTTAATTCCTAGAATGAAGGATGCTTCTCCTAGGTCTTTCATGGAGAATTCTTTACATAACCATATTTTAACTATAGTCAACATGGAAATATCATTCCCAATAAGGAGGATATCATCCACGTATAGTATGAGGAAGATAATAGCACTCCCACTAACCTTTTTGAAAACACATGGTTCCTCCTTGTTCTTGATGAAACTAAATAATTTGATCATATCATTAAAATGAGTATTCCAACTCCGAGATGCTTACTTAAGTCCATATATGGATCTTTGCAACTTGCATACTTTGTGATCAGCATCACTAGATGTGAATCCTAGTGGCTGTTCCATATGGATATCTTCCTTAAGGTATCCATTTAAGAATACCATTTTCACATCCACTTGTCATATTTCATAATCGAAATAGATTTCAAAAGCAAGCAATGTGCGGATGGATTTTAGCATGGCTACTAGCGAAAAGGTATCTTAATAGTCAATTTATTCGCACTGACTATACCCTTAAGCCACTAATCTAGCTTTGAATGTCTCCACATTCCCATCTGCACTAATCTTTCTCTTGTAGATCTATTTACACCCAATAGGTACTATACCTTCTGGTGGACTACCAAGGTCCAGACTTGATTTGAGTGCATCAAGTCAATTTTTGACTTCATTACCTCTAACCATTTCTCATAGTCGATATTCGATATCGCCTCATCATAGGTTTTGGGATCAACATCATGAACTCCATTACCTATGAGAAACATTTTCTCTACTTTCTCTGAAATAGTACCTAAGTACCTCTCATGGGGACAGAAAATCCTTTTCAATCTACGAGGTGGAGGAGGTAGTGATTGTGTTGGCTCAACCTGATTTGGTTCCATAGTGTCCTTGGCTTGTTGCTCTTGTGAGATTTTCTCCTGGAGCTTGATCTGCTTTCCAATGCCACCATCTTGAATAAACTATTTTTCAAGAAAGATGGCATGCCAACTCACAATCACATTATGGTCTTCTAGAATGTAGAAATAATATCCTAATGACTCTTTAGGATATCCTATGAATCGAGCTCTAAAGGACTTATAGTCTAACTTATCCTCTTGTTGTCTTTTGACATGAGCCGGACAAACCCAAATTCTGAGATGACTCAGACTTGATTTCTTGCCATGCCATATCTCATAAGGTGTGGTAGAAAGGATTTTAGAGAAAATCCTATTTAGTAAATATATAGCAGTTAACAGACTATGTCCCTAAAAAAAATCGAGGAGGTCTGTGAAGCTCATTATGGATCGGACCATATCTAATAGGGTCCGATTCCTCCATTCTAAAATTTCATTGAGTTCAGATATTTCAGGTGGAGTCCATTGAGAGATTATGCCATTTTGCTTAAGATAGTCCAGGAATTTTCGACTAAGGTATTCACCTCCTCGATCTAATCAAAGAACCTTAATGGATTTTTCACTTTGCTTTTTAATTTCATGTCTGAATTTCTTAGACTTTTCAAAGGCTTCAGACTTGTGTCTCATAAGATACACATACCCATATTGAGATAAATCATCGGCAAAGGTTATGAAGTAGTCAAAGTTGCCTCTAGCCTACACATAAAATGGGCCGCACACATCAGTATGTACTAGGACAAGTAGTTCCGTGGCCCTTTTCCCGTGTCCTACAAAAGGAAGCCAGTCATTTTGCCATGAAGACATGATTTACAAATTGGATATGACTCAAAAGTCAACAGACTCAATAGCCTGATTTTCCTCAATTTGTTAATCCTATCTTCTGCTATATGAACTAGCCTTAGGTGCCATAGATACCTATTGCTTGGACTATCCCTAGGTCATTTTGATCTTATGGCATTTACATTTTGCTCGATATTAAAGACAGATATGTCAATATGTAACTAGTAGAGACCGTTAATTAGAAAATCACTTGCAATTTTATTTTTTTCATAAAGAATATTACAATGATCCTTAAGAAAATTAGTTACATAGCCTTCTTATGCTAAACATAAAATAGAAATCAAATTTCTGCTTGCAGCAGACACATAATAATAATTCTTAAGTACTAAATCTAAGCCAAACGATAATCGAATAGAATAGGTTTTCACGACCACAGTAGCAACCCTTGCTCCATTTCTAACGCATAGGATCATCTCACCATCCCTCAACCTCCTACAATCTTCAAGACCCTGCCTGGAAGTATATAAATGAGCACTAGAACCAGAGTCAAGCATCCAATTGGATGTAGAAAAAATCATAAGTTTAGATTCAATAACGAGCATGTCTTTAGAACGACCTGTCTCCTTCTTATTCTTCAGGATGGTCAGATATGTAGGGCAGTTCTGCTTTCAGTGGCCATCGGTATTATAATGAAAATACTTTTCTTTGTTAGCGGTCTTCTTCTTCAGCTCTGCCTTCTTTTTCTTTCCACCTTCCATCTTCTGTCTTTTTACAGACTTCTTCTTCTTTCCAAAAGATTTTCTTTTGAAAGAAATCCATTCCATAGCAAGTACTGAGCCTTTAGAACCTTTCATAGAAAGCTCAGCAGTAACCAGCATATTCATAAGCTCGGCCAGAGTATTCTAAAGTTTATGCATATGGTAGTTCATGATGAACTGCCCATACGCATCAGCGTAGGATTACAGAATTATATCATTCTGTAGATCCTAGTCTAACTTCACTCCGAGCTTCTCAAGCTCTTCTAAGTCCTTGATCATCATCATACAATGATCTTGGAATGACTGCCCATCACGCATTTTAGCCTTAAACAGTCGTTTGGTGATCTGATATTTGGTTGCGTGACTCTGTTCACCAAACAATTCTTGTAGGTGAGCCAACATTTGATGGACAGTCTTGATATCTTCATGTTGGCACTGAAACTTATCAGGCATCAAGCCCAATATGTAGTATCTAGCCTTATTATCTTCATCTGTCCATTTATCAAGAGATGCTCTCTATTTAGCGGATGGACGAGCTGGTAAGGTGGAGGGATCTTAGTTCAATACAAAAGTCAACTTCTTAGAACCTAAAATAATTTTGAAGTTCTAGAGCCAAACCTTGTAATTGGGTCCGATCAATCTATGGGTATCTAGGATACGGGCTAGTGGGTTGGACGCAGATATTTTTCTTTTTCTGTAGAGAGTCAAAGTTTTTTGTTAGTTTTTGTAATTAAGACTTGACCAATTTATTTAAGAGTTTAATTTTTAAATAAATTAGCTCTCACTATTTTCTTCGATCCCTACACTTCCTCTGTAGAGATGCAAAAATCTTCATGCTTACTGATTTTTAGTGGATGGTGCAATCCCACTAACTATCTCATCATCTCACCTAATAGTTATTGGTGATGGATTAGCCAATGAGTGAATAATTCTTGTCCAATGATTCTTTAATCATGGTGTACCCAGACTTGGTCTCTAATTCATGAATCTCACCGTGCTCGAAATATGATCCACTCCTTAGTTAAGTCAAACCCATCATTTGCGCAGATTGAATTTCTAATTGGGTCCCTCACCGTATTCAGAATATTGAGTCCAATCCATCCTCCAGCCCATAGCATCCAATGCCTAATAGACATGGTTGCATCTTTCCGATGTAACTAAACCACTATGACCAATTGAGAACAATCAACCTTGGGAAGGGTCTGCACATCTACAATGGTGGAAGACCTTAGACTTAATCTTTTCTTAGGAAAATTTGATTTAGGTCTCTTTAAACTTGACTTGACATAGCCATAACCATTATGACTAACCTACTGACATGGGTTAGCTTGGATTGTTAGCCACCTTAGATCAAGATTGGGTCGATAAATATGGTTAGATAAGTGAGACCGATAGAAGGGATATGCCATTAACTCGATAAGAAAGCATTCGAGTCGAGTAGCTCCTAATTAAAAATCAGTCGATCGTATCTGCCAAACTTACCTTAGACACCAAATTGTTGAGCCAGAACCAATCAGGTTAGCCTACAATCCAGACTCTAACCATTGAGCCTAATTAGGTCTTAACTTGATCGATCACTCATGTGACTCGACCTTGACCCGGACTTAATCCTATTAGGCTGGTCAATTTAAGCACTCTTGATCCCATCTAACCAACTCTTGATTCGGTTTGATCAATCGCTAGACCTAATTGAGCTACCCAAGCCCGAACCCAATTTTATGAATATGTCTTAGATATGAAAATTCTTAATTTTAGATCTAATGTATTTCATAATCTTAATTCTCAATTAAGTTTAGGGTTCATAAACAAAACATGTATATAAAATCCTAGGATTTTAGGATCTAGGATTTTGCAGAAAATAAGTTTTTAATTTCTGATTAAGGATGAACGTGCAGTACCCCTACACACCATAAGAACACCCCATAGAATGAAAGAAGAGGGCCTTTAAACCTTACTTCATTCTTATGATCGGACGGCCAAGGAGAATGCCTTAATCAAAAATATGATAAATCGACAAAACTAGTTAGATCTACATTGTATATCACATATATAAAAATTAATCTAACTAAAAAATATGTTTTGCATACATCTCATGCATCATATCATGCATGTTTTTAGATCTAAATTATCTCATAAATATCTAAAAAATAAGATTTAAATTTGATCATATCAAATTAAAATTTATTCTAGATAATTTTGTAGAACTATTCTACAACTAGTCTAAACATGCATCTATCATATCTCATATGAATAAATTAAATAAATTTATTTTCTATTTTTTAGATCTAATTATAATATTTATAATATCAAAAAATAATAAATAAATAGATCTAAAAATTATAATTAATTAAATTAAAATTATGATTATGCTAGACTACACATAGAATAATTCTATTCCTAGTCTAGTCATGCATCTCATACATCTTAGATCTAGATTATTTAATTTTTAATTTTCTAATTTTAGATCTAATTACATCTAATGTGACATCTAAAATCATCTAGTTATTAGATCAAAAATAAATTAAAATTAGTTCTAATGAATTATGGAACCTAGCTCTAATACCAGTTGAAGGAAAAAATCTATTTTTCGGATCAGGTTCATTCAGATATGATTGGATCGGGAGGAATATTTTAAAAAATTTTGCTCTAAGATCTTAATCAGATCTAATCTTATTAATATAAAAATAAAAATAACAATTAAAATAAAAATTAAATCAAATTTAATTATACCTTTGTTTTGGGTAATCCAATTATCCTATGATGATCCCAATGTTTGCCTCAGGTTTTGGATGTAGCCATGCAAGTGCCTATCCTCTAATAGTATCCACTTGGGCAAGATCTAAAGATTTTCTCTTTCTCAATCAATTCTCCAAAAAATAGATCTAGATCTAATCTTGAAGGTCTTCAAAACTACTTTTGAAGAACAGTCATTGTCTCTTGCAGTAGTGCTGCCTTCTTCCTTTCCTGACGACTTTCACTTGCTTGGATCGCACCTTGTTTATGCCCAAAAGCCCTTGGGCATAGAGAGGAGAGAGAGGACCAAAGGGTGGCATGGAGAAGGAAGGATTGGGGCTATGTGGCATGGGTTAAAGATAGAAGAATTAAATTCTAGGTGCAGACAGGGTTTATATAGACCCTACTGCGCCATACAGTGCCACATCATCTTGGCTAATCACAGTCCTTTGTGCAATCAGATCTAAATCTGATTGATGGGATGATATCATCTGATCCAATTAGATGAGAGATCCTCAAAACCCTCCTAAGGTGGCGCCAAGACTGGATCAAACAAGACTTCTTGGTGCCACACGGTCTAATCCCCTGAAGCAACCTGGAGTCCCATCTGTATGGGATTCCATCTTTTATCCTCATGGGGTGCATGCCTCCATAGGCATGCACCCCCTTTCTATGTACTTTTTAGTAGGGGACAAGTCCCTAGGTACTCTCCTATGGATGCATGATATATGGGCAGATGTCTAAGTATCCAGGGTCAACATTTGACCAATGTCCGAAAATAGGAATTAGCAGGTGATCGAAAATGGCAGGTGTTCTCTCAAATTTATCTCATAAATTAAGACCATCTTTTTTTGATCTAGACAAGCTCTAGTCAGACCATGTAAAGGTTCTTGAGTGAGCCCAAATATATTTGGCTTAATCGAGACAAGCTTTAATGATTGTTAAAGGAGAACATTAGGCTCAATCGTGTGCTAGCATGATTTTCTTGAACCTAATTGAATCTTATTCAAATCAATTGAACTAAGTTAGTCCAATTGATGATATCCAGATCCAAACCCTTATTTGTGTGATCTAGTTAGGTTCAGTTTCATATGGTAATGGGATATGTCGCGATCTCTATCATCGACATCATCGAAACACCTTTCGATGGATCAGAACTTTTCTGATTCAGACAACTAGTATGATCGATCATCCAAATCATTCTAATTGCTCCCAAAATCCACCAGTGACACCTAGCAGCATATGGTGGCAATCCATCAGAACTGAAAGCAAACCTCTCGGTGCAGTTACCTATGTGATTAAGTTCCTCTATCTTGAGCTCCGATCGGATTAGGGTTAAGGTGATCTCGTCAAACCCTAATATTCCATCATATGAATTAATCATTCGATTCAAGTCCAATGTGAAAATCCTAATAGAAACTCTTTCTATTATTTCACTCTGCCATGGCCATGGGCTTATGGACTTGATTCTCATGATCATCATAGGGCTGCTCCTCATCTACCGAGGTAGATAGATCCCCTATTGGTGCAATCCAATTCCTACAATGAACATGCTATAGCCAACATACACCTCAGGATTTCGAATGGCTAGGAGATCGAGTTATGGTGTAGTCAAACTATAACACCCTCAAGGTGAACTGTCGATGCACCTCAGGTCAAAGAACCAGACACACCACTGCAGCTTCGAGCCAGTCATCGACGAGAAGGTAGACTTTCCTCATGACTACTCGAGGTGGTCACGCTCAGTGCCCTCGTTCTCTAACGAGTACCTGTACTCTCACTCCGGTGTCTCTACACCGTAGACTCAAGACTCATCTATCCTAAAGAAGCGATCATATACCAACCTTCCAGATCAATCACCATCCTTATGATGATGCTACGATTGGGAGCATTTTATGAGTTAATAATGAAAATTCATGTCTTAAATTTTCAACTCTTGAAAATATGAACTATCATTACCACTAACTCAAGGGATGTATCACAGACACTTTCAAATACACACTATGATAAAAAATAATTTATTTTATTATTTATAGTTAAAATTATAATTTTTTTCTTAGAAGTGTATTACAAGTATCAGCCAATCTGGCTTCTAGGGCACATATATCTAACAAGTCCATCATGTAAGCTTGACAAGGATGAAAATAGTAAGAATGTTGATTTAAAGCTTTATAGAGGCATGATAGGATCCTTGCTATATCTTACTGCTAGTAGGCCTGATATCATGTTCAGTATTTATATATATGCCAGATTTCAATCTAACCCCAAAGAATCATACTTAAATGCTATTAAAAAAATCTTGAAATATCTAAATGGAACTTAAACATTAAGCTTATGGTTTTCCAAACAATCATCCATAAATTTAATAGGATACTTAGATGCAGATTTTGTAGGATATAAGTTAATAAGGAGAGCACTAGTGGAACTTATCAATTTCATGGGATAAACTAAATCTCTTGGTTTAGTAAGAAATAAAATTCGGTGGCATTGTCCATGGCTGAGGCTAAAAACATTATAGTCAAAAGTTGTTGTGCTCAAATCTTATGGATTAAGCAACAACTTGATGACTTTGGCGTGAAACTTAATAACATTCCAATAAGATGTGATAATACTAGTGCCATTAATCTAACTAAAAATCCAATTCAACACTCTAGATTAAAACATATTGAAATAAGATACTATTTCATAAGAGAGCATGTGCAAAATAATAATGTATTGATTGACTTTGTTTGCCCTGAAAAATAATTAGCAAATATCTTCACAAAACCTTTAAATGAAGATAAATTTTGTGAAATTAGAAGAAAACTTGGTATCTTAGATCCAAATGCTTAGTGATCTTTGTTATCCTATGATTGATTCCTTGAAACATAAATTCTCATTACCTTGTCCATAAAAATTCCTTATTTTCATTCATAAGCCTTTTGTTTTGTTCAAAAAGAAGAATTTCTGATTTTTGAACCAAATGGGACGCCCCCTAGGTTGCCCCATGCAAAAAAGGATGACCCAAGGGATGCCTGTTGGGCATTTTGGTCTTTTGCTTTGGCCTTAAAAGAAAAGAGCCCTGTTTATCTTCCCTTCTTCCTGTACGATGCCCCCTTCATCTTTTCATGGTTTTGCATTTTCTCCTGTTCTCCCACCGAACCTCTTCTGGCTTGAATCCCACTGTAAGCTTCTTCAAAAACCATCTCAAACCTCTCCAAAATGATCTCCCGACTGTCCTCTATCCTATCCCTCTTCTATTTTGATCATTTTTCCTTTGCTTTTATACCTACCGCAAGCCCCAATCTTCAACCAAACTCAAATTTTTCTTGGCAAAATCAACTTTTTCCATCAAATCCTTCACACCCTTCAACCTTTTCATTCCCTTCCATTATTTTCTTGTTGTCCTTACCCCTGCTAGACAATGCCACCTTGGATGAAGCTTCCCCAGCACCAAAAATCCATGACAGCCTAAAAGAACAGTAGAGATGGAAGAGATCTGCTCTAGTACCAGCTTTTGCACCAGTTTCGGCACCATCCGCTTCTCCGATAACACCTAGTAAGAAACCCCTCTCCAATAGGAAGATTTTCCTTGGTAGAAACATTGATTTTTGCTTTCTAGAGAAAGATAGGTTTTCTTTTGGTGAAAAGATCAAATATTTAGGTTGGGATTCTTTCTGTACAATGAAAGAAATAATTTTTATTGACTTGGTTTAGGAATTTTATCAGAACTTTATGTATTGTGATGGGAGGGTGAGATCTTTGGTTAAAGGTGTAGAGGTGGAGTTCGATGCACAACAGCTTGGTTGTTTGATTCACTTATCCTATGAGGGTTCTACTTCTGATAGATTGCTAAACAAAGAGGATGGATTGAAATCAATTTTGCAAAAAGATGATGTTAGTGGGATTGAAAAACTAGATGCCAATCTAAGTGTAGAAATGAGAGTTCTTCACCATATTGTCTGCACTATATTTGTTTCCTAGAGCTGGTAGATTTGTCTTGGTGTCCAGTAGGGATCTTTGTATTATGCACCATATTGTGTGTGAGATACCTTTGAATTTGCCAGCCCTAATGATTGATGCCATGAGAGAGGCAGTGAACAGAATGAAGGCACCTTTACCCTATAGCATGGCACTCACTAGAATCTTTAGAAGCCTAATGATAGATTTTGAGGGAGAAGCTACTACCTACCTAGCCCACACATATACGTACAATGCAAATTCCTTAAGTCATATGGGCTACATCAGAGTTGGTGATCGTTGGACTAAGGGAGAAGATGTAGCTGAGGAGGAGGATGAAGGATAACCTAGTTTACCTACCGCAGGATCGATCTCATCTGATCTGATCTAAGATGAAATTTCAAAATCTTTTTCTACTAGATCTGATCAGATCTAAGAGTTCTCAGATCTAACAGAAATAATCTAATTACAAAAAATAAAATTAAAACAAAATTTGTAACATCTAATGTTACCTTGTTTTGGTAAATCATTTACCCTACCGATGATATGACAGCACCTGGAGGATCAGATGCTAGCCATTCACGTGCCGATCTCTACCAAAGTCCACTCGAGTTAGATCTGGATGTCCTCTTCTTCTAGATCTAATCTCAAAAGACCAGATCTAAAATCAATTCACAGAGCCTTCAAAATAATTTTTGATGGCAGTGTGTTCGTCTTTTGATCGGGATCTTCCTGACTTGTCTTTACTCAGCAGATCACCAACACTTGATGACTGAATTTTGCCCAATTCCTTGGGCGTGGAGAAGAGGGAGGAGATTTGGAAGGAGGCATGGAGGTGGAGATGGAGGCAGCACTTGGGCGTGGGAAGACTGGCATTAGAAACCCTAGGGCATAGGGTCTTTAAATAGACTCCTATGCCATCCTAGAGTCCTGATCTCACAAGCAACTCATTTGCTTGAATTATTTAGACTCTATGCAGATTTCTCATGCCCCCACATCAGATTTGATGTAATGTTAGTTGGCGAAACATGAGTAGAAGTGGCACCAATTGTAGATAAGGAGATAGGGTAGAAGCTTTGGTGCATAGGACTCTTATCTCCCAAGAGCTTGATCTACGTCAAACTCTTTGACCCAGTCAAGTCCCATATGAATGGGAATCCTCCACCTAATCCACATGGGCACACATCTAAAGATGGTGTGCACCCTCCTGTCCTTGCAAATCAGCTTGGGGCATGCACCCCTAGAAAACCTCCAGGGGGCACATGCCCCATACCCCTCAATTCCTACAAAAGTAGGCCTTATCCAAATCTCATCCTATGGAATTAGGACAAGGCCTAAAATGGTTAGGACAAGCCCCAATTTGACTTGGACAAGCTCCATTCTAATTAAGGCAAACCCATATAGGATTTTTGGATGAGCCAAATCTAATTTGACTCAATCAAGATGAACCAGAAAGACAACATAAGGAGAAAGTTAGGCTCAATCGTGTGCTAGCATGATTTTTTTGAATCTGATTGGATCAAATCCAAATCAATTGAACTGGGTTAGCTCAATTGATGATATATAGATCCAAATTCTTATTTGTGTGATCCAGTTAGGTTCAGTTCTATATGGTAATGAGATATGTCATGATCTCCAACATCGACATCATTGAAATATCTTTCGATGGATCAGAACTCTTCTGATTCACCCAACTAGAATCATCGATCATCAAGATAATTTTAATTGATCCCAAAATCCATCAGTGACACCTAGCAATATATGGTAGCAATCCATCAGAACTGAATGCAAACCTCTCGATGTAGCTACCTGTGTGATTGGGTTCTTATATCATGAGCCTCGATAGGATCAAGGTCAAGATGAACTCGTCAGACCTAACACCCATCATATGAATAAATCATTTGATTCGAGTCCGATGTGAAATCTTAATAGAACTTTCTTTCTATTAATTCACACTATCATGGCCATGGGCTTAAGAACTCGATCTTATGATCATCATAGGAGTACTCCTTCTCTATCGAGGTTGTTAGATCCCTTATTAGTGCGATCTAATTCCTATAATTAACATGATATAGCCAACATACATCTTAGGATTTTGAATGGCTAGGAGATCGAGTTATGGTGTAGTCAAACTATAATATACTCAAGGTGAACTACCGATGCATCTTAGATCAAAAAATCATACATACAACTACAGCATCGAGCTAATCATCGACAAGAAGGTAGACTCCCTTATGACTACTCGAGATGGTCACGCTCAGTGCTCTTGCTCTCAATAAGTACCTATACTCCAGCTTCGATATCTCCACACTATAGACTCAAGACTCATCTACTCTAAGAAAGTAATGATACACCAATCTTTCAGATCGATCACTATCCTCATGACAATCCTACGATCGAAAGTAATTTATGAGTTAATTATGATAACATATGCCTTAAATTTTCAACTCTTAAAAATATGTGTTATCATGCCTATTAACTCAAAGGATGTATCACAAATACTTTAAATATACAATATGATAGAAAATAACAAACTAAGTCCCATCTAACAAACCGACTTCTACGACATACATCTAACAAACTCCCACTTGACCTAAATTCAATTGGCTATAAATTTAAGTCCCATCTTCTCAAAGTGAGCTTCAATCTTCTGCTAGCTCAACGGCTTCATTAGTGGGTCAGCTGTATTATTTACGGTGTCGACTCTCTTAACCTCGATGTATCCCTTCTTAAGGTAATCATGGATGAGATGATACCGCTGCTCGATGTGCTTGGACTTTTGGTGAGACCTCAGATCCTTAGCTAGGGCTATGGTGCTATTATTATCACAGTATAGAGGGATGGCATCTGATGGTATCACTCCAAGCTTTGCGATGAACTTCTTGAACTAGAATGCCTCCTTTGTAGCTTTTGAGGTAGCTATATATTCTACTTCCATGGTGAAATCTGCTATCATGATTTTCTTAGAACTCTTCCAGCTTACAGCACCATCATTGCACAAGAATATACTATTAGATGTCGACTTTTGATCATCTATGTCAGATATAAAGTTTGAGTCTGTAGACCCCTAGACTTGGAGTTCTCCATTATCAAATATAAGAAACATATCCTTAGTCCTTCTTAAGTACTTAAGGATACACTTCATAGAAGTCTAGTGCTCTTCACTGGATTCGATTGATACCTGCTTGTGACACTTACAACATGGACGATATTAGGTCGTGTACATAGCATGGCATATATAAGCCTCCCTATTATCGAAGTATAAGGGATCTTGCTCATGCATTTAATCTTCTCAGGTGTGTTGGGACACATCCTATTAGAGACATGAATGTCATGTCTAAAGGGCACTAGTCCTCTCTTAGAGTTTTCCATACTGAACATTTTCAGTACCTCCTTTATGTACATCTTCTGTGATAGACCCAGCATCCTCTTTGGTCTATCTCTATAGATCTTAATCCCTAAAATGAAGGATGCTTCTCCTAGGTCTTTCATAGAGAACTCTTTTGACAACACATTTTGATCAAGATCAACATTGGAATATCGTTGCCAATTAGGAGGATGTCATCCACGTATAATACGAGGAAGACAATAGCACTTCTATTGATCTTTTTGAAAACATAGGGCTCCTCATTTTTGATGAAATTAAATAATTTAATCACATTATTAAAATAAGTATTTCAGCTTTGAGATGCTTGCTTAAGTTCATATATGGATCTTTGTAACTTGCAGACCTTGTGATCACCATCACCAGATGTGAAACCTAGGGGCTGTTCCATATAAATTTCTTTCTCAAGATAACCATTTAGGAACATCATTTTCACATCCATCTACCATATTTCATAATCAAAATAGGCTATAATTGCAAACAATGTGTGGATGGATTTAAGCATGGCTACTGGTAAGAAGGTATCTTGGTAGTTAATGCCTTCATGCTGACTATACCCTTTTGCCACTAGCCTAACCTGAATGTCTCCATATTTTCATCTACACCTATCTTTCTCTTGAAGATCTATTTACACTCAATAGGTACTATACCTTCAGGTGGATCTATCGAGGTTCAAACTTGGTTCGATCGTATTGAGTCAATCTCTAACTATATTACCTCAAGCCATTTTTTGGAGTCGATATCTGATATTGCCTCATCATAGATTTTGGGATCATCACCATGAATCCTATTTTTTATGAGAAATATTTTCTCTACATCATCTAAAATAGTATCTAAGTATCTTTCAGGAGGATGGAAAATCTTGTTTGACCTACAAGATGGAGGAGGTAGTGTGTGGATTGGCTCAGATTGATTAGCTTCCATAGGTTCCTTGGCTCGTTGCTTTTCGGAGACTTTCTCCTCAAGCCTGATCTATCTTCCAATGCCAGCATCCTGAACAAACTATTTCTTAAGAAAAATGGCATGTCGACTCACAATCACATCATGGACTTTTGGACGATAGAAATAATATCTTAATGACTTTTTAGGATATTCTATAAACCAAGCTTTAAGGGACCTAACTTTTTAGGATATTCTATAAACCAAGCTTTAAGGGACCTAGACTCTAACTTGTCTACCTACTATCTCTTGACATAAGCTGGACAACCATAAATTTTGAGATGACTTAGACTTGGTTTCTTACCATGCCATTCTCATACGGTGCAGTAGGAATGGTTTTAGATGTAACCCTATTCAGTAGATATATAGCTATCATTAAACTATATCCCCAAAGAAACTCAAGAAGGTCTGTGAAGCTCATCATGGATTGAACCATATCTAATAGAGTATGGTTTCTCCTTTCTGAAATCCTATTGAGTTGAGGCATTCTAGGTGGAGTATATTATGAGACTATACCATTATTCTTGAGATAGTCCAAAAATTCTCGACTAAGGTATTGACCTTCTTGATTTGATCGAAGAATCTTAATGGACTTTCTGGTTTATTTTTCTACTTTATGTTTGAATTTTTTAAATTTTTTAAAGGCATCATCAGGTACATATATCTGTATCGAGATAAATCATCGATAAAGATGATGAAGTAGGAAAAATTGCCTCTGATTGGCACATCAAATGGGCCGCACACATCTATATATACCAAGATAAGTAGGTTTGTGGCCCTTTTCCCATGTCCTATAAAAGGGAGCTTGGTCATTTTGCCTTGAAGGCATGAATCATAAATCGGATATGACTCAAAAGTCAACGGATCCATTAGTCTGGATTTCTCTAATTTATTAATCATGTCTTCAACTATATGACATAGCCTAAGGTGCCATAGATACTTTTTGTTGATACTATCCTTAAGTAATTTTGATCCTATGGCATTCACATTTTGCTCGACATTAAAAATAAAAACATCTACATGTAACTGATAGAGACCATTAAGTAAGAAACCACTTATAATTTTATTTCTTTCACAAAAAATTATGTAGTGGTCCTTAAAGAAACTAATTACATAGTTTTCTTATGCTAAACATGAAATAAAAATTAAATTCCTACTTACAGTAGGCATAAAGTAATAGTCTCTAAGAACTAAAACTAATCCAGATGGTAGTCGAAAAGGATAGATTCCCATGGCTACAGTAGCAACTCTTGCTTCATTTTCAACGTGCAGGATTATCTTACCATCCCTCAGCCTCCTGCTATCCTCAAGACACTGCATAGAAGTGCACAAGTGAGTACTTGAACCAGAGTCAAGTACCTAATTGGATGTAGAAGAAATCGTAAGGTTAGTCTCAATGATGAGCATATCTCCAGAAGGACCTGCCTCCTTGATCCTTAGGCTAGCTAGGTATGAAGGGCAGTTCTGCTTCTAATAGCCATCGATGTTGTAGTGGAAATATTTTTCTTTGTCTGTGGCCTTCTTCTTCGATTTTCTCTTATTCTTCTTCTTTGCCTCAACTTTCTGCTTCTTTGCAAACTTCTTTTTCTTTCCAAAAGACTTTCTTTTGGAGGAAGTCTGCTTTATAGTAAGAATTAAATCCTTTGAACCTTTCATAGTTTTCTTAGCAGTAACCAGCATGTTTATTAACTCAGCCATGTTACACTGGAGCTTATTCATATGGAAGTTAATGATGAACTGCCCATACGAATTAGTCAAGGACTACAGGATCACATCAATCTGCAAGTTCTTATCCATGATGACATTGAGCTTCTCAAGTTCTTCTAGGTCCTTGATCATCGCCAGGCAATGATCTTGGACTGACTGTCCATCATGCATCTATGCCTTAAAAAGTCTTCTCGAGACTTAATAACATGCTGTGCAACTTTGTTGACCAAACAACTCTTGTAGGTGAGCTAATATTTGGCAAGCAGCTTGATGTCTTCATGTTGATGCTGCAACTTATCTGACATTGAGCCTAACATGTAGCACCTAATCTTGTTATCATTGTCAAACCACTTCTCATGAGATGCTCTCTGATTAACGATCGGACAAACTGGTAGAGTAAAAATTTCCTACTCCAACACATAGGATAGCTTTTTGAAACTCAAAATAATTTTTAGGTTCTGAAGCCAATTCTTGTAATTGGGTCCAATCAGTCTATAGATATTTAGGATTCGATCTAGGAGGTTTGACATAGATATTTTCCTACAGAGAGTCAAAGTTTCTAGTTAGACTTCTAATTTGACTTAACCAATTTGTTTAAGAGTTTTGTTTTTAAACAAATTTAGGCTTCCACTATTTTCTTGAATTCCTACACTTTCTTAGTAGAGATGTGAAAGTCTCCATGATTATTGATTTTTAATGGATGGTGTGGTCCCACCGACTAGCTCACTACCTTACCTAATAGTTATTGATGATGCATCAATCGATGAATGGACAACTCTTGTCCAATATTTCTCTAAACATGGTGCACCCAAACTTGGTCTCTAATTCATGAAGCTCACCATACTCGGAATATTACTCCACTCCTTAGTTAAGCTAGATCCACCATTTTCACAAACTGGATTCTTGATTGGGACCCTCATCGTATCCAAAATATTGAGCCAAACCCATCCTCCAATCCTAGAATAATCTTTTCGGTTAAACTGAATCACTGTATCTAGCCAAGAATAATCAATCCCAGTAAAGGCCCGCACATTTATAAAGATGGAAGATCTATGACTTAATATTTTCTTAGGAAGATTTGATTTAGGTCTCTTAGACTCGACTTAGTCATAATGATTATGACTAACCTAGTGGCATGAGTTAGCTCGAATCGTTAGCCACCTCAAACCAGAACTGGGTCGATCCAAATAGCTAGGTAAGTAAGATCGATGGAAGGCATATGCTATTAACTCATCGTGAATGCATTTAAGTCGAGTAGCTCCCAATTAAAAATTAGTCATTCGTATCTACCAATCTTACCTTAGACATCAAATTATCGAACCAAAATTGATTGGGTTAGCCTACAATCCAAGGCTTGAACCATAGAGCCAAAATAGATCTTAAAGAAGTCAATCACATGTGACTGTGAGTCAACCTTGACCAAGACTTACAACTATTGGGCTGGTCAAAACTAAACTCTTTTGATCCCACCTAATTAACTTTTGATTCAGTTTGATCAACCGCTTAACCTAATTGAGCTACCCATACCCAAACCCATGTTTTATGAAGGTATCTTAGATTTGAAAATTTATAATTTTTAGACCTAATTATTTTCATAAATTTAAATCTTAATTAAGTCAAAGGGTTTAATAACAAAATATGTATCAAAGATCCTAAGGTTTTAGGACAAATGCATAGCACCCCTACACGCTATAGGGTTTGGAGTATAGGGTGGAAGCATGGATTTCAAAGCAAAATTATAAAATTATAAAATCAAACCCAAACCCTAGGACCACCTTATTAGTATTTAAATCATATAATATATATTTATAATATAAATTAGGATATTGGAATATACCTCTGATTGCTTAACCCTAATTTGATCCTGATCGTCGGTAGCAATCCATCAGGGGTTCCGCCAGGTGTCCACGTGTTCATCCTCCAATGTTGATCCACATAGAAACTTGATCAAGACACCAGCACCTATAAATATTTTAATTAAAATTCTTATAACAAGAACTTTAATTATTTGGGCAAAACCTTCCTTAGCCTTTAATGCCACCCTCCTAGCCTTTCCTTGCCTTCCTTTCTTGCTTCTTGTTTTCTTAATTTTTATTCCTAATCTCTTTATCTTATTGGAAGACTTCTTATCCTTAAATCAAGATCTTGTCTAGATAAAAGAAAGAGGAATATAGAAAATTGGACAAGAAAGCCTCTTGTAAGAAAGAAAGGAGGAGTTCTGAATGCCTTGAACTCTCGATGCGCACCCCTATTTATAATTTATAATATATGTAGGGGTGCCATCTTAAATTTCTCACACCCATTCCCTGTTCTCATCTCACACCCATTCAAAAATATCATGCCCCATCAGATGAAAATGCTACATGGAATTCAAGAAATTAATATGAAGAGGTGCCTTACAACAGAAGGACTCTTTGTATAATTCTACATAAGTTTCATCCGAAGAGTTGCAACTCTTTCATATTGGTGCCATTAATTTCTACCATTGATTAGTATCAAATGCTGATCCAAAGGTCTAAAAGGATGGTGCCAAATTAGAAGATGATATGAAAAAATTGATCATGGAAAAGTCAAAGCTTCAAGGTGTTTGACTTGGTCCAAGGGGTGCTTAGAAGGATGGGACAGCTAGGACTCCTTTCTTATCCAAACTCTAGATATTCTACAAAGGAATTTAATTTGTAGAAGGACTCTTTGCGTAATAATTTTTATGTAACGTCAAAGTGGATAAGAGGAATTAAATATGGCTCCAAGCTATCCCATGCGCAAAAGACTCTTTGCACATAATGCTATCCCCATGCGATAAAGAGAGAGACTCTTGCATGTGGGATTCAGATATGTGGCACCATATCCCATGGCTCAACAAGCCATGGGTCAACCCAATTAATTAGCCAAAATTGATTTGACCAAAAATGGATCTAATTAGTCTAAAATGGAACTCGATTCGAATCCAATTTGAATCTAGGTGCTAGGGTTTGCAACATGTACTAGCATATTTAACTTCCAAACATGATCTAATCCCATTAAACCCTTGATCAATTCTCTTTGTGTATGATCCATTGGATTCTACATCTAGCCAGTAGTAGATCTATATACAATTTGTTGAGAAAAGAATCTCGAATTCTTTCATATTAAGCCCATAGTGAGGTCCAAGATGATGAACGAAGTCCAACGAGCCCAAAAATACCTCAATCAGAGATCAGATGATGAAGATACACATGAAGGAGCATGCAGAGCATCGGATAGGATGTCGGTAGTGGGGCACACTATCACAGTCCCACAGGTGTGCCGGCCCAAGCATGCGGGCCAGCCACGCGTGGGTCGGCCTAGGCGCGCCTTGGCAGCACGGGCTAGCGCCACGTGCGGGCCGGCCCAGGCGTGCCCAGGCAGCGTGGGCCAGCAACATGCGCAGGTGGGCATGTGGCCCAGGCCAGTGCATGGGTGCAGCCCAGGCCCAAGTGAGCATGTGTGCAGGTGCGACCCGGGCCATGGTGAGCGTGCATGCAAGCATGACCCTGGCCCTAGTGAGCGCACATGCGAGCACAAACTGGGCCCAGGTGGCCTCGCGAATAGGGCACAGGCACGGGGCATTTTTATGTGGTCCACACACCAAAAAGCATGGACTGGGCTTTTTATCACGGCATTTGATGTGGTTTGCATGATCCAACAGCTATGGAGGGCCGCAGTCACAATCTAACGGACCGAGGGACTTGTTTGAGTTCATTTGGGATTGCAAACTCTGATCTTGAGTCGAATAGAGTCCTTTAAAAGGCATGCCAGACCGAGAGCTTGAGTGTGGCTGGGTTGTGGCTTAGTATTTTTGAGAATGCTTGAGATGTAGAGAGCATAGAGAAGGGTGCTAGCGATAGTAGGAGTAGGGGTTTCAGGTAGATAGCTAGGCAACTGACTGTGATCATTTCAGGGGGTCTCTAAAAGAGAGTTTGTTCAGGATAATTTCTTATTAAGAGGATTGTATACGTGAGTTGAGAGTGGGTAATCTCCTCTTGTATCTCTTTCTTTTTTATAGTGAAGTTTTGCATGCCCCGGGAGGTAAGCCTTTAGGCTGATCTACGTACTTGATTGCTTTCTTATTTTATTTTCTTCTTTTTTTCTATCACAATCCATTGGTACTAGATCCTTAATAAGTGGTATCAGAGCCAGATAGTACCGAAGAGTAGATTACAGCAGTTGTGCTAGAGATTGGAGAACATGGAGAAAACAAGCGCAATCAAGGTGGAGATCAACAAGTTTGATGGGAAGTGCAATTTTTTCTTATGGCAAGCAAGGATAAAGGATGTTCTCATCTAACATGGTTTGATCGATGCTCTCTTGCATGATGAGATGTCAGCCACCATAGAGGTGAAGGATTGAAAGTGGATCGAGATGCAGGCGGTGAGCACGATCTGTTTGTACCTAGCAGATGATGTGATGATCCATGTACTTGGCGAGACTTTCTCGATGGTGCTATAGTCGAAACTCGAAGAGTTGTACATGGCAAAGTCGCTCACCAACACCCTCTTTCTTTAAAGGTAGTTCTACCGACTGTGGATGGACAAAGGTCAGAGCATATGGGAGCATCTATCCAACATCCAAAGGATCCTCACCGACCTCCTTAGCGTTGGCGAAAAAGTTGAGGAGAAGACCAGGGCGTTGGTCTTGCTAGCATCGCTTCCTCCTTTATATAAGCCCTTGATGACTGCTCTTCTAGTGGGAAAGAGCACCATCAAGATGGATGAGGTCACTACAGTGATACTTCAGAATGAAGTTCTTAGGAGGGAGGACCCAGTTTTGAGCTCAGATGGCGGCAGCTCAGCTTTGATGATTTTTGGAGGAGCAGGAGGCAGTAGATGAAGTGGCAGAAGATCATAAGGAAGACGATCCAAGTCCAAAATGAGGGACCAAAGCAAGATCAGATGCTATAGGTGTGACGAGTTGTGGCATCGAGTCAAGGATTGCCCATAACTCAAGGATCAGACAAGGGCTACTATAGCTATGGCCAGTAGTGATACAGAAGGTAGTGATGATATTCTTTTGGTTTCTGATGAGGTATCTACTTCTTCCTCTTAGTGGATTATAGATTCTGCTTATTTCCATCATGTATGTTGCAAAGAAGAGCTATTTGACTCCCTGGAGATCGGTGATGGCATTGTGTTCCTACTAGATGGATTAAGCTATGAGATCAAGGGTAGCGGGATGGTCAGCATGAAACTCCATGATGGAATAGTGAAGAAGTTGGGTGAGGTCCAATAGATACCCAACTTTATGAAGAATCTAATCTCATTGAGCATACTGAATTCGATCAGCTTCAGATGGAAAGCTGATATAGAAATCCTGAAGGTCATGCGCGGCACTAGGGTGATGCTTAGAGGAAGAAAATATGGAGGATATTACCTCATGTTAGGGAGCCTAGAGTGAGGTGGAGCTCTAGGTGGAAAAGGATTGGGCATGGGACGAGAGACTCAGGAGGATGACATGCGATGTCACAAGGTGAAGTTCTTATTGCCGCAGGAGTCTTCCCCGCGTAGGTCTCAGGTCAGATGGATCACAGTAGTTGACAAAGGTGGGATCAAGCGGCCTGGCTCAACTCCCATGTTTGCCCATCCATGAACAGCAGGCAATTGCCCCAGGGCATAGGGGTGCTAGACAAACTCTCGGATAGGTGGAGACCGAATATCAAGTCGAGGTGGAGATTGTTGAAAAGGACATCTCGTATTCTTCCACATTAAACCCATAGTGAGGTCTAGGATGATGAACGGAGTCCAACACGCCTAAGAACACCTCAATCGGAGATCAGATGATGAAGATACGCATGAAGGAGCAGGCAGAGCATCGGACAGGATGTCAGTAGCGGGACACACCATCGTAGGCCCATAGGTGTGCCGGCCCAAGCATGCGGGCTAGCCATCCACGGGCCGGCCCAGGCGTGCCCAGGCAGCGTGGGCCAGTGCCATGTGCGGGCCGGCCCAGGCACACCCAGCCAGTGCGGGCTAGCGCCACATGCGGGTGGGCGCGTGGCCCGAGCCCAGGCAGCCTCGCGAATAGGGCATGGGTGTGGGGTGTTTTTACGCGGTCCATGCGCTAGAGAGCATGGACCAGGTTTTTTATTGCAGCATTTGATGCGGTTTGCATGATCCAACAGCCACAGAGGGCCACGGTCGCAATCTAACAAACCGAGGGACTTGTTTGAGTTCATTTGGGATTGTAGACTCCGATCCTAAGTCGAATAGAGGCCTTTTAAAGGCATGGCAGACCAAGAGCTTGAGTGTGGCTGGGTTGTGGCTTAGTATTTTTGAGAAAGCCTGAGACGCAGAGAGCATAGAGAAGGGCGCTAGCGACAACAGGAGTGGGGGCTTCGGACAGATAGCTAGGCAACGGACTATGATCATTTCAGGGGATCTCCAAAAGAGAGTTTGTTTAGGGTAACTTCTTGTTGAGAGGATTGTATACATGAGTTGAGAGTGGGTAATTACCTCTTGTATCTCTTCCTTTTTTATAGTGAAGTTTTGCATGCTCCGTAGAGGCGAGCCTTTAGGTTGATCCACATACTTGATTGCTTTCTTATTTTGTTTTCTTCTTTCTTTTTGTCGCACTCCACTGGTACTAGATCCTTAATACGATTTGAGCTAGTTTTATTAGAACTCAACCAAATTGATTTAGGTCAAATTGAGCTGACCCATTTTGATCAATTAGAATACTTTCTAATTAACGATCAAATTAAATTTTTTAATTCAATCAAATCCAAAAAATAAGATTGACGTCTAGCAATGTATCATGTCTATCTAGAAGATATGAAATTTTGATAGAAATACCAAAAATATCCTTCAATGGAAAGTTACCGTGCAATAGGATCCTTCAATCACCCTACATCCCGAAAATGACTTTGGGTATGAAAATATGTCCAACCCAATATCATATTCATATTTCTCTCAATCTTATAATGATGATTTAATTAGTGAAACATTAGAAACCATTTCTAATTTTCATCATGCTTTGATCAAAGCCTCCCTGAATTATCATTTGATTGAAGCAAGTAGGATGCAAACTCCTCTTACTAGGAATGATCGAATCTATGTTGACCTACTCACAACCTCCATATGCAATCCATCATATCCAGAACATTCCATATATGATCGAGTCATGAATGAGTATGAACCAAAATATGGATTCATGCATACAAGGTTCTATGGTAGTCTAAGGTTAAAGGATTACATGCATGACTCCCACTATGAAAACCATCTATTGACATATAAATAAGACTCCACTAGATGTTCTCAAGTTGGATCAATTCAGTGAACTCATTTTTCTAATGAGCACTCATATCCTTATATTAGTGTCATATACAAGTGATAGTGAGATCAATCACCTTTTTATCAAGCATACAAAGGATATGCTAGTCTTTCCGGAAACATTGATCCCCAACTCCATGTTTCATCAACCAGGAATATTTTAGATTAGAATTTTAAGGTTTTAGGTCTCACAGGTATGATCTCATCATCATCCTAAAATCATAGACCTAATCTAAGGAGTTCATCATAATCTTAAAAGTAAATATTTAAGACACAGCATATGATGAAATAAATGCCTTTATTTATATAAAATTATCATTACATGAGTCTGGAAGACAAAAGAATATCCCATCAAAATACATATTTCGATTAGCTTGAAGGCATATTCCATTCAATCATCCACTTGCACTAAAGCCAATCGCCCTTATATTTTAATCCCATACAATTAAGGTGGTGATCGAACTACTACTGTGGTAGAGCTGTAGTGAACGGGTCTGCTATGTTGTTTCTTATGTTTACTCATTCAATGACTACATCTTGTCTCTCGATTATTTCTCGAATGAGATAGAAACATCTCAAAATGTACTTGAATTTATGATGAGACCTTGATTTCTTTGCTTGAGCAACCGCTCCAGCATTATCATAATAAAGTGGTACTGGGTTCTCAATCTTGGGAACAACATCCAATTTAGTGATGAACTTCTTCATCCAGATAGCTTTCTTAGTGGCTTCACTTGCAGCTATGTACTCTATCTCAATGGTTGAGTCAGCAACAGTCAGCTGCTTGGTACTCTTCCAACTCACTACTCCACCGTTCAGAGTAAAGACATACCCTAAAATGGATTTGCTATTATCTTGATCTAATTAAAAACTAGAGTCAGAATATCTTTCTAGTTTAAGATTAAATCCACCATATACTAGAAAAATATCCTTAGTCCTTCTCAAGTACTTAAGAATATTTTTCATAGCTTTTCAATGATCCTCTCCTAGATCAGCCTGAAATCTACTAGCTTTGCCTAAAGCATAAGCAACATCAGATCTGGTGCATAACATAGCTTACATTATTGATCCTACAGCTGAAGCATAAAGAATAGAACTCATTCTATTTCTTTCTTCAAGTAGGAGACATGTTCTTATAGAGATGTATGCCTTGACTCATGGGTAAGTAACCTCTTTAACTCCCATCCGTACTAAACCTTTTCAGTATTAAGTCAATGTACCTAGACTAAGACAAGCCTAGTATCCTCTTAGATTTATCTCTATAGATCTTTATTCCAAGTATATAGGATGCTTCTTCCAAGTCTTTCATGAAAAACTTATTGATAGCCATAACTTGATCGATTGCAACATTGGGATATCATTTTCAATGAGTATGTCATCTATATACAAAACCAAGAAAACTATGGCACTCCCACTAGTCTTCTTGTACACACATGATTCATCCACATTCTTGATAAAGCCAAACTCTTTGATTATAACATCAAAGTGGATGTTCCAACTCCTTGAAGTTTGCTTTAATCCATAAATGAATCTCTTAAGCTTGCATACTTGATTTGGTCTCTCACTTAAGATAAATCCCTTTGGCTATGACATGTAGACCTCCTCCTTAAGAAAATCATTAAGGAAGGTGGTCTTTACATCCATTTGCCATATTTCATCATCATAGTATGCTGCTATGGTAAGCATAATCCGAATAAATTTGAGCATGGCAATAGATGAGAATGTTTCATCATAATCTACACCCTGCTTCTGTCTGAAACCCTTAGCCACCAATCTGACTTTATAGGTTTCAATTTGGCCATCTGCTCCAATCTTTTTCTTAAAGGCCCATTTGTACTTAATAGGGTTCACACCTTTTGGTGTATCCACCAAAGTCCATACTTTGTTGGTGTACATGAAGTCCATCTTGGATTGCATGGTTGCCAGCCATTTGTCAAAGTCTCTACTCATGACTACTTCTGTATAGGTCAGAGGTTCATCATTCTCAATGACTTGGACTTCATTATTCTCAATAATGAACCCGTACCTTATGGATGCATGTCACACTCTATCAAACCTATGGATAGAAGTTGTGTGTTCTAATTCTTCCATATTTATATGTTTATTTGATTGAGAAATATCTATTTATTTTTTTTGAACTTCACTAAGTTTAATATTTCTCCCACTGTCACTTTCTAGGATGAACTCTTTCTTCATGAAAGTGGCATGACTACTTACAAACACCTTTTGTTCAATAGGATGGTAAAATAGATATCCCATACTATCTCTAGGATATCCTATAAATAGACATCTATCTGCTCTAGCATCTAGCTTATGTCCAAAATTTTTTTTAACATATGCTGGATAACCCTATATCCTAAGATACTTAAGATAAGGTTTCCTTCCTCTCCATATCTTATATGGAGTGCTAGATACAAACTTAGAAGGTACTTTATTCAAGATGTATACTACAGTCTCTAGGGCATGACTCCAGAAGAAAATAGATAATTCTATGAAGCATATCATGGACCATACCATATCCAATAAGATATGATTTCTCCTTTTAGCTACACCATTTAACTGTGGTGTATAAGGAGGGATCTATTCAGAGAGAATTTTCTTTACTTTAAGATAGTCTAGAAATTCACTAGATAAATATTCTCCTTTCCAATCAAATCAAAAAATTTTTATACTCTTTTCAGTTTGTTTCTCGACCATACTTTGAAACTCTTTAAATTTATCAAAAGCTTCAGATTTATATTTCATAAGATATGCACACTCAAACCTAGATAAATCATCAGTGAACATTATAAAATAAGAGTATCCTCCTCTAGCTTGAGTTATCATAGGACCACATACATCTATATGTACAAGTTCTAATAACTCACTTGTCCTTTCTCCATATCCACTAAATAGAGTCTTAGTCATTTTATCCATGAGACATGATTCATAAGTTCCTAATGATTCATAATCATAAGGATCAAAGAACTTTTCTTTGTATAACTTGTTAATCCTAGTCTCACTAATATGACCAAGCCAACAATGCCAAAGTAAAGTTTTATTTATGTCTTCTCTCTTACATTTTCTATTTTCATCAATATAAAATATATTATTATCCAAATATAGAGTCAATAGACCATTGTTAAAAATTTCAAAACATCTTATTTCATTAGAATATTTAATCGAGCAACTTTTGCTCGTTACATCAAGACTATAATCTTATTTTAATAACAAGGGTATAGATACAATATTTCTAATGATCTTAGACATATAATAATAATTTGTCAGCTCTAAGATCTTTTTAGAAGATAACTTCAAGATATTTATCCCTATAGCTTTCGCTTGGATAGACTTTCCTCTAGTATCATAGAGCTCAAAGTCACCCTTCTTCAAACTTCTAATTTTCTACAGCTCCTACAAAGATTTGCAGATATGAAAATAGCAGCCGATATCCAATACCCATAAGTTTAAAATGAAAGAATTTAATGACAATATTGTATGTATCTCATACATACCTTTTGGTGCATTATTTGCACCAGTCTTCACAGTTGCAAGGTAAGCCTTGCAATTCCTCTTCCAATGACCTACCTTGCCACAATGAAGGTAGGTTGTCTGTCCGGAGGCCTTCTTTCCCTTCTTCTTCTTATTTATGCCACCTTTAGGGTTCAACCTCCTCTTAGAATCTTTTTTGCCTGTCATCTTCTTAGAGATCCCATCTACAAGAAGAAGAAGAGCTTTATCCTTCTTGATATGGCTTTCTGCTATTTTTAACATATTTAATAGCTTAGGCAAGAAAGTATTCAGTTTGTTCATATGATAGTTCATGATAAACTAAGAAATTGATTCTAACAGTGATTGCAGGATCAGATCTTGACTTAACTCTCCATCTATGACAAAACCTAATTAACCTGATCGAGTGATCAGGACAATTACCATTAATACATGGTCTTATACGAATGAAGCCTCTACCATCCTAGCATGGAATAACCGCTTAGATATCGCATATCTAACAGTTCTACTCTATTCTCCATAAAGTTCTTTTAAATTGAGCAATATGGACTGAGTATCCATGCCATCATGTTGCCTCTTTAATTTATTACTCGTGGAGGTAGGTATGATGCACTTGATAGTAAGAGAATCATTTTGTCACATCTTATATGTGGACTTTTCTTCCTTAGTGGCATCTTCCCCTAATGGCTCAAGATCAGTGGCATCAAGAATATAAAAGATTTTTTCTTGACTGAGTACTATTTTTAAATTTTTTAGCCAATCCATATAATTAGGACTGATCAATTTATTTGAGTCCAATATACTACATAGTAAAAGTAAAGAAGCTATTTAATCTACATAATAAAGAACAATGATGTACATAATTAAATTAGGATTTTAATTTAATTATATCTTCCACTATTTTATCGAATATTATAACCCTCTACTATGATAATCAAGAAATCCTAATTGATTTTCTTAGTGGGATTGAGATCCTAAGTCCTTATAAAAGATCTTGTGTTAGCACAACAAACCTTTTATAAATTCAAAGGTGGAAATTTCTTTCCAATTGCATCTCATGTAATTCTCAATATAATCCTAGCCTCTAAAGCATTAATAGTCTTGTGTTTATACAATAAATTATAATATTTTAGTTAAGTAGGATCCTTCATTTCTATACAGTCAAAATGAAATATAACTGCTCTTATGGTTACACAATAAAGCAGTATATCCAAAATGCTGTAAGCATCAATATGCACCATAACAATATTACATCAATCTCCATAATAGATCATGTGGTTGCACAATAAACCTAATATGGTTCATGACATAATAATGACTTAGTATGAAGGAAGGCCTTAATGTAGTGAATATAACACTAAGCACCCCAATCTATAATTAAATTAATCCAATTGGCTAGGTAAGTGGGAGAGAGTTGGGGTTCTCCTGTTGCTTTCTTTAGATGCCAATAAATTGGCCAGGTCAGACAACAAAATTAATTAGAAACCACATTCTCTATACTAATCATGAATTATTTTTCTAGACACCGATCGATCAATTTGACATCCAGACTAGTTCTACTATTGGATAATTACACTACAACTTAATATAATTTTTATAGAGGGCTTTAATTGGTCTCTATGCACATTCCAATCAAACTATATAACATATATGAATTGATCATATCAATCATAATAAATATTTTTATTCATATACACATATTAGCATGTATCATCATTCTAGGACAACCATCATCACATAGTGAACATTTGCCACTGTACCAGGGCAACCTTATAGAATGATATACATCATAATCTAATTATGAATAATTAAACATGATCACATCACATTAATAACATGCTAATCATATCAAACATAATCATATCATATTTATAATATTTTCATTAATATATAAACATAACAACATATGATTTAATCTAATAAGAATTGCTTTGATACCACTATAGGATTTGGTGTACAGGGCAGAAGTACGGATTTCAAACTAAGATTATGAAATCATAAAATCAAATCCAAACCCTAGGATCATCTTATTAGAATTTAAATTATATAATATTCATTTATAACATAAATTAGGATATTGGAACATACCTCTGATTGCTCAATCCTAATTTGACCCTGATCACCGACAGCAGTCCATCAGGGGTTTTGCCAGGTGCCCACGTGTTTATCCTCTAATGTTGATCCACATGACGACTTGATTAAGATACCAACACCTCTAAATATTTTAATTAAAATTCTTATGATAAGAACTTTAATTATTTTGGCAAGACCTTCCTTAGCCTTTAATGTCACCCTCTTAGCCTTTCCTTGCCTTCCTTTCTTGCTTCTTGTCTTCTTAATTTTTATTCCTAATATCTTTGTCTTATTTGAAGACTTCTTATTCTTAAATCAGGACCTTGTCTAGACAAGAGAAAGAGGAATAAAAAAAATTGGACAAGAAAGCCTCCTATAAGAAAGAAAGGAGTTCTGAATGTCTTGGACTCTCGGTGCGCACCCCTATTTATAATATACTTAGGAGTGACATCTTAAATTTCTCATGCCTATTCCCTATTCTTGTCTCATGCCCATTCAAAAATCTCATGTCCCGTCAGAAGAAAATGCTATGTGGAATTCAAGAAATTAATATGAAGAGGTGCCTTGCAACAAAAGGACTCTTCGTATAATTCTACATAAGTTTCTTTCGAAGAGTTGCAACTCTTTCATATTGGTGCCATTAATTTCTACCATTGATCAGCATCAAATACTAATTCAAAGATCTAAAAGGATGGCACCAAATCAGAAGATGGCGTGGGAAAATTGGGTGTGGAAAAGTCAAATCTTCAACGTGTTTAACTTGGTCCAAGGGGAGCTTAGAAAGATGGGACAGCTAGGACTCCTCTCTTATCCAAACTCCAGATATTCTATGAAGAAATTTAATCTACAAGACTATTCTGTACCCCTTCTTAGATCTGAAAATATGTAACAATTTTTACATAATAGAAAAGTGGATAAGAGGAATTAAATGTGGACCAAGCTATCGCATGCACAAAACACTCTTTGCGCATAATGCTATCCCCACGCACCAAAGAGAGAGACTCTGTGGCATGTGGGATTTAGATGTATGGAACCATATCCCATGGCTCAACTAGCCATGGGTCAAGCCAATTAATTAGCCAAAATTGAATTTGACCAAAATTGGATATAATTAGCCCAAAATGGAATCCGATTCGAATATAGGTGCTAGGGTTTGCAACATGTGCTAGCATGTTCAACTTACAAACATGATCTAATCCAATTAGACCTTTGATCAATTTTCTTTATGTATGATCTATTGGATTCCACATCTAGCCAATAGTGGATCTAGGTGTGATTTGACCTAATTTGGTTAGAACTCAACCAAACCAATTTAGGTCAAATTGAGCTGACCCATTTTGATCAATTAGAACACTTTCTAATTAACGATCGAATTAAACTCTTTAATTTGATCGAACCCACAAGACAAAATTGACGTCTAGCAATGTATCATGTTTATCCAAAAGATATGAAATTTTGATGAAAATACCAAAAATGTTCTTTAGTGGAAAGTTACTATGCAATAGGATCCTTCGATTATCCTGCATCCCGAATATGACTTGGAGTACGGAAATAGGTCAAACCCAATATTTTATTCATATTTCTCTTAATCTTATAATAATGATTTGATTAATGAAATATTAGAAATCATTTCTAATTTTTATCATGCTTTGATCAAAGTCTTCCTGAATCATCATTTGATTGAAGCAAATTGGATGCAAACTCCTCTTACTAGGAGTGATTGATTTCATGTTAACCTACTCAAAATCTCCATATGTAATCCACTATATCTAGAACATCCTATACATGATCGAGTCATGAATGAGTATGAACCAACATATGGATTCATGCATACAAGATTCTATGATAGTCTTAGGTCAAAGGATTACATACACAACTTTCACTATGAGAATCATCTATTGACATATAGATAAGACTCCATTAGATGTTTTCAAGTTGGATCAATTCAGTGAACCCATTCTCTAATGAGCATCAATATTCTTATATTAGTGTTATACACAAGTGATAGTGAGATCAATTATCCTTTCATCAAGCATACAAAGGATATGCTAGTCCTTCCAAAAACATTGATCCCCAACTTAATATTCCATGGACTAGGAATATTTTAGATTAGGGTTTTAAAATTTTAGGTCTTACAAGTATGATCTCATTATAATCCTAAAACTATAGCTCTAATCTATGGAGATCATCATAATCTTAAAAATAAATATTTAAGACATAGCATATGGTGAAATAAATGCATTTATTTATATAAAATTGTCATTACATTAGTCTAGAAGACAAAGGAATATCCCATCAAAATACATATTTCGATTGGCTTGAGGGCATATTCCTTTCACACGCTATAAGAGCATCCCATCGAATAGAAAGAGAGGATCTTTAAACCCTTCTTACTCTTATGACCTAGACGGCTAAGGAGAATGCCTTAATTAGAAATATCAATTACATTACAAAATAATTTGATCTACAACATATAATAGTTACATGATTTAAGACCTAATCTATACATGCTTCATATATATCTCATGTATAAAATTTAAATACATACATGCATATTTCAGATATAATTACATTTGATGTAATATCTAAAAATAAAATCTTAAATAATCATATCATAAAAAATTTTATTCTAGATAATTTATAATATAGAACTGTTGAACTACTCTAGACATGAATCATATATATCGCATATATGAAAAAAATTTATAGATCTACTGATTTCAGATCTAATTACATTTGATGTAACATCTAAAATCTAACATATTAGATCATAAAAAGTTACATCAGATCAATCAAAACTAGATCTAAAGAACTATAAATGCAGCTCTGATACCAGTTGAAGGATAACCTAGTTTTCCTGCAGCATGATCGATCTGATCAGATCAGATCTAAGATAGAATTTTAATTTTTTTTCTCCTAGATCTGATCAGATCTAAGAGTTTTCAAATTTGATTGGAATGATTTGATTGCAAAAAAAAAAATTAAAATAAAAATTATAACATATAATGTTACCTTATTTGGATAAACCGTTGACCCTGTCGATGATCTGACAGCACCTGAAGGATCTAATGCTAGCCATGCACGTGCCCAGCCTCTATCAAAGCCCACTTAGGTCAAGTCTAGATGTCCTCTTCTTCTAGATTTGATCTCAAAAGATCAGATCTGAAATCAATTCGTAGAGCCTTCAAAATATTTTTTGATGGCAGTATGTTCGTCTCTTGATCGGGATCTTCCTGACTTGTCTTTACTCAGCAGATCACCAACACTTGATGACTGAATTTTGCCTAATTCCTTGAGTGTGGAGAAGAGGGAGGAGATCTAGATGGAGGCATGGAGGTGGAGATGAAAGCAACACTTGGGCATGGGAAGACTAGTGTTAGAAACCCTAGGGCGCAGGGTCTTTAAATAGACTCCTGCACCACCCTAGAGTCCTGATCTCACAAGCAACTCAATTGCTTGAATTATTTAGACTCTATGCAGATTTCTCATGCCCCCACATTAGATCTGATCTGATGTTAGTCAGCCAAACATGGGTAGAAGTGGCACCAACTGTAGATAAGGAGATAGGGTGGAAGCTTTGGCATATAGGACTCTTATCTCCCTAGAGTTTGATCTACATCAAACTCTTTGACCTAGTCAAGTCCCATATGAATGGGACTCCTCCACCTAATCCACATGGGGTGCACATCCAAAGGTGGTGTGAGCCCTCCTCTCCATGCATATCAACTTGGGGCATGCCCCTAGAAAATCTCCAGGGGGTGCATGCCCCATACCCCTCAATTCATGCAAAAGTAGGTCTTATCCTAATATGATCCTGTGGAATTAGGACAAAGCCTAAAATGGTCAGGACAAGCCTTAATTTAACCTGGATAAGCTCCAATCAGATTAAGATAAATTCATATAAGGTTCTTAGGTGAGCCAAATCTAATATGACTCAGTCAAGATAAACCAGAAAGACAACAGAAGGAGAAAGTCATGCTCAATCATGTGCTAGCATGATTTTCTTAAACCTAATTGAATCAAATCCAAATCAATTGAACTAGGTTAGTCCAATTAATGACATCTAGACCTAGACCTCTATTTATGTGACCTAGTTAGGTTCAGTTCTATATGATAATGAGATATGTCGTGATCTCCATCATCGATATTATCGAAACATCTTTTGATGGATCAGAACTCTTCTGATTCATCCAATTAGAATCATCGATCATCAAGATAATTCTAATTGATCCCAAAATCCACCAATGATATCTAGCAGTATATGGTGGCAATCTATTAGAACCAAATATGAACCTCTCGATGCAGCTACATGTATGATTGGGTTCTTCTATTATGAGCCCCAATAGGATCAAGATTGAGGTGAACTCATCAGACCTAACACCCGTCATATGAATAAATCATTCAATTCGAGTCTGATGTAAAATCTTAATAGAAACTCTTTTCTATTAATTCACACTACCATGGCCATGGGCTTAAGAACTTGATCTCATGATCATCATAGGACTACTCTTCCTTTACCGAGGTTGACAGATCTCCTATTGGTGCGATCCAATTCCTACAATGAACATGCTATAGCCAACATACACCTTAGGATTTTGAATGGCTAGGAGATCAAGTTATAGTATAGTCAAACTATAACATAGTCAAAGTGAACTGTCGATGCACCTTAGGTCAAAGAACCTAATACACAACTGCAGCATCGAGCTTGTCATCGACGAAGAGGTAGACTTCCTTATGACTATTCGAGGTGGTCACGCTCAGTGTCCTTGTTCTCAATAGGTATCTGTACTTTTACTTCAATGTCTCCACACCATTGACTCAAGATTTATCTACTCTAAGAAAGTGATCATGCACTAATCTTTCAGATTGATTGCTATCCTCATGATGATCCTATGATTGGGAACAAAGTATAAGTTAATTATGATAACACATGTCTTAAATTTTCAACTCTTAAAAATATGTGTTATCATACCAATTAACTCAAAGGATGTATCATAGATACTTTAAATACACAATGTAATAAAAAATAATTCTTTTATTAATTTTAGTCAAAATTATAAAATTATCCTTAGAAAGTATTTTACAAGTGTTGGCCAATCTAGCTTCTAGGGCACACATCTAATAGAGGATAGACTTGAGGAGGAAGGACCGTCTTAATCTCCTCATGATCTAGAGCTTCTTTAGATATTCAGTTTGTATCTAATCATGAGGAAGGTCCTTTATGTTAGATGTTTGCCCTAGAAGCCACATTGGCTGACACTTGTAATACACTTCTAAGTGTAATTTTATAATTTTGACTTAAAATTAATAAAAAATTATTTTATTCTATCACATTGTGTATATAGTGTTTGTGATACATTCTTTGAGTTAATGGTAATAATAATTTATATTTTCAAGAGTTGAAAATTTAAGACATGAATTTTCATAATTAACTCATAAACTTCGCTCGATCGTAGGATCATCATGAGGATGGTGATCGATCCGAAAGGTTGATGTACTATCACTTTCTTAGGATAGATGAGTCTTGAGTCTATGGTGTGGAGACATCAGAATAATTGTACAGATACTCGTTAGAGAATGAGGGCACTGAGCATGACCACCTCTAGCAGTCATAAGGGAGTCTACCTTTTCATCAATGACTAGCTCGATGCTGCAGTGGTATGACTGGTTCTTTGATCAGAGGTGTATCGATAGTTCACCTTGAAGGTGTTATAGTTTGACTACACCATAACTCGATTTCCTAGCCATTTAGAATCCTAAGGTGTATGTTGGCTATAGCATGTTCAATGTAGGAATTGGATCGCACCAATAAGGATCTATCTACCTCGGTAGATGAGGAGTAGCTCTATGATGATCATGAGATCGAGTTCTTAAGCCCATGGCCATGGTAGAGTGAAATAATAGAAAAGAGTTTTCTACTAGGGTTTCACATCAGACTCAAATTGAATGATCTATTCATAGGATGTTGGGTTTGATGAGTTCACCTTAACCTTAATCCTATCATGGCTCAAGATAGAAGAACACAATCACATAGGTAGCTTCATCGAGAGGTTTACTTTTGATTTTAATAGGTTGCCACCATATACTGCTAGGTATCATTGGTGGATTTTGAGAGCAATTAGAATAATTTTGATGACCAATCATTCAAATTATATAATCAGAAAAGTTCTGATAGATATTTCGATGATGTTGATGATAAAGATCTCAACATATCTCATTACCATATGAAACTAAACCTAACTGGATCACACAAATAAGGGTTTGGGTCTTGATGTGATCAATTAGGCTAAGTCAATTCGATTGATTTGGATTAAATCCGATTAGGTTCAAGAAAATCATGCTAGCACATGATTGAGCCTAACATTCTCCTTCTATAGTCTTTCTGATTTATTTCGGATGAGTTTGACTCACTCGAAAACCCTATCTTAATCTGACTAGAGCTTGTCCACATCAAAAAAGGATTGTGTTAATTCATTATATGATTTCAAGATAACACCTACCAATTCCTGTCACTTGCCAATTTTAGTTTCAAATAAGGGTCAAAGGTTGACCCCGATGTAAGAAAAGAGAGACAGGGGGCGTGCACCCCTTGGAGAATTTCTAGGGGTGCATGCCTCTAGATGTTTTGTGCAGCATGGAGAGGAAACCCGCATGTGGATAGGTTTTGACTTGGTCAAAATTTAGATTTGACCAGTCAAAGAGGTTTGATTGAGATCAAATTCTAATAGAGAGAAGGAAGAGTCCATCATGCACTATCTTTCTCTCTCTCCCCCTATCCAATGTGTACGGCAACTCTTGGAGGGTTTTGGGTGACAAAACTAAGCAAAGCCCTGGTGTTTATGTGTGGAAAATTAGATGGATTTCTGATTTAATCAAGCAATCAAGTTGCTTGATTAATCAAAACTCTTAGGTGGCACAGGATCTATTTAAAGGACCCTGCACCCCCAGGGTTTGTATTCTTTGCATCCCCATGCCCACATGCTGCCATCCTCTCCCTTCTCCATGCCTCCCTCTCTCTAATATCCTCTCTATTCTCCACTCCAAGGGTTGGGCATGGGTTTGAGAAGAAGATCAAACTGATTTGGCACAAAGATGACGAAGAAGACTAGCTATTCGTGAGATGAACATGTTACTTTTAGAGATAGATTTGAAGGATCAACCAGAAGACTCCAGATATGATATTTGGAGATCAGATCCAAAAGAAGAGCACCTCTAGATTTAGCTCAAGTGGATTTCACTAGAGGCTAGGTGCTTGTGTGGCTAGATCTAGAGCCTCAGACTTTCGTTGATCATCATCAGGTAATAATCTACCTTGATCAGGTACAACTATTGTTCCTATTTTAATTATAATTTTTATTTTTAATATTAGATCAATAGGATTAGATTGGAGAACTCTCAAATCTGATCAAAAGTTTTGTAGAATTTTTTTTTTGAAAATTCCTTACAGATCATATCAGATCAAATTGATCCTATGGTGGAAAATATTGATTTTCCTTCAACTGGTATCAGAGCTGCATTTATAGTTCTTCATATCAAATTTTGATCTAATTTTTATTTTTTTAATCCAATATTAGTTATTTTAGATGTCACATCAGATATAATTAGATCCAAAATCAAAAGATTAATTAAAAATTAATTATATATGCTGATATATATTGATGTATGAGATGCATGACTAGACTAGGTTATAGAATAGTTCTATGTATATAGTTTAGAATAATCATCTTTTGATCTGATCATTAGAATTATTGTTAAATTGATGTTTTTAGATGTTATAAGAGTTATAATCAGATCTAAAAAATAGTAGATTAAAATTTAATTTAATATATGAGATATATCTTATGCATGTCTAGACTAGCTTTATGAAATTATTCTATATGTAGTCTAGAATAGAATTTTATATGATGTGATCAATTAAAATTTTATTTTTTAGATGTTATATCAGATATATTAGATCTAAAAGCATGCATATGTAGATTAAATTTTGATACATGAGATGTATGCAAAGCATGTATAGGTTAGATCATTAATTATATATGCGATATATGATTTAGATCTAACTAGTTTTGTAACAGAAATTAAATTTTTGATTAAGATGTTTTCCTTAGCCATCGGGTCATAAGAGCAAAGTAGAGTTTAAAGTCCCTCTCCTTCCATTCGATAGAGTGCTCTTATGGCATGTAGGGGTGCTGCACGTTCGTCCTTAATAAAAAATCAGAACTTACTTATCTACAAAATTCTAGATCCTAAAATCCTAGGATTTTGATACATATTTTATTTATAAGTCCAAACTTAACTAAGAATTAAGATTATAAAATCAATTAGATCTTAAAATTATAAATTTTGAGATCTAAGACATCTTCATAAATTTGGATTCAGGCTTGGGTAGCTTAATTAGGTTTAGCGATTGATCAAACCGGATCAAGAGTTGATTAGGTGGGATCAAGAGTGCTTAGAATTGACCAATCCAATAGGATCAAGTCTGAGTCAAGATCGACTCACAACCATATACGGTCAATCAAGTCAAGATCTAATTTGGCTCTACAGTTTAAGCCTTGATTGTAGGTTAATCTGGTTGGTTCTATTTTGATAATATGGTATCTAAGGTAAGTCTTACAAATACGATCAATTAGTTTTCAATTGGGAGCTAGTCGACCTGAATGCATTCTTGTCGAGTTAATGGGATATCCCTTCCATCGGTCTCACTTGGCCATTTGGGTCGATCCAGTTCTAAGTTGAGGTGGCTAACGATTCAAGTTAACCCATGCCACTAGGTTAGTCATAATTGTTATGACTAAGTCAAGTCAAGTTTAAAGAGACCTAAACCAAATCTTCCTAAGAAAATATTAAGTCAAAGATCTTCCACCATTGTAAATGTGCAGGCTCTTCTCGAGGTTGATTATTCTTGACTGGTTACAGTGGTTCGGTTGCACCAGAAAGATGCAGCCATGCCTATTAGGCATAGGATGCTATGGGTTGGAGGATGGGTTAGGCTCAATATTTCGAATATGTTGGGAGACCTAATCAGAAATTCAATTCATGCAAATGATGGGTCTGACTTAACTAAGGTATGTAGCAATATTCTAGATATGGTGAGCTCATGAATTAGAGACCTGGTTTGGGTGCACCATGATTAAAGAATTATTGGATAAGAGTTGTTGTTGCCTAGAAGAGCAACCCAAGAGGGGAGGTGAATTAGATTTTTCAAAAAATTTTGGTTTACTAAATGTATGTGTAGAAATTATATATTGATATGCTGGAAATATAGTAATTTAAATATGCAAAAAATAATAGTAATTAAATTAAAGAATCACACATACAAAAACTCAAGATTTTTATAGTGGTTCGGTGTCAAATCCAACACCTACGTTCACTCCTCAAGCACTCCACTTGAGAATTCTACTATAATCTTCAAGATTACAGTAAGATTATTTTCACTGGGCTTATAATCTAAATCCCATTGGTTTTGTGGGCTAACCAACCAAAATCTAACCCCAAGCCACTCCTAGGCTTGTATAAATTCAATTCAAGACTTGGATGAGTGTATCCCCCAAGTTTCAACCCTTTTGAAACTTGAAATATAGAAATTTTGAAGTACAAAAATTTAAAATGAAACAAACTCCTTGAAGAGCTAATTTGAAGCTTTAATGTACAAGCTGAGTTGTTGAAGGGCTTTAACAATAAATGCTCCTTTTGATCACTTGAGAATGCCTTAATGACATAGCTGGTTGAGTGGTTGAACAACAATGAAGACTCTTTAAGGCTTACTGTTTGGATTGCACATAGATTTTCAAAAGATTGCTAATATTTTCCACTTTGTTTCTTTTATATCTTGGGTTCCCTTGCCTTAGTTTGACCTTAGAAGCCCTCTAATCCAAGTTGAAAAGTCCAAAAATGGGTTTGTAGCCATTGGAACATCAGAAAAGCTCGTTTAGAGGATGAAAAACAAAATCTAGATAGTTCTGGAAACTAGCCATTAGAGCTATCAGAAACTCGTGAGTCGACTCTCCAAAGCCTTGAGTCAACTCCAGCTGTAGGGTGAAAAATGCTAATGCTCAAGAGTCGACTTCCCAAAATCTTGAGTCGAGTCCAACTACAGGATGGAAAATTCTAACTCTCTGTATTTCTATCTCGTGCCAATTCTCCATGCTGGAGTCGACTCCTGGACTTCATGAGTCTACTCCAGTCGTAGGATGAAAAATTCAACATTCTTTTCTTGGATTGGTGCTTTTTCTAAGACATGAGTCGACTACTACTTTTCATAAGTTGACTCCTCCATGAGTTGACTCCTAGTCGACTCCTGCAATAGGATTCATACTAAAGATTTCTATTTTAAAGCTGGTGCCTATCTGAGCCCATGAGTCAATTCCTACCAATCTGAAGTGAACTCCTGATCAGTGCCAATTGCTGAAACTATACTGGATCCAACTTTAAACTTTTCTTTTATTCATTTTTGACCTAGTATTCTTTGAAATGCATTTGGCTTGATCTCTTTTGCTTCTTTTTCTTGGTTCTTTCAATCAAACATGGAGCATCATTGAAATGAGTTTCTGCTCTTTCTGAACTCTATCTTAAACATTCCAACCAAGTTGTTAGTACCAAAAATTGACTCAAATATTTTGTTATTCATCAAAATCATCCCTAGGATCAACATTCTCCCCATTTTTGATGATGATAAAATCTTTGAGTTCATGCATAACATTTGCAAATTTAAAAAGGCATTCAAGGTGAAAAGAGTAGCATTCCATATTTTTAACTTAAGATGATCAATGCAAATTCTGACTATACACAAATTCATCCATTTTGTAATAATTTCTCATTTTAATTACAATGATCCTCTCTCTTTCTATTTGTTAAAAGTAAGATATGCCTTCAATTGAGAAATTTCAAAACTTTACAGTATGCGCCATTGATGTACCATTAGTGTGCCATTCATGTGCCATTTTGTGCCATAGTTTCAAAATGTCAAAGTATATATTAATTATGAATTTTTAGAATGTGCCATATGTATCACATTTTTGGAATTTGAATAAATATTATTTTTTATATTTATTTTATTTTTCCTTATTTTTATTAGTATCCTCCTTCTTTCTTTATGCTTATATTTTTCTACTTCATTTTTATATGCACCTCCTTCCTTTATGCTTATCTTTTTCTCCCCCTTTTTGTCATCATCAAAAAGTGAATAGAAAAATAAAAGAAAACATCCATACATATATAAAAAAAGATAGATAGTTCATAGGAGTATGTACTGCATACAAAAAGATACTTGTTGATGCGAAAATCCATCTCGAGGTCAGGATGGCTGAAATTGTGGATGGTGGCGAGTCGATGGTGATGGGATGAAGGCAATCGTACCTACAAGAGATGTCCTTGATCGATGTTGGCTTCGGTGGGGATCCTCTAACGCTCAAGTCAATTTTTCGTTCAACAGAAGGAAGAAGATGAGCGTTTGGGAGAAAAAAATTACGTACCTTGGGGTCCCTCTTTTTTTCCTTTTATAGAAAGATCCAAAGTTTGTTAGGATGGATTGTGGGTTGTTAGTCATGGGAGAGCAGTGAGTTATCAGAGATATTTTATTTACTCACTAGAATATTTCTAGAAATCGCATCAGGTATTGTCCCCTAATGGCATGTGGGAGGAAAGAACCATCTCTTAATTATATGAGTTGACAACCTGGAGTCAAGAGTGGGGACTTCAGTTCTTCAATTAGGACTTTAGCCTTTTCAAATTTGGCCAGAATTAGGACCTCGGCCTTAGCCTTCAATGACCTTCAATTCAACCTTAAGAAGACCTTGGCTTCCACCTCTTGATAACTTCAAGTTTGCCCTAAGATAGGACCTCGGACTTAGCCTTATGAAGACCTTCAATCAGCCCATATTGTGACCCAGGCTTTCATCCTTTGATGATTTCGAGTTTGGCCTGAAATAGAACCTCGGCCTTAGCCTTCTGAAGATCTTCAATTAGCCCATATTTTTTACTTTGGCTTCCATCTTTTGGTGACTTCAACTTTGGCTTGAGATAGGACCTCAACCTCAGCCTTTTGAAGACCTTCAATCAGCCTGCATTGTGACCCAGGCCTTTATCCCTTGATGATCTCAAGCTCGGCCTAAAATAGGACCTCGACCATTGTTGGAAAATGTATCCTAAAGCCAATCATCTAGGTTGTAGATGGTTGAGCTAAATGTAATTGTACTTGAATTATTAATGAATAAAATTATTCTTTTGGCATATTCATCACTTTGTACATCTTCCTATAATGAACTCTTCTGTGATAAAGTCCTCAGGACTATCTAGACTCGACAAAGAAGGATTTGTCATTTAGTCCTCAAAAATATGTTCGCGATCAAATGATTCATTGTTATCCAGGATAACAACGTATCGAGTGTAGGTCATTGTGTACCATAAGTGTTGATTGTCTTCTTAACCAAGAAGTATGAAGATATTGTTATAGCATGCAGGTGAAGTGTAGGGGTATATTTCACTGAATGTGATCCAACTGCGGAGCTCTCTACTGTCAAGAGTTGCTCATGAAGGATATGGGTATGAGTGTCCCTTAGACTTGAGATCACCATGGTGACCTGCAAGCAACTCACTACACTTAGGTACCAGACTACCTAAATTTTTAATTCAATGATGGAAGGCTACTGGGTGCAGTCAAGTACTTGGCTTGTGAGTGTGTGAGTCAAGATAGGATTGAGCCCTCCAAGTGTTGGAGCAAGTGCATCACTGTTTTTCAATTTAGCAAATCCTCGTCCAGGGTAGTCAATATAATGGATGCTAAATTTTGAAATACACTATGAATAAATTTTAGGGTTGACAGTAAATCCTAAATCATCTTTTGAGCATCGGGGTCAAGGGAATGAATTTTATGATAACTATATGCCATAAGTTCATTGATGTTGCATTGCAGTTATTCAACTTATCTAAACATCAGGTACCATTGCTAGATGATCACATCGATTGATATAGAAAATTAATTTTTATGCTACCGACTTAGGATTCGAACCTATGGGATCACACATAATAGAAGTTGCTACCTGATCTGATGGCTGATATTGAGTCTCGATGATCTAAGACTCTATGGTCAAGAGTCCCACTGGAGTGGGATTCTATGACCAAGAGTTTCACTAAACTGGAACTCTGAATCCTTCATGTTCAGGACTCTCTGATCGAGAGTCCTGATGACTTGGGATTCTATGGTCAAGAGTCCCATTGGATTGTGACTTTATGGTCAAGAGTCCCATTGGATTGGGACATTGTGACCAAGAGTCCTAGTAGACTGAAACTCTGAGTCCTACTCATTTGGGACTCTCTGATCAAGAGTCCCACTAGTCTGGGACTCTATGATCCTGAGTTTGATTCGTTTGGGACACGGGGTTCAAGAGTCCCATTGGTTTGGGATTCTTTAGGAATTTCATGTTGATGGGACTCTGTTGCCCGATAACCCATCTGATTTGGACTCAGATATTTTTTGGAAGATTAATTAGAAATTCAATTACTGATTAGCATAAGTTGATCGAGTGATGAGGATTTTATCAAGTCCGATTGAATTTGATTCGATTGGATTTAATCCGATCAGGTCATGAGATGACCTCATCACTATGGGAGTTTTAACCCTGATTTGATTAGGACCTGGACCTAATTAATTTCTAATTTGATTAGAATTTTATTGGATTAGACTAAGTCTAATTTGGTTGGATTTAATCTAATTTAATAGGATCTAGATTAATTGGTTTGGTTGAAACCAATTAGGACCAAGTCAAATGAAGTTTGAATTCAAACTCTCCCATGCGCCCACTATTTTTGATTTTTTCACTCTTGTTCCATGTCTAAAATTTTGTACATAACTTTTCTATCGTCCAGAAGGTTTCTACACCCCATCTCTTATCTACTTTTGACCTAGTCCAAGGGTTGGACCGATTCAAAGTAAGTTGAGTTTTGAATTCAACTCAGTTTATTGGAGGTTGGAACCAATCTAAACTTATCTGCTTCCCACGCCCACCCTTTTATTTATCAAACATTTTTTGGAGAAATAAAAATATGTGCATGTAGAAGGAGAGTCCTTCTACATGTTAAACACATGAGAGGGGGCATTGGATAAGGATAAGAGACTCACTTGATTTTTGAAATTAAATGAGTGGTTAAAACCTCCCAACTACTCAACCATTATCTCTTTCGATGCATTATTCCCATGGTATTCATGTCAATAAATTATGAGAATTTTTGTGTATGCAAAAGAATGGCTTAGCATTATGTGATAAAAATTTTAAAGTGATTGAGCATTAGTTTTGGGCAAAAAAAATCTCAGAGTGAAGGATTTTTGGACTAAGTGAAATCCTAGATTTATGAATCTGGGTTCAAGTGGAGAGATTGAGTGCTGTGAGCTTCAGATCACCACCAAATTTGAAACACCTCTTCATCATCCTTTAATTTTTGTATTCTAATTTTTTGGTATGTCTGAGAAATTAAAAAGTACACGATCGATTGGATCAACCGTGATCAGCCATTAAAGGCCTCAGCAAAGAGCTAGCACTCTAGTGGGACTGATCGGGATCAGAAGCTCCGTGTGGACCAACCATAGAGGTCAAACACATATGCAGCTGTAGTGCAATACTAGAGTATTATCCGATGGATTTAGATTATAGTGATCAGCTATCCACAAAAAGATATTGTGTTCTGAACAGATAGATGTAGTAAAGAGTTTGCTGCATAGTTTTATTTTCAGATCTATATGAATGCATGCATATTGTGTTTAGATCCTTAGTGTATGGCTTAATATTTTGATATGATCATAAATTAATTAATTAGATTAATTAATTTTTCAAAAAATTTTTGAAAGTAGCACTACAAATCCTACACTGTATCCTTCAAATAGTATCAGAGCCAGGTTTGCTAAACATGATATGCTTGCATGATTAAATTAATAATTTAGATTTGATCTAAATATTAATCTAATATTTTGATTAATTAGATCTAAAAATTAAAATCAAGATCGCACAGACTATAGGTTTTCTTGCTGTAGGGTTTACCCGCTACAGTGAAAATGTTGTCCTTATACGTGCTTGATCTTGTAGTTGATCATAAAATTTTTAAATTAGATCTAATTTTTTATGATATGTTAAATTAGGATTTAATCTAATTTTTGATCATGAAAGCATCTTTAGATAGGATCTAAAGTTTGATTTATAATTTAGCATTATGTAGTGCACATAGTTTCAGATTAAATCCTACAACTAGTATTGTTTGTGAATTGAGCCGATTCAATTTTAAAGTGAGTCGACTCAATTGGTGAACAATGTTAAGTTGTAGAGAACCTTTCAAAATTTGAAATTTTTTTTTGAAATGCCAAACCCCAACCAATCAGCCCAAAACATAATTAAAGAAATTAAGTATTGTTCATAGGGTCTAGAATTATGAATTAAGATCCTAAGACAAAGGCATAAGACTGTGGGTTAAAGGGTTAGATGAATTAGGTCCATTAATTGGGTTAAACCTAAGATTAGTTAAAGAATGAATTAATCTAGAGTAATTGATCAAATCTAACCAAGTATTGTATTAGATTAGGTCAAGGACACTCTAGAATCAACTGCAATATTTGTAGTTGGATGAGTCCATGTCTTTAACAAGACCAAAATGGACTTAATTCATGGCTACGCGATTAAGCCCAAAATTGCTAGGTTGATCAAATTAAACCTAATTAACCAGTTGGTGTCTAAGATAAGTTTGGCAGTCTAGACTAGTGGTTTTTAATTGGGAGCTACTCATTGATTCGATCTTTGATGAGTTAATGGCATATCCCTTCCACTAATCTCACTTACCTGGCCGACATGATCGATTGAAATTTGATTAGATCACTTGGTAAATCGGACTAACCCATGTCATTAGGAATTAGTTTGACTGATTTCAATCAGTAAGACTGAATGAGGTGCCCACAGACTTAAATTGATCCTAGTCCTAATCTATTGACTTGGTGAAGTTAGTAGAAGGACTTGACTTGGTGAAGTCAATAGAAGAAATTTGATCCATGTCCTTTCTACCCTTAAATCATAAGTAACCTAAATCCTCTAAATTATTAGGTTATTAAAATGACTAAGTTATGGAGATAACCGTGTCATAGCCTTCCATTAAGATGAATAGTAATGAGTCCAATTTTCTAGGTGGATATTAGAGGTGCCTTACACCTGATTTTCATTTGGATATTAGAATTATTATCCATCATATGATGATTAGGTCACACTCTCTTAATGGCAATTAGGTTAGCCAGAGCTTTCCTCGGACCTGGTTATCATTGGTTTGATGCACTGAAGTTAATCTTGTTAATGGTTGGACCTAACCAGATATTTTTAATGGAGGACGTAGCCTACTGATCTGGTATCTTGGACAAAACCTAAATACTGAAAATTATTTAGGGAAACAATTGGTTATGAATCTATCTATAGATGCACATGGGTTAGCCAGAGTTTTCCTCGGACCTATCTGTGTTAGGAATATGTGCTCTTCCCACATGGATCGACGTGGCCGCTAGTGATTAGCCAAGCAACAAGAAAGTACTTCTCAGAGATTTCTGTGGATGCATGATCAAATATATTAAGGAATAAAAAAGAAGAGAAGAAGAGATTTTTGGGAGAAAAGAGCTTTTATTCAATATGTTTCAGCACACTTACAACCTTGACCTATTTTCAATATATATACTTTATAAAGGATCGAGCCCAAGCTCATAGAAAAACTATCCAAATCCAAACAATCCTTGTATACAAAATAATAACCCACAAAAACTGAGCCGGCCCAGTTTCAAACTGAGCTGGCTAACCTGCGATTGGGTCGGCTCAGTCTCAGACTAAGCTGACCCAGTTGTGTACCATGCCAACAGTCCAAAAATGCTGCTTTCTATCTGAATTTTCTCTTGAGACCTAGCCGACCTAGTTCTGGACTGAGCCGACCTAGTTTCCAACAGAGCCAACACAATCTCAGAGTGAATTGGCCCAGTTTTTGAACATTACTATTGAGACTGATTCTTCTTTCGGCTCGCTCCCATCTTTCCATGACCTATCTTCTCATGTTTCCAAGACTTGGAAGTGCCAATTCTGAGCTCACATTCTCCACCTTGGTGCTTCCAAATTCTTGTGAACTCATCTCTTCTCAACAGACCCATCTGTGCCACACATCTCTGAAAGCTGTCTCTGAGGAGTACCTTTATGAGTGCATCAGACTGATTTTTCTTAGTATGGACCTTCATCAGTTCCACTTCACCTTCCTCTACCAGCTCTCTAATCCTGTGGTACCTCACGTCTACATGCTTTGTACGCACATGATAGACTTGGTTCTATGCCAACAATAGAGCACTCTGACTATCACTAAATAGTGTAACCTTGCTCTACTCCACCCCCAACTCATCAATCAGCTTCTTAAGCCAAAGAGCTTCCTTTGTAGCCTCTGTTATCCTAATGTACTCAACCTCTATGGTAGACAAGGCCGTGATTGGCTGAAGGGTTGATCTCCAAGACACCGGTCCACCATATATGCAAAAGAGGTATCCAGTAGTAGACCTCCTTGTATCAAGATCATCAGCATAATTTGCATCAACAAACCATTCCAGAGGACCCGAACCTTCACACATCTTCATAGATTGTTCTCCAAATCCTCCCGACTGCCCACCAAACATCAAACCATAATCCCTTGTTCTATGCACATATCTCAATATCCATTCAATGCTTTTCAGTGTTCCTTCCCAGGATTAGGCATGTATCTACTAATCGTGCTCACAGCATGTGCTATATCTAGTCTATAGCACACCATAGTGTACATCACACTGCCTACAGCATTTGCATAAGAGACTCATTTCATGTACTCTCTCTCCTTTTCTGACTGAGAGCACTATAACTTGGAGAGAGACATATAGCTCGGCAATGGCATCCCTATAGGTTTGGCCTTCTCCATCTCAAACCTCTCCAGAACCTTTTGGACATACTTTCCTTATGACAAATGGAGCACTCCTTTATACCTATCTCTATAAATCTTCATTCCAAGGATTTTCTCATCTGGACCCAAATCTTTCATCTCAAATTTAGATGATAATGCCCTTTTCAACCTTTTTACAGCATCCATGCTTCTACTGGCTATGAGCATATCATCTACATACAATAATAGGTACAGGGCATCCTCTTCATCTATATTTTTGACATAGATACAACAATCATGTTCACATCTACTGAAGCCCAGGCACAAGACAAAGCTATCAAATCTTCAATACCACTAATGAGGGGATTATTTCAAGTTATACAAAGACTTCCTGAGTAAACACACCTTTTCTTCCTGTCTCATTTCCATGAAACCATCTAGCTGCTTCATGTAGATTCTTTCCTCCAAAGTCCCATGAAGGAAGATCGTCTTCACGTCCATCTGTTCCAATTCCATATTATGCTGTGCCACCAGTGACAGCAAAACTCGAATAGATGTATGACGCACCATAGGAGAGAAAATTTTTGTGTAGTCAATTCTTTCCTTTTGTGAGTATCCCTTTGCTACTAGTCTTGCTTTGAATCTGACTCTACCTTATTCTGAAGGTGCTTCTTTCTTTGTGAACACTCACTTTGAGCCAATTGGTCAAGCACCCTCTGGAAGATCCACCAGCAGTCATGTCTGATTCTTCTCAAGTGATTCCATCTCTTCCATCATGGCCTGCATCCATGAATCATAATCCTCATGCTCCATGGCCTCTGCATAATTCTCTGGATCTCCATTAGCAGTGATGAGTGTATAAGAGATAACCTCATCAATCATATCTAATCAGTCTCCTAATAGTATGCTGGGGCTTATGCAAAGCCACTCCCACTAGCACATCTCTACCTGATGTCTGTGGCTACTCCTACACATCTGTCTGATCTGCCAGCCCTTTATGCTAATTTTCAATCTGAGACAATACTTTTCTGCCTAGCTCCACCTCAATAGAAATACTCCTATAAGTGGATGTAACCTACATGCCATCATTCTCTGACTGGCCACCGCTGTTCACCTTTGTTTTTCCAGTTCCATCTATCCCAAACCTTCTTAAGATGCTCTTCTTATCAAAGATAACATCCCTGCTGATCGCTGACTTCTGTGCCTGAGAGTCCCATAGCAGGTACCCCTTGATTCCTTATGGATATCCTATGAATGTCATCTTTTGAGATTTTGGATCCAATTTGCTCCTCTCGATTGCCTCCACATGTGCAAAGGCTGTGCAATCGAAGACTTTCAGGTGGCCAAGCTTCACCTTCTTTCCACTCCAGACCTCTTCTGGAATGCCTCCATTCAGCTTATAATGAGGGAACCTGATCACAAGAAACTAAGAAAAAGTTAAAGCATCACCCCAAAAGGACTTTGGGAGTGATGTCTGCAGCCTCAAACTCCATGCCTTCTTGGTCAGTGTTCGGTTCATCCTCTCTGCGACATCATTCTGCTGGAGAGTTATCCTTACCATGTAATGGCGTTTGATAACATTTTCCTCATAGTACCTCTTGAACTCCAAGCTAGTATACTCTCCTCCATTGTTTGACCTCACACACTTTATCTGTCTTCCTGACTTCTTCTCTACTTTAGCTCTCTAGGCTCTAAATCAGGCAAACACCTCTGATTTTTTTCTGATCAGATAAATCCATACCTTCCTTGAGAAATTATCAATGAAAGTAATAAAGTATTTTGCCCCATCTCTAGCTGATACAGGAGCTGGTCCCCATACATCTGAGTGTACTAAATCTAGCACTCCCTCGCTATGCTTGGTACTTCTGGCAAACTTCATCCTATGCTATTTGCCAAAGATACATGGCTCACAAATATCTGTGCCCTCCTTCTTTAGGGCTAGGATCATACCTCTTCTGCTTAGTTCTATGAGCCCATGATCACTCATATGACCCATCCAATAGTGTTACAATCGATATAAAATATGCTCCTCCTGTGCCGCTACTAGCACCTCTGCACTATCATTTACATGGAGCTTTCCATTTTGTAAAGATTGTTGCTCAATCTTCTACCTCTCATCACCACCAAAGCTACTTTGAAAATTTTTAAACATCCACTCCCAGCCTAGCTACTAAAACCATAACCCTGCTCCTCCAAGTAGCTCAAAGAAATCAAATTCTTTTTCAACTCTAGTACATGCCTGATATTTGATAATGTACGAATGATCCTATCATACATCCTCACCCTGATAGAGTCAATTCTAGCTACTTTGCATGGGTGATCATCTCCAAGGCTGATACTTCCACCATCGGCCTTCTGGTAGGTAGCAAACCACTCCTGATGAGAAGTATAGTGATGTAAGCATGCTGAATCTAATATCCACATAGTATCGCACTCTATGGATCCATCTAATACAACTAGTAGGTCTTTTCCATAACTCATAGAAGCTATATCATCTTCCTTGCTGGCCTTTTCTTTTTCTGATCTCAAAAGGAGACAATATCTCCTCAGGTGTCCAGGCTGATGACATTTATAATATTTCAATGTCATCTTCCTCTGATCGTGAGACTTTGACCTACCCTTGAATTTTCCTCTTGTCTTCTCCTTTGATCTTCCCTATCTTTCATTCATAGCTAAGATCTCAGACTTAGGATCTTCCTTGCAGATCTTCTTTCTTTGCTCATTTGATCTGAGCACACCAACAATCTGTTCATAGTTTAGGGTCTCCTTCTCATAAACTAAAGTTGTTATGAGACCATCATACGAAAATAGGAGAGAACATAATAGCAACAATGCCCGATCCTCCTCATCGATCCTCACATCCAAACTCACCTCAGAACACACCTGATTGAACCTTTGGATATATGCAATAAGATCTCTACCTTTGGGCATCCTCAGAGTATACAACTATTTCTTCAACCATAGCTTGTTCGTCATGTTCTTCCCCATGTATGTGTTTTCTAGTCTCTCCCAGAGCCCCTTTGCTGTAGTCTCTATGCAAACCTTGGGCAAAATCTGATCGGCCAAGCACATCTGGATTATGCTAAAAGCAATTTCCTCCAACTCTTCCCATCCTCAGCACTAATATTTTTTGGCCTTTCTTTTGTCAAGATCTTGTAGATCCTCTACTGAACCAACAAGTCCTTTACTCTTTGCTACCATAGGATAAAGTTTTCTTTATCGTCGAACTTCTCAAAATCCATCTTGAATTCACTTGATCCCATGACTTCAAATAAGTCAAGAATAGATCCCTAACACCCTTCATGATCACAAACCAGTAAAACTATCCTTCATAGAAGATCTAACTAGCCGTAGATCCTTTTTTCAAACTTCTGTATCACCATTCCTCCATGTAAACAATCTCCACCTCAATCTAGAGACAACCATGAAGCAAACTAGAAATTTTTATGATAAAACTCAGTGCAACAGATCCTGGATGTAGTAAATCCTAGGTGTCTTTTTTTCTTTCATGCAACACTGCTCTGATACCAAATGTTGGGAATATGCGCTCTTTCCACACAGATCGGCATGGCCGCTGGTGATTAGCCAAGCAACAAGGAAGTACTTCTTAGAGATTTTTATGGAAGCATGATCAAATAAATCAAAGAATAGACAAGAAAAGAAGAAGAGATTTTTGGGAGAAAAGAGTTTTTATTCAGTATATTTCAGCACATTTACAATCTTGACCTATTCTAATATATATACTTTATAAAGGGTCAAGCCCAAGCTCATAGAAAAACTTTCCAAATCCAAACAACCCACGTACATAAAATAATAACCTGTAAAAACTGAGTCGACCCAATTTTAGATTGAGCCGACCTAGTTGTGTACCATAATAATAGTCCAAAAATGCTGCTTTCTATCTGAATTTTTCTCTAAGACCTAGTCGACCTAGTCTTGGACTGAGCCGACCCAGTTTCCAACTGAGCCAGCTCAGTCTCAGAGTGAGTCGGCCCAATTTTTAAACTTTACTATTGAGATTGATTCTTCTTTCAGCTCGCTCCCATCTTTCCATGACCTGTCTTCTTATATTTTCAAGACTTGGGAGTGCCACTTCTAAGCTCATAGTCTATAGTCTATGTAGATTTCAGTACCCACTAAGAAGCTAGCATAATTCCTCAAATTGAAGGTAGAGGCTACCAATTCGTTAAAAATAGTGGAAGAATCTTTAGACTAAAGTCCAAGCTTTTAGGATTTAAATTTATTCAAGTACTTATTAGGTTTCATATTTTTTCTTTCAGATAAATAGAATGGCTAGAATAAATCTGCTCCATTCACTGTTGGACTGTGGTAAGCATTTAGGACCTAAGAATAAGGAGTCTAGTGTTGACCCTAATAAGATAGACCCAGAGAGGAATGGTCCTCTTAACCCAAATAGGCTGAATAGGAGAAATCAGCAAGTGGTTGCTGGTCAAGGCTATTATATGATAACACCTTGCAATTTTTTTCTATATGACACATCTACCTGGGTATTAGATACTAGGAGTCTGATTCATATATGCAATTCATTGCATGGACTTCAAATTGGTAGAAAATTTGAGAATGATGATAGATTTCTTAATATCGAAAATGGAAGTCAAGTTCCAATCCTAGCACTGGGAACTCTTGAACAATTTTTTAAAAATAATAATATCATTTTAAATGACTGTCATTATTATCCATTTTTTATGATGAACATAATATCTGTTGGGCTATTGGCCCAGGATGGTTATTGTTTATCAATAAAAGAAAATTATTTTAATATTATTATGAATGATGTTAGAATACTACAAGGATAATTGAGAAATGGCATTTACATTATATCACAGCCTATTAGTGTAATATACACGTCGAATAAATGACCAAAACTAGATAATGTCACTAATGCTTATCTTTGGCACTATAGGCTCGGTCATATAAATAAGAATAGGATTAACAGGTTGGTCAAGGAGCATATTCTTGATATTGATGATTGTGAATCATTAAATACCTGTGAGTCCTATCTTCTAGGAAAGATGACCAAATCATCTTTTACTGAAAAAGGTAAATGGGCCACTGAGCTTTTGGGTCTAGTACATACTGATGTATGTGGGCCTATGAACACATGTGCTAGAGGTGGGTATTGCTACTTCACTATATTTACTGATGACCTATCTAGGTATGGGTACATCTATCTTATAAAAAATAAATTCGATTCATTTGAAATATTCAAACGATATCGAAATGATGTAGAAAAATAACTTAGAAAGAGTATTAAAACTCTTCGATCTGACCGAGAAGGAGAATACCTTTCCAACGAATTTCTGACATATCTAGGAGAGAATAAAATTCTCTCATAATGGACCCCTCCTGGAACACCACAGCATAATGGTGTATCTGAAAGGAGGAATCAAATCCTATTGGACATGGTTCGGTCCATGATGGGATTTACAAGTCTGTTGATTTTATTTTGGGATTATGCACTAGAGACTACCTATTTTATTTTTAGTAATATTTTGAGTAAGTCTGTTGCAAAGACTTCATATGAGATATGGATTGGGCGTAAGCCAACACTCTCTCACTTTAGGGTTTGGAGATGTCCAACTTATGTTAAACGTTTACAGCCAGAAAAGCTTGGACCTAGGTTCGATAGATGCTTGTTCATAGGATACCCCAAGGAAACTAGGGGTTATTACTTCTATCTTACTGAAGAACAAAAGGTGTTGGTCAGCAATAGAGCAGTCTTTTTGAAAAAGAAGTTCCTTGGTGAAGAAACACTGCCTCTAATGCTGAACTTAATGAAGTTTGATAGGTGAAAGAACTGACACATTCTAGTAAACTTGTAGAACTAGATTTGATAAGATCAAACCCAGAGCCTATTGAAGTAGCACCAAGGAGATCTGATAGAGTACCGCATCAATCGGATAAATACTATAGTTTCTTGGTCCGAGATGGTGATCCTATCGAACTCGATGAGAACGATGAGGATCCAATCACCTACATGGATGCCATGCTGAGGTCTGACTGCGATAAGTGGCTAGAAGCCATAAAATTTAAAATGGAGTCCATGAAAGTCAATAGTATATGGAAACTGGTTGATCCACCTGAAGGGATAAAATCTATTGGGTGTAAGTGGATTTTCAAAAGGAAAAGGGAAGCAGATAGGAAGGTGAAGATCTATAAAGTCTGTCTGGTTGCTAAGGAATATCGTCAGCATTATGGTATTGACTATGACGAGATATTTTCCTCAGTGGTAATGCTTAAATCTATTCGGATCATGCTTGCAATTGCGGCATTCCTAGACTATAAGATCTGACAAATGGATGTGAAAATTACTTTTCTAAATGGAGAGCTGGATGAAGAGGTGTAATAATACAGCCTAAGGGTTTCACATCTATAGACGAGTCTAAGGTGTGCAAGCTTCAAAGATCCATCTATGGATTGAAGCAGGCATCATGGAGTTGGAACATGCATTTTAATAAAGTAATCAGAACGCATGACTTTGTTAAGAATGGAAAAAATCCCTGCATATATAAATGGTCTAACAGTTCTATTATTGTATTCCTTGTACTGTATGTAGATGATATTCTCTTAATCAAAAATGACATCCCTGCATTATAGGCAATAAAGGTTTGGCTGTCGTCTCAATTCTTGATGAAGGACTTGGAAGAAGCATCCTTCATCCTAGGAATGAAGATCTATAGAGATAGATTTAAAAGGTTGTTTGGATTGTCCCAGTCTACGTACATTGATACTGTGCTGAAATGATTCAGCAAGGAGAATTTCAAGAAGGGCTATCTCCCGATAGGCCATAGAATTTCACTCTCCAAAAGTGATTGTCCAATAACTCCTCAAGAGAGAGACCGTATGAGTAGAATACCATATGCTTCGGTAGTGGGTTCTATTATATATGTCATGATGTGTACGAGATCGGATGCGACATACTCACTAGGGGTAGTGAGTAGATACCAGTCTGATCCAGATGAGAATCACTGGAAGGTTGTAAAAACTATCCTTAAGTATTTAAGAAATACCAAGGACTAGTGGCTCATCTATAGAGATTTTGACTTAAAACTTGTAGGATATATTGATTCTAGTTTTCAGTCAAATAATGATAATAGCAAAAGTGTGTCAAGTTTTGTGTTTATCCTAAATGGGGGAGAGGTCTACTAGAAGAGTTCCAAGCAGTACACTATAGCCAATTCTGTGTTCGAGGTGGAGTATGTCACGACATCTGATGCTATGAAGGAAGCTGTGTGGCTACAGAAGTTCATCGACGAGCTAGAAGTGGCACCCTCCTTGGATGGTCTGGTTCTACTATACTATGATAGCATTAAAGCAATAGCTCAAGCGAAGGAGCCGAAGGCACATTAGCGCACCAAATATATTCTACGTCGCTACCATCTTGTATGAGAGATCATGGAGCAAGGTGACATCGAGCTTCAAAAGATCGATGGAAAGGAGAACGTGGTTGACCTCTTTACTAAAGCTCCTAGAATCAAAGAGTTCGACAATCACAAATGGAAGATGGGTATTTGATACTGTTTTGAGTGGCTTTAGTCTAAGTGGGAGTTGTTAGAAAATGTATCATAAAGTCAATCATCTAGGTTGTAGATGGTTGAGCTAAATGTAATTGTAATTGAATTATTAATGAATAAAATTATTCTTTTGGCATATTCATCACTTTGTATATCTTTCTATAATGAACTCTTCTATGATGAAGTTCTCAAGACTATTTAGACTCGACAAAGGAGGATTTGTCATTTAGTCCTCAAACATGTTCGCGATCAAAAGATTTGTTGTTATCTAGGACGACAATGTATCGAGTATAGGTCATTGTGTGCCATAAGTGTTGGTTGTCCTCTTGACCAAGAAGTTTAGAGATACTATTATGGCATGTAGGTGAAGTATAGGGATACATTTCACTTAACATGATCCAACTGTGGAGCTCTCTACTGTCAAGAGTTGCTCACGATGGATATGGGTATGAGTGTCCCGAAGATCTGAGATCACCATGCTAACCTGCAAGCAACTCATTGCACTTAGGTACCGAGCTACCTGAATTTCTAATTCAGTGACGGAAGGCTACTGGGTGCAATCAAGTACTTGGCTTATTGGTGTGTGAATCAAGATGGGATTGACCCCTCCAAGTGTTGGAGCAAGTGCATCACTATTTTTTAATTTAGCAAATCCTCGATCGGGATAGTCCATATGATGGATGCTAAATTTTGAAATACACTATGGATGAATTTTAGGATTGACAGTAAATCCTAAATCATCTTTGGAGCATCGAGGTCAAGAGGATGAATTATACGGTAACCATATACCATAGGTTCATCGATGTTGCATTGCAATTATTCAATCTATCCAGATGTCAGGTATCATTGCTAGATGATCACATCGATTGATACAAAAAGTTAGTTTCCATGCTACCGGCTTAGGTTTCGAACCTATGGGGTCACACACAATAGGAGTTTCTACCTGATCTGATGGCTGATATTGAGTCTTGATGATCTAAGACTCTATGATCAAGAGTCTTACTAGACTGGAACTTTATGACCAAAAGTCTCACTGGACTGAGACTCTGAGTCCTTCATGTCCGGGACTCTCTGATCGAGAGTCCTGATGACCTGGGACTTTATGGTCAAGAGTCCCAGACTGGGACACTGTGACCAAGAGTCTTAGTGGACTGAGACTCTGAGTCCTACTCATTTGGAACTCTTTGATCAAGAGTCCCACTGGTCTGAAACTCTATAATCATGAGTTTGATTCATTTGGGACACTGGGTTCAAGAGTCCCACTGGTTTGGGACTCTTCAAGAATTTCATGTTGATGGGACTCTATTGCCCACTAACCTATCCGATTTAGATTTAGATTTTTTTGGAGGATTAATTAGCAATTCAATTGCTGATTAGCTCAATTTGATTGAGTGATGAGGATTCAATCAAGTTCGATTGAAATTGATTCGATTGGGTTTGACCCGATCAGATCATAAGATGACCTAATCGTTATGGATGTTTTGACCCTAATTTGATCAGGACCTGAACCTAATTAATTTCTAATTTGATTAGAATTTTATTGGATTAGGCTAATCCTAATTATATTGGGTTTAACCTAATCTGATTGGGTCTAGATTAATTGGTTTGGTTGAAACCAATTAGGACCAAGTCAAATGAAGTTTGAATTCAAACTCTCCCATGTGCCCACCATTTTTGACTTTTTCACTCTTGTTCCATACCCAAAATTTTGTATGTAACTTTTCTATCACCCAAAAGGTTTTTGTGCCCCCTCTCTTATCTACTTTTGACCTAGTCCAAGGATTGGACTGGTTCAAAGTAAGTTGAGTTTTGAATTCAACTCAGTTTGTTGGAGGTTGGAACCAATCCAACCTTATTTGCTTCCCACACCCTCCATTTTGTTTGTTGAATATTTTTTAGAGAAATAAAAATATGCACATGTAGAAGGAGAGTCCTTCTATGTGTTAAACACATGGGAAGGGGCATTGGATAAGGATAAGAGGTTCACTTGATTTTTGAAATCAAGTGAGTGGTTAAAACCTCCCAACCACTCAACCCTTATCTCTTTTCAAGCATTTTTCCTAAGGTATTCATGTCAATAAATTATGAGAAATTTTATGCATACATAAGAAGGGGTTAGTATTACATGATAAAAATTTTAGAGTGATTGAGCTTTAGTTTTAGGCAGAAAAAAACTTGGAGTGAAGGGTTTTTGGGCCGAGTGAAACCCTAGATTTATGAATCTGGGTTTGGGTGGAGAGATCGAGTGCTGTGAGCATCGGATTGCCACCAAATTTAAAACACCTCTTCATCATCCTCTAGGTTTTGTATTTTGATTTTTTGGAGTATCCAAAGAATCAAAAAGTATACGATCAATTGGATCGATCGTGATCAGCCATTGAAGGCCACAGCGAAGAGCTAGCACTCTAGTGGGACTGATCGGGATCTGGAGCTCCGTGTGGACCAACCATAGAGGTCAGACACATGTGCGGCTGTGGTCTAATACTAGAGCATTATTCGATGGATTTAGATTGTGGTGATCAACTACCCACAAAAAGGTATTGTATTCTGAACAGATAGATGTAGTAAAGAGTTTGCTGCACAGTTTTATTTTAGATCTACATGAATGCATCCATATTGCATTTAGATCCTTAGTGTAGGGCTTAATATTCTGATATGATCAAAAATTAATTAATTAGATAATTAATTTTTTACTATATTTTAGCTATTTTTAAAAAAATTCAAAAGTAGCACTGCAAACCCTACACTGCATCCTTCAAATAGCCTTCTGAAGACCTTCAATCAGCCTACATTATGACCCAAGCCTTCATCTTTTGATGAGCTCAAGCTTGGCCTAAAATAATATCATGGTCATATCCTTTTGAAGACCTTCAATTAGCCTACTTTGTGATCCAGGCCTTCATCTTTTGATGAGCTCAAGCTCCACCTGAAATAGGACCTCGATCATCAGTCCCTTCGAAGACCTTCAATCAGCCTGCATTATGTGACTCCAGGCCTTCATCCTCTTTTGGTGACTTCAAGCTCGAGCCTAAAATAGGACCTCAACCTCAGAAGACCTCTTAGCCTTCCGAAGACCTTCAATCAGTAGATTATGACCCAGGCCTTATTTTTGTGACTCTTTGGCCTGAGCTTTTTTTCGAAGACCTTTTTTTATCACTTTGATTTCCATCTTTACACCCAACAGCAGATAATGGTGTTAATCTGAAAGGAGGAATCAAATCTATTGGACATGGGTTCGGTCAATGATGGGATTTACAAGTCTGTTGATCTTTATTTGGGATTAATGTCACTAGAGAACTACTATTTTATTTTTAAGTAATGATTTTGAGCTAAGTCTGTTGCAAAAGTACTTCATATGAGATTGGATTGGGCGTAAGCCAACACTCTCTCACTTTTAGGTTTGGAGATGTCCAACTTATGTAAACTTTACAGGCAGAAAGCGTTTGGACGCTAGGTTCGATAGATGCGTTTGTTCATAGATACCCAAGGAAACTAGGGGTTATTCTTCTATCTTACTGAAAGAAGAAAAAGGATGTTGGTACAGCTAATAGAGCAGTCTTTTTGAAAAAGAAGTTCCTTGTGGAAGAAAACACTGCCTGCTAATGCTGAACTTAAAGAAGTTTGGATAGGTGAAAAGAACTGACCACATTCTAGTACACCTTGGTAGGAACTAGATTTCGATAAGATCAAACCCAGAGCCTATTGAAGACAGCACCAAGGAGATTGATAGGATACCGCATCAATCGATAAATTACTATAGTTTCCTTGGTCCGAGATGGTGATCTATCGAACTCGATGAGAACGATGAGGATCCAACACCTACATGGATGCCATGCTGAGGTCTGACTGCGATAAGTGGCTAGAAGCATAAAATTTAAAAATGGAGTCCATGAAATCAATAGTATATGGAAACTGGTTGATCCACCCTGAAGGGATAAAAATCTATTGGGTGTAAGTGGATTTCAAAGGAAAAGGGAAGTCATTATAAGGAAGAGTGAAGATCTATAAAGTCCTGTCTGGTTGCTAAGGAATATCGTCACATTATGGTATTGACTATGACGAGATTTTTCCTCAGCGGTAATGCTTAAAATTATTCGGATCAATGCTTGCAATTGCGGCATTCCTAGACTATAAGTCTGACAATGGAATGTGAAAATTACTTTCTAAATGGAGAGCTGGATGAAGAGGTGTAATAATACAGCCTAAAGGGTTTCACAAATCTATAGAACGAGTCAATAGGTGTGCAAGCTTACAAAGATCCATCTATGGATGAGCAGGCATCATGGAGTTGGAACATGCAATTTTAATAAAGTAATCAGAACGCATGAAACTTTGTTAAGATGGAAAAATCCCTGCATAATATAAATGGTCTAACAGTTCTATTATTAGTATTCCTTGTACTGTATGTAGATATATTCTCTTATCAAAAATGACATCCCTGCATTATAGGCAATAAAGGTTTGGCTGTCGTCTCAATTCTTGATTGAAAGGACTTGGAAGAACATCCTTCATCCTAAGAATGAAGATCTATATGAGATAAGATTTTAAAAGGTTGTTTTGGATTGTCCAGTCTACGTACATTGATAACTGTGCTGAAATGATTCAGCAAGGAGAATTTCAAGAGGGCTATCTCCGAAGGCCATAGAATTTCAACTCTCTCAAAAAGTGATTGTCCAATAACTCCTCAAGAGAGAGAACGTATGAGTAGAATACCTTGCTTCGGTAGTGGGTTCTATTAATATATGTCAGAGTGTACGAGTCGTGATGCGACATACTCACTAGGGGTAAGTGAGTAGAATACAGTCTGATCTCGATGAGATCACTGGAGGTTTAAAACTATCCTTAAGTATTTAAGAAATAAAGGACTAGTTGCTACATCTATAGAGATTTTGACTTAAAAACTTATGTAGGATAATATTCGATTCTAGTTTTTCAGTCAAATAAGATAAATAGCAAAAGTGTGTCAAGTTTTGTGTTTATCCTAAATGGGGGAGGAGTTAGACTAGAAGAGCCAAGGTACAATGCATTCTGTGTTCGAGGTGGAGTATGTCACGACATCTGATGCTATGAAGGAAGCTGTGTGGCTACAGAAGTTCACGAGAGCTAGAAGTGGCACCCTCCTTGGATGGTCTCGGTTCTACTATACTATGATAGCAATTAAAGCATAGCCAAGCGAAGGACCGAAGGCACATGCGCAGCCAAATATATTACTATCGGTCGCTACCATTCTTGTATGAGAGATCATGGAGCAAGGTGACATCGAGTTCAAAGATCATGGAAAGGAAGAACGCGTGTTGACCTCTTTACTAAAGCTCCTAGAATAAAAGAGTTGACAATCACAAAATGGAAGATGGGTATTTGATACTGTTTTTGAGTGGCTTTAGTTCTAAGTGGGGAGTTGTTAGAAAATGTATCATAAAAGTCCAATCATCTAGGTTGTAGATTGAGCTAAATTAATTTAATTGAATGATAATGATAAAATTATTCTTATATTATACACTTGTAATAGTCTTTCTATAATGAACTCTTCTATGAATGATAGTTCTACAAAGACTATTTAGAACTCGACAAAGGAGGATTTGTCATTTAGTCTCAAACAGTCGCGATCAAAAGATTTGTTGTTTATCTTAGGACACAATGGAAATGAAGTATAGGTCATTGGGTCCATAAGTGTTGTTGTCCTCTTGACCAATCGAAGTTTAGAGCATACTTATTAAGGCATGTAGGTGAAGTATAGGGAAACATTTCACTTAACATGATCCAACTGTGGACTCTCTAGCTGTCAAGTTGCTCACGATGATATGGGTATGAGTGTCCCGAAGACCTGAGATCACCATGCTAACCTGCAAGCAACTCATGCACTTAGGTACCCGAGCTACCTGAATTTCCTACATTCAGTGGACGGAGGCTACTTGGGTGCAATCAATGGTACTTGGCTTATGGTGTGTGAATCCAAAGATGGGAACTTGAACCCTCCAAGTGTTGGAGCAGTGCATCACTATTTTTAAATTTAGCAAAATCTCGATGCGGAATAGTATGTTCGTCATGTTCTTCCCCATGTATGTGTTTTCTAGTCTCTCCCAGAGCCCCTTTGCTGTAGTCTCTATGCAAACCTTGGGCAAAATCTGATCGGCCAAGCACATCTGGATTATGCTAAAAGCAATTTCCTCCAACTCTTCCCATCCTCAGCACTAATATTTTTTGGCCTTTCTTTTGTCAAGATCTTGTAGATCCTCTACTGAACCAACAAGTCCTTTACTCTTTGCTACCATAGGATAAAGTTTTCTTTATCGTCGAACTTCTCAAAATCCATCTTGAATTCACTTGATCCCATGACTTCAAATAAGTCAAGAATAGATCCCTAACACCCTTCATGATCACAAACCAGTAAAACTATCCTTCATAGAAGATCTAACTAGCCCTAGATCCTCTTTTCAAACTTCTGTATCACCATTCCTCCATGTAAACAATCTCCACCTCAATCTAGAGACAACCATGAAGCAAACTAGAAATTTTTATGATAAAACTCAGTGCAACAGATCCTGGATGTAGTAAATCCTAGGTGTCTTTTTTTCTTTCATGCAACACTGCTCTGATACCAAATGTTGGGAATATGCGCTCTTTCCACACAGATCGGCATGGCCGCTGGTGATTAGCCAAGCAACAAGGAAGTACTTCTTAGAGATTTTTATGGAAGCATGATCAAATAAATCAAAGAATAGACAAGAAAAGAAGAAGAGATTTTTGGGAGAAAAGAGTTTTTATTCAGTATATTTCAGCACATTTACAATCTTGACCTATTCTAATATATATACTTTATAAAGGGTCAAGCCCAAGCTCATAGAAAAACTTTCCAAATCCAAACAACCCACGTACATAAAATAATAACCTGTAAAAACTGAGTCGACCCAATTTTAGATTGAGCCGACCTAGTTGTGTACCATAATAATAGTCCAAAAATGCTGCTTTCTATCTGAATTTTTCTCTAAGACCTAGTCGACCTAGTCTTGGACTGAGCCGACCCAGTTTCCAACTGAGCCAGCTCAGTCTCAGAGTGAGTCGGCCCAATTTTTAAACTTTACTATTGAGATTGATTCTTCTTTCAGCTCGCTCCCATCTTTCCATGACCTGTCTTCTTATATTTTCAAGACTTGGGAGTGCCACTTCTAAGCTCATAGTCTATAGTCTATGTAGATTTCAGTACCCACTAAGAAGCTAGCATAATTCCTCAAATTGAAGGTAGAGGCTACCAATTCGTTAAAAATAGTGGAAGAATCTTTAGACTAAAGTCCAAGCTTTTAGGATTTAAATTTATTCAAGTACTTATTAGGTTTCATATTTTTTCTTTCAGATAAATAGAATGGCTAGAATAAATCTGCTCCATTCACTGTTGGACTGTGGTAAGCATTTAGGACCTAAGAATAAGGAGTCTAGTGTTGACCCTAATAAGATAGACCCAGAGAGGAATGGTCCTCTTAACCCAAATAGGCTGAATAGGAGAAATCAGCAAGTGGTTGCTGGTCAAGGCTATTATATGATAACACCTTGCAATTTTTTTCTATATGACACATCTACCTGGGTATTAGATACTAGGAGTCTGATTCATATATGCAATTCATTGCATGGACTTCAAATTGGTAGAAAATTTGAGAATGATGATAGATTTCTTAATATCGAAAATGGAAGTCAAGTTCCAATCCTAGCACTGGGAACTCTTGAACAATTTTTTAAAAATAATAATATCATTTTAAATGACTGTCATTATTATCCATTTTTTATGATGAACATAATATCTGTTGGGCTATTGGCCCAGGATGGTTATTGTTTATCAATAAAAGAAAATTATTTTAATATTATTATGAATGATGTTAGAATACTACAAGGATAATTGAGAAATGGCATTTACATTATATCACAGCCTATTAGTGTAATATACACGTCGAATAAATGACCAAAACTAGATAATGTCACTAATGCTTATCTTTGGCACTATAGGCTCGGTCATATAAATAAGAATAGGATTAACAGGTTGGTCAAGGAGCATATTCTTGATATTGATGATTGTGAATCATTAAATACCTGTGAGTCCTATCTTCTAGGAAAGATGACCAAATCATCTTTTACTGAAAAAGGTAAATGGGCCACTGAGCTTTTGGGTCTAGTACATACTGATGTATGTGGGCCTATGAACACATGTGCTAGAGGTGGGTATTGCTACTTCACTATATTTACTGATGACCTATCTAGGTATGGGTACATCTATCTTATAAAAAATAAATTCGATTCATTTGAAATATTCAAACGATATCGAAATGATGTAGAAAAATAACTTAGAAAGAGTATTAAAACTCTTCGATCTGACCGAGAAGGAGAATACCTTTCCAACGAATTTCTGACATATCTAGGAGAGAATAAAATTCTCTCATAATGGACCCCTCCTGGAACACCACAGCATAATGGTGTATCTGAAAGGAGGAATCAAATCCTATTGGACATGGTTCGGTCCATGATGGGATTTACAAGTCTGTTGATTTTATTTTGGGATTATGCACTAGAGACTACCTATTTTATTTTTAGTAATATTTTGAGTAAGTCTGTTGCAAAGACTTCATATGAGATATGGATTGGGCGTAAGCCAACACTCTCTCACTTTAGGGTTTGGAGATGTCCAACTTATGTTAAACGTTTACAGCCAGAAAAGCTTGGACCTAGGTTCGATAGATGCTTGTTCATAGGATACCCCAAGGAAACTAGGGGTTATTACTTCTATCTTACTGAAGAACAAAAGGTGTTGGTCAGCAATAGAGCAGTCTTTTTGAAAAAGAAGTTCCTTGGTGAAGAAACACTGCCTCTAATGCTGAACTTAATGAAGTTTGATAGGTGAAAGAACTGACACATTCTAGTAAACTTGTAGAACTAGATTTGATAAGATCAAACCCAGAGCCTATTGAAGTAGCACCAAGGAGATCTGATAGAGTACCGCATCAATCGGATAAATACTATAGTTTCTTGGTCCGAGATGGTGATCCTATCGAACTCGATGAGAACGATGAGGATCCAATCACCTACATGGATGCCATGCTGAGGTCTGACTGCGATAAGTGGCTAGAAGCCATAAAATTTAAAATGGAGTCCATGAAAGTCAATAGTATATGGAAACTGGTTGATCCACCTGAAGGGATAAAATCTATTGGGTGTAAGTGGATTTTCAAAAGGAAAAGGGAAGCAGATAGGAAGGTGAAGATCTATAAAGTCTGTCTGGTTGCTAAGGAATATCGTCAGCATTATGGTATTGACTATGACGAGATATTTTCCTCAGTGGTAATGCTTAAATCTATTCGGATCATGCTTGCAATTGCGGCATTCCTAGACTATAAGATCTGACAAATGGATGTGAAAATTACTTTTCTAAATGGAGAGCTGGATGAAGAGGTGTAATAATACAGCCTAAGGGTTTCACATCTATAGACGAGTCTAAGGTGTGCAAGCTTCAAAGATCCATCTATGGATTGAAGCAGGCATCATGGAGTTGGAACATGCATTTTAATAAAGTAATCAGAACGCATGACTTTGTTAAGAATGGAAAAAATCCCTGCATATATAAATGGTCTAACAGTTCTATTATTGTATTCCTTGTACTGTATGTAGATGATATTCTCTTAATCAAAAATGACATCCCTGCATTATAGGCAATAAAGGTTTGGCTGTCGTCTCAATTCTTGATGAAGGACTTGGAAGAAGCATCCTTCATCCTAGGAATGAAGATCTATAGAGATAGATTTAAAAGGTTGTTTGGATTGTCCCAGTCTACGTACATTGATACTGTGCTGAAATGATTCAGCAAGGAGAATTTCAAGAAGGGCTATCTCCCGATAGGCCATAGAATTTCACTCTCCAAAAGTGATTGTCCAATAACTCCTCAAGAGAGAGACCGTATGAGTAGAATACCATATGCTTCGGTAGTGGGTTCTATTATATATGTCATGATGTGTACGAGATCGGATGCGACATACTCACTAGGGGTAGTGAGTAGATACCAGTCTGATCCAGATGAGAATCACTGGAAGGTTGTAAAAACTATCCTTAAGTATTTAAGAAATACCAAGGACTAGTGGCTCATCTATAGAGATTTTGACTTAAAACTTGTAGGATATATTGATTCTAGTTTTCAGTCAAATAATGATAATAGCAAAAGTGTGTCAAGTTTTGTGTTTATCCTAAATGGGGGAGAGGTCTACTAGAAGAGTTCCAAGCAGTACACTATAGCCAATTCTGTGTTCGAGGTGGAGTATGTCACGACATCTGATGCTATGAAGGAAGCTGTGTGGCTACAGAAGTTCATCGACGAGCTAGAAGTGGCACCCTCCTTGGATGGTCTGGTTCTACTATACTATGATAGCATTAAAGCAATAGCTCAAGCGAAGGAGCCGAAGGCACATTAGCGCACCAAATATATTCTACGTCGCTACCATCTTGTATGAGAGATCATGGAGCAAGGTGACATCGAGCTTCAAAAGATCGATGGAAAGGAGAACGTGGTTGACCTCTTTACTAAAGCTCCTAGAATCAAAGAGTTCGACAATCACAAATGGAAGATGGGTATTTGATACTGTTTTGAGTGGCTTTAGTCTAAGTGGGAGTTGTTAGAAAATGTATCATAAAGTCAATCATCTAGGTTGTAGATGGTTGAGCTAAATGTAATTGTACTTGAATTATTAATGAATAAAATTATTCTTTTGGCATATTCATCACTTTGTATATCTTTCTATAATGAACTCTTCTATGATGAAGTTCTCAAGACTATTTAGACTCGACAAAGGAGGATTTGTCATTTAGTCCTCAAACATGTTCGCGATCAAAAGATTTGTTGTTATCTAGGACGACAATGTATCGAGTATAGGTCATTGTGTGCCATAAGTGTTGGTTGTCCTCTTGACCAAGAAGTTTAGAGATACTATTATGGCATGTAGGTGAAGTATAGGGATACATTTCACTTAACATGATCCAACTGTGGAGCTCTCTACTGTCAAGAGTTGCTCACGATGGATATGGGTATGAGTGTCCCGAAGATCTGAGATCACCATGCTAACCTGCAAGCAACTCATTGCACTTAGGTACCGAGCTACCTGAATTTCTAATTCAGTGACGGAAGGCTACTGGGTGCAATCAAGTACTTGGCTTATTGGTGTGTGAATCAAGATGGGATTGACCCCTCCAAGTGTTGGAGCAAGTGCATCACTATTTTTTAATTTAGCAAATCCTCGATCGGGATAGTCCATATGATGGATGCTAAATTTTGAAATACACTATGGATGAATTTTAGGATTGACAGTAAATCCTAAATCATCTTTGGAGCATCGAGGTCAAGAGGATGAATTATACGGTAACCATATACCATAGGTTCATCGATGTTGCATTGCAATTATTCAATCTATCCAGATGTCAGGTATCATTGCTAGATGATCACATCGATTGATACAAAAAGTTAGTTTCCATGCTACCGGCTTAGGTTTCGAACCTATGGGGTCACACACAATAGGAGTTTCTACCTGATCTGATGGCTGATATTGAGTCTTGATGATCTAAGACTCTATGATCAAGAGTCTTACTAGACTGGAACTTTATGACCAAAAGTCTCACTGGACTGAGACTCTGAGTCCTTCATGTCCGGGACTCTCTGATCGAGAGTCCTGATGACCTGGGACTTTATGGTCAAGAGTCCCAGACTGGGACACTGTGACCAAGAGTCTTAGTGGACTGAGACTCTGAGTCCTACTCATTTGGAACTCTTTGATCAAGAGTCCCACTGGTCTGAAACTCTATAATCATGAGTTTGATTCATTTGGGACACTGGGTTCAAGAGTCCCACTGGTTTGGGACTCTTCAAGAATTTCATGTTGATGGGACTCTATTGCCCACTAACCTATCCGATTTAGATTTAGATTTTTTTGGAGGATTAATTAGCAATTCAATTGCTGATTAGCTCAATTTGATTGAGTGATGAGGATTCAATCAAGTTCGATTGAAATTGATTCGATTGGGTTTGACCCGATCAGATCATAAGATGACCTAATCGTTATGGATGTTTTGACCCTAATTTGATCAGGACCTGAACCTAATTAATTTCTAATTTGATTAGAATTTTATTGGATTAGGCTAATCCTAATTATATTGGGTTTAACCTAATCTGATTGGGTCTAGATTAATTGGTTTGGTTGAAACCAATTAGGACCAAGTCAAATGAAGTTTGAATTCAAACTCTCCCATGTGCCCACCATTTTTGACTTTTTCACTCTTGTTCCATACCCAAAATTTTGTATGTAACTTTTCTATCACCCAAAAGGTTTTTGTGCCCCCTCTCTTATCTACTTTTGACCTAGTCCAAGGATTGGACTGGTTCAAAGTAAGTTGAGTTTTGAATTCAACTCAGTTTGTTGGAGGTTGGAACCAATCCAACCTTATTTGCTTCCCACACCCTCCATTTTGTTTGTTGAATATTTTTTAGAGAAATAAAAATATGCACATGTAGAAGGAGAGTCCTTCTATGTGTTAAACACATGGGAAGGGGCATTGGATTGGATAGGATAAGAGGTTCACTTGATTTTTGAAATCAAGTGAGTGGTTAAAACCTCCCAACCACTCAACCCTTATCTCTTTTCAAGCATTTTTCCTAAGGTATTCATGTCAATAAATTATGAGAAATTTTATGCATACATAAGAAGGGGTTAGTATTACATGATAAAAATTTTAGAGTGATTGAGCTTTAGTTTTAGGCAGAAAAAAACTTGGAGTGAAGGGTTTTTGGGCCGAGTGAAACCCTAGATTTATGAATCTGGGTTTGGGTGGAGAGATCGAGTGCTGTGAGCATCGGATTGCCACCAAATTTAAAACACCTCTTCATCATCCTCTAGGTTTTGTATTTTGATTTTTTGGAGTATCCAAAGAATCAAAAAGTATACGATCAATTGGATCGATCGTGATCAGCCATTGAAGGCCACAGCGAAGAGCTAGCACTCTAGTGGGACTGATCGGGATCTGGAGCTCCGTGTGGACCAACCATAGAGGTCAGACACATGTGCGGCTGTGGTCTAATACTAGAGCATTATTCGATGGATTTAGATTGTGGTGATCAACTACCCACAAAAAGGTATTGTATTCTGAACAGATAGATGTAGTAAAGAGTTTGCTGCACAGTTTTATTTTAGATCTACATGAATGCATCCATATTGCATTTAGATCCTTAGTGTAGGGCTTAATATTCTGATATGATCAAAAATTAATTAATTAGATAATTAATTTTTTACTATATTTTAGCTATTTTTAAAAAAATTCAAAAGTAGCACTGCAAACCCTACACTGCATCCTTCAAATAGCCTTCTGAAGACCTTCAATCAGCCTACATTATGACCCAAGCCTTCATCTTTTGATGAGCTCAAGCTTGGCCTAAAATAATATCATGGTCATATCCTTTTGAAGACCTTCAATTAGCCTACTTTGTGATCCAGGCCTTCATCTTTTGATGAGCTCAAGCTCCACCTGAAATAGGACCTCGATCATAGCCCTTCGAAGACCTTCAATCAGCCTGCATTATGACCCAGGCCTTCATCCCTTGATGACCTCAAGCTTAGCCTAAAATAGGACCTCAACCTCAGCCTTCTGAAGACCTTCAATTAGCCCACATTATCATTTCGGCTTCCATCTTTTGGTGACTTCAAGTTCGGCTTGAGAAGGACCTCGGCCACAGTCTTTTGAAGACCTTCAATTAGCATAGATTATGACCCAGGCCTTCATCTTTTGATGACTTCGAGTTTGGCCTGAAATAGGATCTTGGCCTCAATCTTTCGAAGACCTTCAATTAGCCCATATTATCACTTTGATTTCCATCTTTTGGTGATTTCAAGTTTGGCTTAAGATAGGACCTCGGCCTCAGCCTTCTGAAGATCTTCAATCAATCTACATTGTGACTCAAGCCTTCTTCCCTTGATTATCTCAAGCTCGACCAAAAATAGAACCTCAACCACAGCCTTTCGAAGACTTTTAATCAGCCTACATTGTGACCTAAGCCTTCAACTTTTGATGAGCTCAAGCTTAGTTTAAAATAATACCTCGACCATAGCCTTCTGAAGATCTTCAATCAACCTATATTATGACCCAAGCCTTCATCTTTTGATGAGCTCACCTTAGCCATAGCCTTTCAAAGACCTTCAATTAGCCTACATTATGACCCAGGCCTTCATCTTTTGATGAGCTCAAGCTCGACCTAAAATAGAATCTTGACCATAGCCATCTGAAGACCTTCAATCAGCCTACAGTATGACCCAGGCCTTCATCTTTTGATTAGCTTAAGCTCGGCCTGAAATAGGACCTTGACTATAGTATTTCGAAGACCTTCAATTAGCCTGCATTGTAACCTAGGCCTTCATCCCTTGATGACCTCAAGCTCGGCCTAAAATAGGACCTCGGCTACAACCTTTCGAAGACCTTCAATCCTTAAGCTCAGCCTGAAATAGGATCTCGGTCTCAACCTTCTGAAGATCTTCAATTAGCCCATATTATCACTTGGACTTTCATCTTTTGGTGACTTCAAGTTTGGCTTGAGATAGGACCTCGGCCATAATCTTTCGAAGACCTTCAATTAGCCTACATTATAACCTAGGCCTTCATCTTTTGATGAGCTCAAGCGCAGTTAGAAATAAGACCTTGGCCATAGCCTTCTAAAGATCTTCAATTAGCCTACATTCTCATGTCTTCGATAGGCATAAAAGTTTCCCAATAATAGTCCCCTTACTTTCGAGTCCGAGCCTTGGTTTGGATGAAGGGAGTATACTAAATCGGACTCGCTAAAGACATGTCCTTTTTTGTCATTTAGACTTAGGATCTTCAAGTTTCTTATTAAAATTATTTGAAGGTCTTCAATTTTATCCTCAGCTTTATGAGCTTAGATTTCTACTGACCTCTGCTTTATAAGATCGGATTTCTACACATGTTGACATTCTGAGCTTGAATTTCTATAGATCTTGATATTTAATCTTGGACATAAAAATCGGAGGCCTGCACATCCCTCGTAAGGGTCAGATGAGATCCTTCTCTTATTTCTGACATGGTTGGCTTTCATCTCTTGTTAGGACAAGGTCCTCCTCCTGTCCCTAACAAAGTCATAGGGGCATAAAGGATCGTTGAAAGGACCTCTTCCCTCCTCCTATCTTAAACAACTGGAGGTCTTCTAGGGGTACAAAAGAGACCATTGAAAGGGCCTCTCTCCTCCTTCTGTCTTAAACAACTAGAGGTCTTCTAGAGGCTCAAAAGGAGCCATTAAAATAGCCTCTCCCCTCCTCCAATTTTAAATAACTGAAGATCTTCTAAGGGCATAAATGGATCGTTGAAAGGGCCTCTCTTCTCCTCCTATCTTAAACAATCAGAGATCTTCTAGGGGCATAAAAGGGTCGTTGAAAGGGCCTCTCTCCTCCTCCTGTCTTAAATAATCAGAGGGCTTTTAGGGACACAAAAGGATTGTTGAAAGGGCCTCTCCCCTCCTCCTATCTTAAATAATCAGAGGCCTTCTAGGGGCACAAAAGGGCCGTTGAAAGGGCCTCTTCTCTCCTCCTATCTTAATTAACTAGAGATCTTCTAGGAACACAAAAGGATCGTTGAAAGATCCTCTCTTCTTCTCCTATCTTAAATAATCGAAGGTCTTCATCATCCATGTCAGGATGAGATCCTCCTATTTCTGATATAGTCAGTCTTCCTATTCTCCTATCAAATGAGATTTTTCTCCTATTTCTGATGGGGTTAGCCTTCCATTATTAGAGTGAGGACCTCGTCTTGTCCCTAACAATGATCATAGGGGTATAAAAGGGCCATTGAAAGGGCCTCTCCCCTTCTCCTATCTTAAATAACCAGAGGTCTTCTTTGATTGATATTCTTGTTAAGTCTACTTCCTTGACTTTGATTTTTTCTTGGCTTGAATTTGGGTTTGATAGTTCAGTCTTGGTCGCAATTTTAACTTTGGCTCAGCTGTGATTTTAACTTCAGTTTGGCTGTGATTTTAACTTTAGCTTATCCTTGATTTTGAACTTGACTTGGCCTTGAATCTGACCTCAACTTGGCTTAGGCTTTAACCTTGGACTGGTCTTTTGGTGAGCTCAGCTTACTGAGGTTAGGTTCCTGTTAGCCTTAGATTTATATGATCTTTACCCCAGACTTATTTTGCTTGTATCTTGAATCGGTCTGGATTCTAACTTTAGCTTTAGCTTTAATTTCTTGAACTTAGTCTTAATTGGCTTTGGGTTCGGCTATAATTTTGGCATCCTATAGCCCTGCAAGAAAGAAAAGAAAAAGAAAAATAATAATGGATAAAAGTTTGAAAGTTTTTTACCATGAGTTCTCTATTTATGAGATCTCGAGTTTTGTTTGACCATCCTGATTTAGATCAGATTTCATCTTCTTCTTCTTCTTTCTCGTCTTCTCTTTCTCTCTTTTTTGTATTAACTTGGCTTCGATGGGTGAAATTTATAGGATCGTGTGCTAAGGTTGTAGCATTTTATGGGTGGCTCAGAGGCTGCTCCAAGTGAGCTCCAGTGCAGTATGATACAAGATTCATATGGGAGGACTCTGAAAAAGGTTGAACGAATGTGCATGCAGGGGACTTCGATCGTAGAGCGCATGAATCTTGGTGCGTAGGGGGACCTCAGCCATATTGGGAGTGTAGGGGACTTCATGGGCTGCTTGGTGGCAAGTTCAGTTGTGCTAGAGGTGCACAGACCTCGACACCACTACAGTAGGTTTGTTTGCACTTGGACACATAGGGGAGAGGGTCAGCATCATTGAAAGGACTTTAATCGTTTCTGGACATGCGGAGAAGAAGATCAGCAAGGGAAAAGAGGATTGGCTGGTTGGTCTCTGCCATTCTTCTCTTCTTGCTTTTTCTTTTCCTTTCTTATTTTATTTTATTTTATTTATTTATTTATTTATTTTATGGATATCAGCACTATTGAGATCACTATGGAGGACCTCGGCACTATCGTGGGCCACTGTGATGGGTTTGAACGCACTTGGGCTGGGGGAAGAAGGTCGGAGCCACCAAGATTAGGAGGGAGAAGAAGGTTGGAGTCGTTGCGGGCCACGCCTGGGAGTGTGGGGGAGGAAAAGGTTGGCAACGCTGCGATGGGTTCAGGCATGCCCAGGACCACGAAAGAAGAAGATCAACGACACTGTGATCGACTCCAGCTACCATTTGGAACTACAAAGAAGGGGATCGATGCATGGGGAGAAGATTGGCTATACTGGAGGTTGTGCGATGGGTGCGGGCGAGAGAGGAGATCTATGGGTAGAGGGGAGATCGGTCGGAGATGCGACGGGTGTGGGTGAGAGAGGAGATCTATGGGGGTTTGCTCGAGCTCAGCCTGGGAACGAAAAGATTGAAGGGTCACCATGAGTTTAGAAGAGGCCGAAAGGGCACCACGAGTTTGGAGGAGGTCGGAGGGATGCGGCGAGTTCAGAGGAGCTCGGTCGGACGGCTGCGACGGGCGTAGGGAAGGTCAGCCAAATGCACAGGGAGAGGGAAATTGGCTGGAACCATAGCAGATCGTGCTTGGGAGCACAGGGGAGATCGACTAGAGTAGCTTGAGCATGGGCTTGGTCAAGGTCGGTCGGACCAGCGACGAGCACGAGGAGGGCCGGTCGGACATCGGTTGGAGGTGCAGGGGCTGGGGCGAGGCCCGCAGATGCCGACCCCACTCCTCTTTCTCCTTTCTCTATTTCTTTTTTTTTATATTCTTTTTTTTTTGAGATGAGAACTGAACACCCTTTCTTTATTTTTTCTTCTTCCTCTCTATTTTTTTTTTTTTTTGAGATGGGAACTGAACACCCTTTCTTTCTTTTTGCTTCTTCCTTTCTTTTTTTCTTTGATGAGGTTCACCATCAACAATTGAGTTTAATCGATCATTGGGATAGAGCTTGATAAGTATTTGAGCCCTATTATATGATTTGTAACCATTGTCCTTCCTTGATTTCAACCATAGATATATCAAAAATTAGTCACATAGCTCAATCTTCAAAGAAACCCAACTTTAAATATAGGATAAATTGATGATCCTAAATGATTCTTTATGGTAAAAGGACTACTTTAATTACAATCATGCTTTTGAGTCCCTCAAGGGAATCTTCCATATCTTTGCAAAACATTACTGCATTATAGTTACCGCTTTAGATATAACTAAGATATGATAAATATTGAGGTATCCTTGTCCACCCTCTGCAAGTTGAAGTCTGAGCAAGTCTACTGATAGCTTTGAAGTGAGAAGAGCCATATGCAATTGTAGATAATAGAACCAGGTGGTGCACAATAGTAGCTAAATTTTGGGATCTATATATTTCATTAGTAGAGCAACGTATGAAAAATAATAAATAGTTATAGTAGTATCTAAGAAAATGGCACATCCCTGCATGGCATAATTAAAGAACTAGACATAGGGTCGAAGAACAAGGCAATTACACTTGAATGAATAATAATAGCTGGAGCAAAAGAGAGAAGAAAATAACATTCATTTTAGCCCTAAATAGAAATTAGCCCAGCCAATAAGGAGCCTTTGTTCATGGACTTGACAATAGCTTATTTGAGATAGGACAACATTAGCTTGAAGAACGTAGCTCTAATCTGACCCAAATATGTAAAATTTGTGATCTATGGGAGTAATGAATAGAAATAATATCTTGGTCCTACCATAACAACTGGTGGCCTAAACCCATCAGTATGATTGTTAAAGTAATAAGAGCATGTTGCTTTATTAGATGATTTACAAATAAAATAGCTTGTAGCAGGAAATAGGTATCCAAATGAAGATGCAATAAGTATAACATGTAGGTTCATGCCAAAGTAACCGCTGACCTAGGAAAGCCTCTTTTTGCTCTCCTCTAATTTTTTTTATGATACCCTTCCATTTTTAATCTCTCCCGGGACCTTAGCCTCTCCATTTCATTTTGGATTATAGATATTTTCTTTATTTTGCCCAATATATTGGAGTGCAAATGAAGATCCCCCTTTTAATGCTCGATTCTATCTAGAACTCAATAGAATGAATGAAAAATCAAGAATATAATATGACTAAAAAAAATTTGCATAATAATATTTCTTATCTAGATCCTGTGATGTCTTTGCTGGTTCGGATCATCGTTGTTATAATCTTCTTCTTTGTCTGAATTCGCTCTCTGATTGAAATTTCTTCCTTATTTGGAGCCCTCTAGTTTGGGCCTGGATGGAACCTATTGAAGATGGATGTTGAATCTCGTTGGCATTGGAGCAACGTGACAGAGCTTCCCTCATTGGATGCTCATTTTTTTCCATAAACGAGTTCAAGGCCCTTTCTCTAGTACCATCTGTTGATGTGGAAATCCATCTTGAGGTCGGGATGGCTGGAGTTGTAGGATGGTGGTGAGTCGATGGCGACGGAAAGGAGGCGACCATACCTACAGTAGAAGTCCTCGATTGGAGTTGGCTCCGATGGAAATCCTTCAATGCTCAAGTCAGTTTTTTGTTTAATAAAAGAAAGAAGATGAGCATTTGGAGAGAAGAAATTATGTACCTTGGGGTCCCTCTTTTTCTACTTTTATAGAAGGGTCCAGAGTTTGTTAGGATGGGTTGTGGGTTGTTAGTCGTGAGAGAGCAGTGAATTATCAAAGATATTTTATTTGCCCACTAGAATATTCTCAGGAATCATGTCTTGTATTATTCCCTCATGGCATGTGGGAGGGGAGAACCATCTCTTAATTATATGAGTTGACAACCTGGAGTCAAGAGTGGGGACTTTAGCTCTTCAATTAGGACTTCAGCCTTTTCATGTTTCGCTTAATTAGGACCTCGGCCTCAACCTTCAATGACCTTTAATTCAGTCTTAAGAAGACCTTGGCTTCCATCTCTTGATAACTTCAAGTTCGACCTAAGATAGAACCTCAGCCTCAGCCTTGCGAAGACCTTCAATCAATCCATATTGTGACCCAAATCTTCATCCTTTGATGACTTCCAGTTTGGCCTGAAATATGACCTCGGCCTCAGCTTTCTGAAGACCTTCAATTAGCCCATATTGTCACTTCGGCTTCCATCTTTCAGTGACTTCAAGTTTGGCTTGTGATAGGATCTCGGCCTCAACCTTCTAAAACTTTCAACCAGCCTGTATTGTGATCTAGGCCTTCATCCCTTGATGACCTCAAGCTCGACCTGAAATAGGACCTCAGCCATAGCCTTTCAAAGACCTTCAATCAGCCTACATTGTGACCTAGGCCTTCATCTTTTGATGAGCTCAAGCTCGGCTTAAAATAGGATCTTAGCCATAGCCTTCCAAAGATCTTCAATCAGCCTACATTGTGACCCAAGGCTTTCATCTTTTGATGAGCTCAAGCTCGGCCTGAAATAGGACCTCGGCCATAGCCTTCCAAAGACCTTCAATCAGCCTACATTGTGACCCAGGCCTTCATCTTTTGATGAGCTCAAGCTCAGCCTAAAATAAGACCTTGGCCATAGCCTTCTGAAGATCTTCAATCAACCTACATTGTGATCCAGGCCTTCATCTTTTGATGAGCTCAAGCTCAGCCTGAAATATGACCTCAATCATAGCCTTCCAAAGACCTTCAATCAGCCTGCATTGTGATCCAGACCTTCATTCCTTGATGACCTCAAGCTCGGCCTGAAATAGGACCTCGGCCATCATCTTTTGAGGACCTTCAATTCTCAAGCTCAGCCTAAAATAGGACCTCGCCTCAGCTTTCTGAAGACCTTCAATTAGCCTATATTATCACTTTCACTTCCATCTTTTGGTGAATTCAAGTTTGGTGTGAGATAGGATCTTGACCATAGCCTTTCGAAGACCTTCAATCAGCCTACATTATGATCCAGACCTTCATCTTTTGATGACATCAAGTTCAGCCTTAAATATGACCTCGGCCTTAGCCTTTTGAATACATTCAATTAGCCCATATTGTCACTTTGGCTTCCATTTTTTGGTGACTTCAAGTTCGGCTTGTGATAGGACCTCGGCCTCATCCTTTTAAAAGACTTTCAATCAGCTTGTATTGTGATCTAGGCCTTCATCCCTTGATGATCTCAAGTTCGGCCAGAAATAGGACCTCGACCACAATCTTTCGAAGACCTTCAATCAGCCTAAATTATAGCCCAGGACTTCATCCCTTGATGACCTCAAGCTCGGCCTAAAATAGGACCTCGGGCATAGCCTTTCGAAGACCTTCAATCAACCTACATTATGACCTAGGCCTTCATCTTTTGATGAGCTCAAGCTCGGCCTGAAATAGGACCTCGACCACAGCCTTCTAAAGACCTTCAATTAGCCTGCATTGTTACCCAGGCCTTCATCCCTTGATGACCTCAAGCTAGGCCTGAAATAGAACCTTGGTCATAGCCTTCCAAAGTCTTTCAATCCTCAAGCTTAGTCTAAAGTAGGACCTTGGCTTTGGCCTTCTGGAGATCTTCAATTAGCTCATATTATCACTTCAACTTCCATCTTTTGGTAACTTCAAATTCAGCTTGAGATAGGACCTCGGCCATAACCTTTCGAGGACCTTCAATTAGCCTACATTATGACCCAAGCCTTAATCTTTTGATGAGCTCAAGCTTGGCCTGAAATAGAATCTCAATAATAGCCTTTCGAAGATCTTCAATCAGCCTATATTCTCATGTCTTCGATGGGCATAAAAGTCCCTTAATAATAGCCCTCCTACTTTCGAGTTCAAGCCTTGGTTTGGACAAAGGAAGTATACTAAATCGAATAGGAGGAGGACCTCATCCTAATAAAATACGAAAATCAACCATATCAAAAATAGGAGGAGGATCTCATCTAACCCTTACGAGGGATGTGCAGGCCTCCAATTTTCAGGTTCGAGGTTAAATATCAAGATCTATAGAAATCCAAGCTCAAAATGTCAACATGTACCAAAATCTGACATCTGACCTTATAAAGTAGAGGTCGACAGAAATCTAAGCTCAAAACGTTGAGGATAAAATTGAAGAACTTCAAACAATTTCAATAAGAAACCTAAAGATCCTAAGTCTAAATGACAAAAAAGGATATGTCTTCGGCAAGTCCGATTTAGTATACTCCCTTCGTCCAAACCAAGGCTCGGATTTAGAAGTAGGGGGGCTATTGTTGGGGGACTTTTATGCCTACCGAAGACATGAGAATGTAGACTAATTGAAGGTCTTTGAAAGGCTATGGCCAAGGTCCTATTTTAGGCCGTGCTTGAGGTCATCAAGGGATGAAGACCTAGGTCATAATGTAGGCTGATTGAAGGTCTTCAAAAGGCTGAGGCCAAGGTCCTATCTCAAGCTTGTAGTCACCAAAAGATGGAAGCCAAAGTGATAATATGGGCTAATTGAAGGTCTTCAAAAGGCTGAGGCTAAGGTCCTATTTCAGGTCGAACTCGAAGTCATCAAAGGATGAAGTCCTGGGTCACAATATGGGCTGATTGAAGGTCTTCACAAGGCTGAGGCCGAGGTCCTATCTTAGGCCGAACTTGAAGGTATCAAGAGGTAGAAGCTAAGGTCTTCTGAAGGTTGAATGAAAGGTCATTGAAGGCTAAGGCTAAGGTCCTAATTTAGGCCGAACATAAAAAGGCTAAAGTCCTAATTGAAGAGCTGAAGTCTCCACTCTTGACTCCAGGTTGTCAACTCATATAATTAAGAAATGGTTCTCCCCTCTCACATGCCATGAGGGGATAATACCTGACATGATTTTTGGGAATATTCTAGTGGGCAAACAAAATATCTCTGACAACTCACTGCTCTTCCATGACTAAAAATCTATAATTCATCCTTACAAACTCTGAACCCTTCTATAAAAGGAGAAAAAGAGAGACCCTAAGGTACGTAATTTCTTCTCTCCAAATGCTCATCTTCTTCCTTCTATTAAATAAAAAATTGACTTGAGCATCAAAGGATCCCCACCGAAGCCAACTCCGATCGAGGACTTCTCTTGCAGGTATGGCCACCTCCATCCCATCGCCGTTGACTCGCTGCCATCCTACAACTCCAACCATCCCGACCTTGAGATGGATTTTTGCATCAATAATACTCAAGCAGTACAAGTACTTCCATACAACATAAACAAGATTCTAAGATAAAGTATCATCAATGGACAACATGTAATGTCTAAATCCTAATACCATGACTAAATCCTAATACATCATATAGATATAGAGTAAGACCCATACAAGGTGACCTAGGTCATAATAGATCAATCAGATGGGACATCTAGTATGGTGGAGGAGCTGGCTCTAGTCACTCTCCTGCTCTTGGTGTGAGTGGATGGTCCTCTAGCTTGGGTATATATCCAAAGAGATCTAGAAGGAGGCTGTGTGGTAGGTGGCTGATCAGGTGCACTAGGAGGAGGCTCAGAAACTAGAGGCTGAATAAAGAAAATGTCTGGATCTACCTCAACTGTGTCAATGATTGCTGTAGATGTTGCTGCCTCAGTCGCTACCTTTGCTACTACTGCCTCTGCTACTACTGCTATGGTGGTCGCTATTGCCGCCAATTCTGATAGAGCATGGGTCCTCAGAAGGTCTACTAGCTATTCCATGGAAGCTACAAGTGGTGTGATCATATCTAGGGACATGTTGGATCTCTCTCTACTCCATAAGCTAAGTTAGACACCCAACCTCAAATGCTAGCCTAGCTATCTCGGTCTGGATCTCCTCCATCTGAGGACTTAGTCCATCTAGAGTAGTTTGGATGATCCAGGTGGCCTGATCATTGACAGTTTGATCTTATGGAGGATGAGTAGTGGCAGATGGACCTGGGGGAGTGCTGCATGGGTCTGCGATTGGTTCGATCAGAGGCTGCGTTGGAGGAATATCTACAATCTGACTAGCTCCAGCACCATCTCAGGTCTATGGCTGCTCCTATCCGGATGCTCTCTTAATCCATCTATCATTCAACCTTCGATATCCTATCCTAGTGAGTGCTTTCTCCCCATATGTATCAGTATGTCTCAAATATAAGGATAGCTCTCCCTCAAAATCAATCCCAACATCCCTAAAGACAAAGGTCAGTGCCGTACCATAAGGGAGATATGCTTTGGCCTTGCCTACTCCATCTCTCATCTATCTAAAAATCAACAATGGAAGATTGAGTTGCTCACCTCAAACTATGTAGTCCATAATCCTAATTATCATATCCAGGACTAGATCAAATTGGCCAGTCTTGGGAAAGACAATCAGAGCAACAATGTGATTGAGAACTCTCATTTCTATGGAAAGACTATTAGCCTCTAGCTTTGTGATTCCCTCTATGTTGCTCAACCTGGTAATCACCCTAAGAGCAAAAACCCTATCAAATGGGTGCTATGGTGCTAATCCCTTAGTGGACATGCCTCAAATCTATCCAAGTCTTTCAGGTGTGAGGCGAAAGGTGACTTCCTTTACTATACTTTTTAGATCATCCTCATCTCTAGTCATGCATCTATAAAACTCTCTAACTAATCGAGGATAGGTTGGTTGGTTGATGGAGAGGAAATGCTCCCACTATTGGTTTCAGATCCAACTGCATATCATCAACCCCTCCAGGTCAAAAAATTGGAAGCCTACATTTCTTCCAATTGTCATTTGTCGATCCAATAGAGGGAGAAGGAGGAACAAGTGATTGGGGGATGGTGTTATCTTTCGTTATAGTCATAATCACCATCGCTTTAAGATTCACACTCCTCCACTAGATGTGATCTCCTTCAGACAACTTGGATCTTTCTCTTTGAAGCCATTCCACACAGGTGGAGGATGAATCCAAGAGAGATCGTGAAGGGGGACAGGTAGAGGTGTCGATGGATGGTCCCTCACGACCTTAGAATAGTTCTAGGGTTGAACAGTGAAGGGATGAGGTGAGACGAGGAGGAGAGGACTTAGGTTTAAAGGCTAGGTTTTTGACCATGAGTCGATTCCAAGTTTACATGAGTTGATTCCAGTGGGAGTCGACCATGAGTTGATCATGAGTTGACTCCAGGTTAGGTAGTGCATAATTTTGATTTTTCACAAAAGAAGAATAGGTGCATCTGATTGAGAGATGGATGAGAATTGAGTCTAATAAATTAATAGTCTTATGACATATGAGATCTTTGTAAGAGTTCAGAGAGGATATGTTTTTAAATCAATTAGCAAGTTTACTAGATAGAATCCTTAGAGAGCTATGGAGAGATTTCTAATTCTTATGAGAGCTATCGGATCAAGAGAATCTAGTTTTGGTCTTAATCTAAATGATAGCACATTCCTAGTTCTCATCCTAATTATGCTAAATCTCTCTTCATTAAGGGATTTAGTAAAGATATTTGCTAATTGCTTATCTGTACTAACAAACTCAAGCATCACATTATGATTTTGCACATGATCTCTTATGAAATTATGTCTTATTTTAATATGTTTGGATCTAGAGTGTTGAATTAGAATTTTAGTTAGATTAATTGTACTAGTGTTATCACATCTTATTAAAATTTTATTAAGTTTTATGCCAAAGTCTTCAAGTTGTTATTTTATCCATAAAACTGGAGCACAACAACTCCCAGCAGCAACATATTCAACTTCAGCTATAGATAATGCTATGGAGTGTTGTTTCTTGCTAAACCATGAAATTAGATTAACTCCTAAAAATTGATAAGTGCCACTAGTACTTTTTCTATTTAATTTACATCCAACAAAATCAAAATCGATGTATTCAATTAATTCTAAAGGTGATAATTTATCATACCAAAGTCCAGCATTAAGTGTTCTAGATAAATATTTGAATATTTTTTTAATAGTTAAAGCATGAGATTCTCTAGGATCAGATTGATATCTAACACATATACAAATACTAAACATAATGTCTGGTCTACTTGCAGTAAGATAGAGCAATGATCCTATCATACCTCTATATAATTTAGTATCAACTTTCTTACCCTTTTCATCCTTATCAAGCTTGTAAGAGGTAGGTGTGCCAATTGGTTTTGAGTTCTCCATTCCAAATTTTTTCAAGATTTTCCTTATGTACTTTGTTTGGTTAATGAAGATTCTCCCTTCACTTTGCTTAATCTAGAGTCCGAGAAAAAAGTTCAGTTCATCCATTATGCTCATCTTGAAATCACGCTGCATAAGCTTGGCAAACTCTTGGCAAAAACTTTCATTAGTAGCACTAAAAATAATATCATCTACATAAATTTGTATTACCAATAAGTCTTTATTTTTCTTCTTTAGATATAGAGTTTTGTTAACATTTCCTCTAGAGAACTCATTATCAATTAGAAATTTACTTAATCTCTCATACCATGCTCTAGTGGCTTGTTTTAAACTATAGAGTGCCTTGTACAATTTGTAAACATGATTAGGATATTCATGACTTTCAAAACCGGATGGTTATTCTATATATAGTTTCTTTGCTATGTATCCATTTAAGAATTCACTTTTAATATTCATTTGGTATAATTTGAAGTTCATGAAGCATGCAAATACAAGTAGTAGCCTAATTACCTCTAATCTAGCAACAGGGGCAAAAGTTTCATCAAAATCAATATCTTTCTCTTGATTATGTCCTTTAGCTACTAGTCTATTTTTATTTCTAGTGATTATCCCATTTTCATCTAATTTATTTCTAAATACTCATTTAGTTTCAATCACTAGATAATCATTTAGTCTATTAACTAGGATCCAAACTTTATTTCTTTCAAACTGATTTTGTTCTTCATGCATTGCATTTATCCAGTTTGGGTCATTTTTAGCTTCTTCTATAATTTTAGGTTCAATTAGAGATACAAATACTAGATAGTTATTAATATTTCTTAAAGATGCATGAGTTCTTACCCCTTGTGATGGTCACCAATAATTGGATCTTTGGGGTGGCCAAGGGCATACCTCCATTTCTTTGGTAGACTTTGAGTTTGAGTATCATCAGGATTTTCATCTTTAGATTCAGCTTTCTTCTTTTCTTCTTTATCCTAAGTAGTTGATTCCTTAAGTGTCATTTTTTTCACTTTTTTCTCAATTATTCCTATATCATCATCAGTTATATCCTCTTTTCTAGAAGGTAAGTTATTAGTTTCATCAAATACCACATATATAGATTCTTCAATAACTAGTGTATATTTGTTAAAGACCTTATATGCTTTACTAGAGATGAAATATCCTAAGAAAATGCCTTCATTAGATTTTGCATCAAATTTGCCTAAGTCATCTTTGCCATTATTTTAAACAAAGCATTTGCAACCAAAAACATGAAAGTAACTAATATTTGGTTTTCTATTTTTCCATAGTTCATAAGAATTTTCTTTAATATCGGATTTATTAATGCTCTATTTAGAACATAAAATATTGTATTGATAGCTTCAGTCCAAAAATATCTTGGGAGATGGCTTTAACACAACATAGTTCAGGCTATTTTCTCTAGGATTCTATTTTTTTTTTACCAACTCCATTTTGTTGAGGTATTCTAGGAGCAGAAAAATTATGTTCAATCACCATTTCACTACAAAAAGTTTCAAAATATTGATTTTCAAACTTCATTCCATGATCACTTCTAATACAAATGATAGAGAGGTTGTTTTCATTTGAAACTTTTTTGAAAAATTTAGTAAATGCAGAAAATGCTTCATCCTTTTATGCCAAAAATAAAACCCAAGTAAATCTTAAAAAATCATCTACAATTACAAGTCCATATTTCTTACCACCTAGGCTTGTGGTCCTAGTTAGTCCAAATAAATCCATGTGAAGTAGCTCAAGGAGTCCAAAAGTTGAAAGAATATTTTTTTTATTTGAAAGAGCTTCTAGTTTGTTTTCCTAATTGACATGCATCACATATTTTATTTTTCTCAAAATTAAGTTTCAATAAATCTTTTACAAGATCCCTTTTGACTAGCTTATGTTAGGGGTAAAATGACCCCTACCAAAGTTCTTGCCTGAAGTTCTTAGTCGGTGATCTTCCTCCTATTGGATTTGTCGACCTCCTCAATGACAAATTCATGTTGTAGAACCTCCCAAAATTGCATGAAAGTTTGGCGATACAATCTTGAGCAGTGAAGGAGCATTACTGTTATTCTGGCCTTGTCCTTTGGCAAAAAATGAATAATGGGATTGGGGTCCAGCCATGCTCCTTTTGGACGAGCTCCCCCCCAGACGAACTTCACTAGCTGCACTCCTTTCGAACGAGCTCCCCCAGATGAACTCCACCAGCCGCACTTCTTTTGGATGAACTCCTTTCGGATGACCTTCACTAACTGCGCTCCTTCTGGAAGAACTCCTCCCAAACGAACTTCGCTAGCTGTGCTCCTTCCGGACGACCTTCCCCTCAAGATGAACTTTGCCAGCCATGCTCCTTCCCGATGAACTCCTTCTAGATGACCTCCTCTGGTTGAGCCCTTTTTGGATGAACTTCCTATGGTCGACCTCCTTTCGACCGATCTCCTGTAGCTGACCATCTTCCGATCAA
>QRFJ01000178.1:633649-818064 GCA_006176705.1 Cocos nucifera | reverse complement strand
AGCCTCAGCCTTGCGAAGACCTTCAATCAATCCATATTGTGACCCAAATCTTCATCCTTTGATGACTTCCAGTTTGGCCTGAAATATGACCTCGGCCTCAGCTTTCTGAAGACCTTCAATTAGCCCATATTGTCACTTCGGCTTCCATCTTTCAGTGACTTCAAGTTTGGCTTGTGATAGGATCTCGGCCTCAACCTTCTAAAACTTTCAACCAGCCTGTATTGTGATCTAGGCCTTCATCCCTTGATGACCTCAAGCTCGACCTGAAATAGGACCTCAGCCATAGCCTTTCAAAGACCTTCAATCAGCCTACATTGTGACCTAGGCCTTCATCTTTTGATGAGCTCAAGCTCGGCTTAAAATAGGATCTTAGCCATAGCCTTCCAAAGATCTTCAATCAGCCTACATTGTGACCCAAGCTTCATCTTTTGATGAGCTCAAGCTCGGCCTGAAATAGGACCTGGCCATAGCCTTCCAAAGACCTTCAATCAGCCTACATTGTGACCCAGGCCTTCATCTTTTGATGAGCTCAAGCTCAGCCTAAAATAAGGACCTCGGCCATAGCCTTTCTGAAGATCTTCAATCAACCTACATTGTGATCCAGGCCTTCATCTTTTGATGAGCTCAAGCTCAGCCTGAAATATGAACCTCAATCATAGCCTTCCAAAGACCTTCAATCAGCCTGCATTGTGATCCAGACCTTCATTCCTTGATGACCTCAAGCTCGGCCTGAAATAGGACCTCGGCCATCATCTTTTGAGGACCTTCAATTCTCAAGCTCAGCCTAAAATAGGACCTCGCCTCAGCTTTCTGAAGACCTTCAATTAGCCTATATTATCACTTTCACTTCCATCTTTTGGTGAATTCAAGTTTGGTGTGAGATAGGATCTTGACCATAGCCTTTCGAAGACCTTCAATCAGCCTACATTATGATCCAGACCTTCATCTTTTGATGACATCAAGTTCAGCCTTAAATATGACCTCGGCCTTAGCCTTTTGAATACATTCAATTAGCCCATATTGTCACTTTGGCTTCCATTTTTTGGTGACTTCAAGTTCGGCTTGTGATAGGACCTCGGCCTCATCCTTTTAAAGACTTTCAATCAGCTTGTATTGTGATCTAGGCCTTCATCCCTTGATGATCTCAAGTTCGGCCAGAAATAGGACCTCGACCACAATCTTTCGAAGACCTTCAATCAGCCTAAATTATAGCCCAGGACTTCATCCCTTGATGACCTCAAGCTCGGCCTAAAATAGGACCTCGGCCATAGCCTTTCGAAGACCTTCAATCAACCTACATTATGACCTAGGCCTTCATCTTTTGATGAGCTCAAGCTCGGCCTGAAAATAGGACCTCGACCACAGCCTTCTAAAGACCTTCAATTAGCCTGCATTGTTACCCAGGCCTTCATCCCTTGATGACCTCAAGCTAGGCCTGAAATAGAACCTTGGTCATAGCCTTCCAAAGTCTTTCAATCCTCAAGCTTAGTCTAAAGTAGGACCTTGGCTTTGGCCTTCTGGAGATCTTCAATTAGCTCATATTATCACTTCAACTTCCATCTTTTGGTAACTTCAAATTCAGCTTGAGATAGGACCTCGGCCATAACCTTTCGAGGACCTTCAATTAGCCTACATTATGACCCAAGCCTTAATCTTTTGATGAGCTCAAGCTTGGCCTGAAATAGAATCTCAATAATAGCCTTTCGAAGATCTTCAATCAGCCTATATTCTCATGTCTTCGATGGGCATAAAAGTCCCTTAATAATAGCCCTCCTACTTTCGAGTTCAAGCCTTGGTTTGGACAAAGGAAGTATACTAAATCGAATAGGAGGAGGACCTCATCCTAATAAAATACGAAAATCAACCATATCAAAAATAGGAGGAGGATCTCATCTAACCCTTACGAGGGATGTGCAGGCCTCCAATTTTCAGGTTCGAGGTTAAATATCAAGATCTATAGAAATCCAAGCTCAAAATGTCAACATGTACCAAAATCTGACATCTGACCTTATAAAGTAGAGGTCGACAGAAATCTAAGCTCAAAACGTTGAGGATAAAATTGAAGAACTTCAAACAATTTCAATAAGAAACCTAAAGATCCTAAGTCTAAATGACAAAAAAGGATATGTCTTTGGCAAGTCCGATTTAGTATACTCCCTTCGTCCAAACCAAGGCTCGGATTTAGAAGTAGGGGGGCTATTGTTGGGGGACTTTTATGCCTACCGAAGACATGAGAATGTAGACTAATTGAAGGTCTTTGAAAGGCTATGGCCAAGGTCCTATTTTAGGCCGTGCTTGAGGTCATCAAGGGATGAAGGACCTAGGTCATAATGTAGGCTGATTGAAGGTCTTCAAAAGGCTGAGGCCAAGGTCCTATCTCAAGCCAAACTTGTAGTCACCAAAAGATGGAAGCCAAAGTGATAATATGGGCTAATTGAAGGTCTTCAAAAGGCTGAGGCCTAAGGTCCTATTTCAGGTCGAACTCGAAGTCATCAAAGGATGAAGTCCTGGGTCACAATATGGGCTGATTGAAGGTCTTCACAAGGCTGAGGCCGAGGTCCTATCTTAGGCCGAACTTGAAGGTATCAAGAGGTAGAAGCTAAGGTCTTCTGAAGGTTGAATGAAAGGTCATTGAAGGCTAAGGCTAAGGTCCTAATTTAGGCCGAACATAAAAAGGCTAAAGTCCTAATTGAAGAGCTGAAGTCTCCACTCTTGACTCCAGGTTGTCAACTCATATAATTAAGAAATGGTTCTCCCCTCTCACATGCCATGAGGGGATAATACCTGACATGATTTTTGGGAATATTCTAGTGGGCAAACAAAATATCTCTGACAACTCACTGCTCTTCCATGACTAAAAATCTATAATTCATCCTTACAAACTCTGAACCCTTCTATAAAAGGAGAAAAAGAGAGACCCTAAGGTACGTAATTTCTTCTCTCCAAATGCTCATCTTCTTCCTTTCTATTAAATAAAAAATTGACTTGAGCATCAAAGGATCCCCACCGAAGCCAACTCCGATCGAGGACTTCTCTTGCAGGTATGGCCACCTCCATCCCATCGCCGTTGACTCGCTGCCATCCTACAACTCCAACCATCCCGACCTTGAGATGGATTTTTGCATCAATAATACTCAAGCAGTACAAGTACTTCCATACAACATAAACAAGATTCTAAGATAAAGTATCATCAATGGACAACATGTAATGTCTAAATCCTAATACCATGACTAAATCCTAATACATCATATAGATATAGAGTAAGACCCATACAAGGTGACCTAGGTCATAATAGATCAATCAGATGGGACATCTAGTATGGTGGAGGAGCTGGCTCTAGTCACTCTCCTGCTCTTGGTGTGAGTGGATGGTCCTCTAGCTTGGGTATATATCCAAAGAGATCTAGAAGGAGGCTGTGTGGTAGGTGGCTGATCAGGTGCACTAGGAGGAGGCTCAGAAACTAGAGGCTGAATAAAGAAAATGTCTGGATCTACCTCAACTGTGTCAATGATTGCTGTAGATGTTGCTGCCTCAGTCGCTACCTTTGCTACTACTGCCTCTGCTACTACTGCTATGGTGGTCGCTATTGCCGCCAATTCTGATAGAGCATGGGTCCTCAGAAGGTCTACTAGCTATTCCATGGAAGCTACAAGTGGTGTGATCATATCTAGGGACATGTTGGATCTCTCTCTACTCCATAAGCTAAGTTAGACACCCAACCTCAAATGCTAGCCTAGCTATCTCGGTCTGGATCTCCTCCATCTGAGGACTTAGTCCATCTAGAGTAGTTTGGATGATCCAGGTGGCCTGATCATTGACAGTTTGATCTTATGGAGGATGAGTAGTGGCAGATGGACCTGGGGGAGTGCTGCATGGGTCTGCGATTGGTTCGATCAGAGGCTGCGTTGGAGGAATATCTACAATCTGACTAGCTCCAGCACCATCTCAGGTCTATGGCTGCTCCTATCCGGATGCTCTCTTAATCCATCTATCATTCAACCTTCGATATCCTATCCTAGTGAGTGCTTTCTCCCCATATGTATCAGTATGTCTCAAATATAAGGATAGCTCTCCCTCAAAATCAATCCCAACATCCCTAAAGACAAAGGTCAGTGCCGTACCATAAGGGAGATATGCTTTGGCCTTGCCTACTCCATCTCTCATCTATCTAAAAATCAACAATGGAAGATTGAGTTGCTCACCTCAAACTATGTAGTCCATAATCCTAATTATCATATCCAGGACTAGATCAAATTGGCCAGTCTTGGGAAAGACAATCAGAGCAACAATGTGATTGAGAACTCTCATTTCTATGGAAAGACTATTAGCCTCTAGCTTTGTGATTCCCTCTATGTTGCTCAACCTGGTAATCACCCTAAGAGCAAAAACCCTATCAAATGGGTGCTATGGTGCTAATCCCTTAGTGGACATGCCTCAAATCTATCCAAGTCTTTCAGGTGTGAGGCGAAAGGTGACTTCCTTTACTATACTTTTTAGATCATCCTCATCTCTAGTCATGCATCTATAAAACTCTCTAACTAATCGAGGATAGGTTGGTTGGTTGATGGAGAGGAAATGCTCCCACTATTGGTTTCAGATCCAACTGCATATCATCAACCCCTCCAGGTCAAAAAATTGGAAGCCTACATTTCTTCCAATTGTCATTTGTCGATCCAATAGAGGGAGAAGGAGGAACAAGTGATTGGGGGATGGTGTTATCTTTCGTTATAGTCATAATCACCATCGCTTTAAGATTCACACTCCTCCACTAGATGTGATCTCCTTCAGACAACTTGGATCTTTCTCTTTGAAGCCATTCCACACAGGTGGAGGATGAATCCAAGAGAGATCGTGAAGGGGGACAGGTAGAGGTGTCGATGGATGGTCCCTCACGACCTTAGAATAGTTCTAGGGTTGAACAGTGAAGGGATGAGGTGAGACGAGGAGGAGAGGACTTAGGTTTAAAGGCTAGGTTTTTGACCATGAGTCGATTCCAAGTTTACATGAGTTGATTCCAGTGGGAGTCGACCATGAGTTGATCATGAGTTGACTCCAGGTTAGGTAGTGCATAATTTTGATTTTTCACAAAAGAAGAATAGGTGCATCTGATTGAGAGATGGATGAGAATTGAGTCTAATAAATTAATAGTCTTATGACATATGAGATCTTTGTAAGAGTTCAGAGAGGATATGTTTTTAAATCAATTAGCAAGTTTACTAGATAGAATCCTTAGAGAGCTATGGAGAGATTTCTAATTCTTATGAGAGCTATCGGATCAAGAGAATCTAGTTTTGGTCTTAATCTAAATGATAGCACATTCCTAGTTCTCATCCTAATTATGCTAAATCTCTCTTCATTAAGGGATTTAGTAAAGATATTTGCTAATTGCTTATCTGTACTAACAAACTCAAGCATCACATTATGATTTTGCACATGATCTCTTATGAAATTATGTCTTATTTTAATATGTTTGGATCTAGAGTGTTGAATTAGAATTTTAGTTAGATTAATTGTACTAGTGTTATCACATCTTATTAAAATTTTATTAAGTTTTATGCCAAAGTCTTCAAGTTGTTATTTTATCCATAAAACTGGAGCACAACAACTCCCAGCAGCAACATATTCAACTTCAGCTATAGATAATGCTATGGAGTGTTGTTTCTTGCTAAACCATGAAATTAGATTAACTCCTAAAAATTGATAAGTGCCACTAGTACTTTTTCTATTTAATTTACATCCAACAAAATCAAAATCGATGTATTCAATTAATTCTAAAGGTGATAATTTATCATACCAAAGTCCAGCATTAAGTGTTCTAGATAAATATTTGAATATTTTTTTAATAGTTAAAGCATGAGATTCTCTAGGATCAGATTGATATCTAACACATATACAAATACTAAACATAATGTCTGGTCTACTTGCAGTAAGATAGAGCAATGATCCTATCATACCTCTATATAATTTAGTATCAACTTTCTTACCCTTTTCATCCTTATCAAGCTTGTAAGAGGTAGGTGTGCCAATTGGTTTTGAGTTCTCCATTCCAAATTTTTTCAAGATTTTCCTTATGTACTTTGTTTGGTTAATGAAGATTCTCCCTTCACTTTGCTTAATCTAGAGTCCGAGAAAAAAGTTCAGTTCATCCATTATGCTCATCTTGAAATCACGCTGCATAAGCTTGGCAAACTCTTGGCAAAAACTTTCATTAGTAGCACTAAAAATAATATCATCTACATAAATTTGTATTACCAATAAGTCTTTATTTTTCTTCTTTAGATATAGAGTTTTGTTAACATTTCCTCTAGAGAACTCATTATCAATTAGAAATTTACTTAATCTCTCATACCATGCTCTAGTGGCTTGTTTTAAACTATAGAGTGCCTTGTACAATTTGTAAACATGATTAGGATATTCATGACTTTCAAAACCGGATGGTTATTCTATATATAGTTTCTTTGCTATGTATCCATTTAAGAATTCACTTTTAATATTCATTTGGTATAATTTGAAGTTCATGAAGCATGCAAATACAAGTAGTAGCCTAATTACCTCTAATCTAGCAACAGGGGCAAAAGTTTCATCAAAATCAATATCTTTCTCTTGATTATGTCCTTTAGCTACTAGTCTATTTTTATTTCTAGTGATTATCCCATTTTCATCTAATTTATTTCTAAATACTCATTTAGTTTCAATCACTAGATAATCATTTAGTCTATTAACTAGGATCCAAACTTTATTTCTTTCAAACTGATTTTGTTCTTCATGCATTGCATTTATCCAGTTTGGGTCATTTTTAGCTTCTTCTATAATTTTAGGTTCAATTAGAGATACAAATACTAGATAGTTATTAATATTTCTTAAAGATGCATGAGTTCTTACCCCTTGTGATGGTCACCAATAATTGGATCTTTGGGGTGGCCAAGGGCATACCTCCATTTCTTTGGTAGACTTTGAGTTTGAGTATCATCAGGATTTTCATCTTTAGATTCAGCTTTCTTCTTTTCTTCTTTATCCTAAGTAGTTGATTCCTTAAGTGTCATTTTTTTCACTTTTTTCTCAATTATTCCTATATCATCATCAGTTATATCCTCTTTTCTAGAAGGTAAGTTATTAGTTTCATCAAATACCACATATATAGATTCTTCAATAACTAGTGTATATTTGTTAAAGACCTTATATGCTTTACTAGAGATGAAATATCCTAAGAAAATGCCTTCATTAGATTTTGCATCAAATTTGCCTAAGTCATCTTTGCCATTATTTTAAACAAAGCATTTGCAACCAAAAACATGAAAGTAACTAATATTTGGTTTTCTATTTTTCCATAGTTCATAAGAATTTTCTTTAATATCGGATTTATTAATGCTCTATTTAGAACATAAAATATTGTATTGATAGCTTCAGTCCAAAAATATCTTGGGAGATGGCTTTAACACAACATAGTTCAGGCTATTTTCTCTAGGATTCTATTTTTTTTTTACCAACTCCATTTTGTTGAGGTATTCTAGGAGCAGAAAAATTATGTTCAATCACCATTTCACTACAAAAAGTTTCAAAATATTGATTTTCAAACTTCATTCCATGATCACTTCTAATACAAATGATAGAGAGGTTGTTTTCATTTGAAACTTTTTTGAAAAATTTAGTAAATGCAGAAAATGCTTCATCCTTTTATGCCAAAAATAAAACCCAAGTAAATCTTAAAAAATCATCTACAATTACAAGTCCATATTTCTTACCACCTAGGCTTGTGGTCCTAGTTAGTCCAAATAAATCCATGTGAAGTAGCTCAAGGAGTCCAAAAGTTGAAAGAATATTTTTTTTATTTGAAAGAGCTTCTAGTTTGTTTTCCTAATTGACATGCATCACATATTTTATTTTTCTCAAAATTAAGTTTCAATAAATCTTTTACAAGATCCCTTTTGACTAGCTTATGTTAGGGGTAAAATGACCCCTACCAAAGTTCTTGCCTGAAGTTCTTAGTCGGTGATCTTCCTCCTATTGGATTTGTCGACCTCCTCAATGACAAATTCATGTTGTAGAACCTCCCAAAATTGCATGAAAGTTTGGCGATACAATCTTGAGCAGTGAAGGAGCATTACTGTTATTCTGGCCTTGTCCTTTGGCAAAAAATGAATAATGGGATTGGGGTCCAGCCATGCTCCTTTTGGACGAGCTCCCCCCCAGACGAACTTCACTAGCTGCACTCCTTTCGAACGAGCTCCCCCAGATGAACTCCACCAGCCGCACTTCTTTTGGATGAACTCCTTTCGGATGACCTTCACTAACTGCGCTCCTTCTGGAAGAACTCCTCCCAAACGAACTTCGCTAGCTGTGCTCCTTCCGGACGACCTTCCCCTCAAGATGAACTTTGCCAGCCATGCTCCTTCCCGATGAACTCCTTCTAGATGACCTCCTCTGGTTGAGCCCTTTTTGGATGAACTTCCTATGGTCGACCTCCTTTCGACCGATCTCCTGTAGCTGACCATCTTCCGATCAACTTTCTTCTAGTCGTTCAGAAGGACTTCGTCGTCCACATAAATTCGGCTACCCACTCAATGTGAACCAATATACATGCAGAAGACCCCAAAAGTGCCCAAACTTCTCTTGAGATGTTGCGACTTGAAGCACCTCGCCGTCAATGCCTACCCCACCCAAACCTTGACTATTAATCCCCAACACACTAGTACGTCATGATAACAGACACTACTAGCAAGTCACAACAATGAACACTCCTCCATAACAAACTCCACATGGCCTAAGCAGCCCACTACCAAATGGTTATGCCTATCACCATCAGTTTGTTACATGCTCCATCTATCAAAGGGATCCTTCAGATATGATTCTCCTAAGCTCTCTTCTCCTTTTCATTACTCTACTTCTTTATTTTTCTGAGCACTCTATTCCAGTTGGTCGAAAAATTACCTTGAGCATCGAAGGATCCTACCGGAGCCATCCACCTTTGGTTTGGATTTTATTTTGTAGATCCCGTCGGTGGCCTCACCTTCCCCACTCTAGCCATCTCTGGCATTCTCATGGATTTTTGCACCAATAGGATTGGTGCTAAAGGAAGGGTATCTGAGTCCTTGTTCTAAAAGGAGTGCCTAATCGATCTTGCTTGTCCTCTTTTTTCTCTTAATTTCTTGAATCCACTTCTATTTGATCTTTTCTTGCTTCAAAGAATGCCTTTAAAAAAGACAACCATCGGCAATCTATCGCTTTTATCGTCAAATCTGAGTCAGATCCACCCATTCTGACTCCATCATCCACTCTCCAACCTCCTCCACTGATGGCCATGGTAGATTCGAAGCAGTTTAACCTGCTAATGTAGCAAGTTCGAGTCCTCACCAAGATGGTGTAGGCCATGTAGCGACCACCGATAGTAGTCCAGCTAGAAAACCCCCAGTCGGAGCTTCAGGAGTCAGCACTGAGAAGGGCAACGTAGGTCAGCAGACCCATCATCTTTGAAAAGAAAAAGCAGAGAGCAGGAAGCCTCTATTCTGATCATGATTCTTTTTTGAAGGAAACTTTTTTCATCTACAGTCTGTGACCTTCGAAGATCCATGGTCGAGATGATACTCTCAACTAAAAACTTCAAGAGATGAATCGATGGATTGAGGAGCTTTGCCATGCCGCCCTGGCTCACCATGATGATATCTAAATCGATCCTCCTTTTTCTATCAAAATCATGTAACAACCTATCCACCCAAACTTCAAGCTCTCCCAATTCGAGACCTATGATGGGACTTCTGATCCGATTGACCACCTATAGGCCTTCTGAATCATGATGCTGCTTCATGATGCATCGGACGCCATCCTGTGCCAAGCTTTCCCATCTACCTTGAAGGAAGCAACAAGAAACTAGTACTCAAGCCTTAAGCCAGGTATGATCTTCTCTTTCGATCAAATGAGCCATCAATTCATGGCTTATTTTATAAGCAGCCAGTATCCAAGATGAGGTTCGGATTCTCTCATCAATATAAAGCAGAAGGAGGGAGAGTCAATCCGAGCTTACGTCAACCGTTTTAATGCTGCTGCATTGGAGGTCCAAAACCTAGACCAATCCATACTATGGCCATACTGAAGGGCGGCCTTTCAAAAAATGATCTTCTATCTTCCTTGAAAAGGAAGTACCCTAGAGATTTTACTGATATGCTAGCCTAGGTTGAAGGTTATGCTTGAGCGGAAGAAGCCTTCAAGTTGAAGGATGATAAGATCACAAGAGAGTAGCGAGCAGGTGAATCCAGTCGACCCGCACCTAAAAGAAAGTCGAGTGAAGCTCTACCACGCTCCCAAACTCCTCCTTTCGAGCATAGACGAGCCCGAACTTCTCCTCGAGCTCATCAACACGGAAGCCTGGATCAAAGGACCCAATGGAACTCCCCTTCGAGAAGATTCAACAATTATGCTTTCTTAAATGCCTTAAAGATGCAGGTGTTTATGGAGATAAGGGAGCAGCTGGCCAAGCACGAGAAGATCCAGACTCATCTGACTAAGCACAACCCCAATAAGTACCATCTTTACCATAGTGACCATGGTCACGATACTAAAGAATGTATCCAGCTTCAGGATGAGATTGAAGCATTAATTAGGAGAGGTCAGCTAGACCAATTCATTAGGTACTGGCCGTAGAGGAGAGAAGACCATCCGAGAGCCCCGCCACAATCTGAACCACCTCGACGGGATAAGCCCCAAGGAGATTGGCATCCTCTTGGAGTCATAACCACTATCGTCGGGGTACATCAACGCAGGTAAGCTAGTGAATCAGTAGAGTCAACAAAAAGACAATGGACTGAGGAGCCCATCACCTTCACTGAAGAAGATGCCCAGGGAGTTTAGCTTTCGTACAATGACGCGATTGTAGTTACTTTAAATATTACTGATTATGATATATGCTGCATTTTAATTGATAATGGAAGCTCTACCGATATTTTATTTTATAATGCTTTTTCCAAAATATCCATATCTGGTAATAGAATGGGCTCAATGAATTTTTTGTTGGTAGGGTTCACAGGTGATGCCGTGCTGGTGGAAGGGTTAATAACATTGCCTATGGTGGCCGATCAAAATTCGAAGCAATCTATGGTACAAGTTGATTTTTTGATAGTTAAATCCCCTTCTGCCTACAATGCGATCCTTGGCCAACCTGGTTTGAATGCACTTCGGACTGTAGTTTCTACTTACTATCTAAAGATGAAGTTTTCGACTAGGTATGGAGTTAGAGAGATCAGAGGAGACCAGGCACAAGCTCGGCATTGCTATAGTATTGCTTTACAGGAAGGAAGACAAGCAGACCTTGTCTAGTGGATGGATTTGATGCCCGTGATGATTTATCTGAGGAAAGAGGAGAACCCATCGATGACCTCATGGAGATCCCTCTAAATGATGGGAATGAAGAACATATGGTGAAGATCGACTCGAGCCTAAAAGAAGTCAAAAAGTAGCTAGTCACCTTCTTGTAAAGAAACTCTGATGTCTTCGCTTGGGCACCTGCAGACATGCCCAAAATCGATGCAGAAGTTATGGAGCATTGCCTGGGCATAGAACTTAAGCAACGATCAGTGAAGCAGAAGAAATGTAGTTTTGCACTGAAAATGCAGAAGGTGATAATGGACGAAGTTGATAAAATCCTAAAGGCAGGATTTATCTGAGAAGTGCTTTACCCTAACTGGATCACAAATATTCTCTTGATTAAAAAAGCAAATGGCAAGTGGAGGATGTGCATAGACTTCATAGATTTAAACACAGCCTGCCCAAAAGATAGCTATCCACTATCCAAAATTGACCAACTGATGGATGCAACTTTAGGCCACAAGCTCCTCACTTTTATGGATGCCTTCTCTGATTATAATCAAATCCGGATGGCACTAGAGGATGAGAAAAAACTGCTTTTATTACTGAGCATGGTCTTTATTGTTACAGGATCATACTGTTCGGGCTTAAAAGTGTAGGTGCAACATACCAGTGCCTAGTCAATAAAATCTTCAAGGAGTAGATCGGCCACAATATGAAAGTCTATGTGGATGATATGTTAGTCAAAAGCCGATCTTCACCAAATCATATTGCCAATCTTAAAGAAATCTTTGGTACCCTCCAAAAGTACAAGATGAAGCTGAACACTATGAAATGCACTTTCGGAGTAACCTCAAAAAAGTTTTTAGGATTCATGGTGTCTAGTCGCGGCATCGTGGCCAACCCAGAGAAGATCAAAGCCATTCAGGAAATGACTCCCCCAAAAATAATAAAAGAAGTCCAATGTCTCACAGGCAAGATGGTAGCTCTGAATCACTTCGTATTAAGGTCGATAGAGTGCTGCATGCCTTTCTTCCAAGTACTCAAGCAGCTTAAGAACTTTAGCTAGACCCCCGACTATTAGCAAGCTCTCGAAGAACTGAAGAACTACCTCAGTTCACCCCCACTACTTGCCAAACCTGAACCTGGGGAAGAATTATTTCTATATCTCATCAAGTCTCCTATAGCTATTGGAGTTGTACTGGTTAGAGAAGAAGCAAAAATTCAAAAGCTAATCTACTACATAAGCAGAGTCCTAAGGGATTTAGAAACAAGGTGCACTAAATTAGAAAAACTAACCTATGCCTTGTTGATTACACCAAGAAAACTTCGACCTTATTTCCAGGGATACACTATTACTCTCTTTACTGATCAACCCATTAAGGCGATTCTTTACCAACCTGATGCCTCGGGTAGGGTAGCAAAGTGGGCGATTGAGTTGACTAAATTCGACATTTACTTTCAACCTCAACCGTCCATTAAAACTCAAATATTGGCCAATTTCATAGTAGAATATACTATTCCAGAGAAGTCCGAACTAGAGCGGCAAGAAGCCTTCATCCCTAGCTCCTCAGAAGAAAAGGCCGATCTTTCTGAAGACTTTTGGGCATTATATATGGATGGTTCATCCAATGCTTTTGGAGTAGGTGCAGTCTTGATTCTCATCAATCCAGAAGAAGTCCTGGCAGGGTACGCATTGCAGTTTGACTTCCCCACCACTAATAATGGAGTAGAATATGAAGCCCTACTTGTAGGACTGAGGATAGCCAAGGAGCTAGGAGTGCAACATTTGAAGGCCTACAGTGATTCACAACTGGTAATGGGATAGGTTAATAGCTCCTTTGAAGTCCGGGAGAAAAGTATGAACAAATACTTGAAAAAGGAGAAAAGCTTAAGTTTGGCCTTTGACAACTTAAACATTTAGTAGATCTCGAGGGTGGAAAATATCAGAGCCAACCTCCTCTCAAAACTGGCCATCTTAGCCCCGAACGAGCTAGCAAAAGAAGTCCTTTTTGAGGTCCTGCAATGCCCAAGCTCGAAAGAGCCCCAGGCGATAATGCAAGTTGATCATGAGCCCAATTGGATCGACCCATTGATAGCGTATCTCAAGGAAGGGATTCTCCCTAAAGATCATAAAGAAGCTTGAAAGTTAAGAAATCAAGCTTCCTGCTACATTCTACATGAAGGCAAGCTATATAAGAGGTCGTACTTCTTACCACTCCTCAAGTGTCTTCGACCTTCAGAAGCCAGTTATGCCTTGAGGAAAGTTCATGAGGGAATTTACAAAAATCATCTGGGACCGAGATCCCTATCATATAAGTTGCTCCGCCAGGGATACTACTAGCCGACAATGCATCAAGATGTGGTGGATTACGTGAGAAGGTGCGACGGGTATTAAAGAAATGCCAATATCCAAAGATAGCCAGCTTCATAGCTCACATCGCTAAGTGCCTCCTGGCCATTCGCACAATGGAGGATGGACATGCTCGAACTTTTTTCCATGGCACCTGAGCAGTGAAAGTTCCTATTGGTGGCAGTGGATTACTTCACTAAGTGGATCGAGGCCAAACCTCTAGCAAAAATTACTGAAGCTAAAGTGTAGGACTTCATCTGAAAGTCAATTATTTGCAAGTTTGGTTTACCTCGGACGCTAATCACTGATAATGGATGTCAGTTTGTGGGTGCGAAGTTCGTTGAGTTTTGTGAAGGCCTGAATATATCTAACCACTTCATATCAGCGGCTCATCCACAAGTGAATGGTGAGGCGGAGGTGACTAATAGGACATTGCTTCAAGGGATAAAGGCTAGGCTGGAAAGAGCAAAGGGGACCTACATGGATGAACTCTATCATGTGCTCTCGGCTTATCGAACCATCCAAAGATCACCCATCAAAGAAATACCCTTTGCGCTGGCCTTTGGGATAGAGGTGGTTATCCTGGTTGAACTTCAACTTCCCTCAGCACGAGTAGAGGCATTCAATGAACAAGATAACTCGCAGGATCTCCAAGCTAACCTTGATCTACTAGAACAAAAGCAAGACAAAGCCCAAATTACAATGGCAGCTTACAGGCAAAGGATAGCCCTCTACTATAATTCGAGGGTCAGAAGCAAAACCTTCAGAATAGGGAATCTCGTACTTTGGCGAGCGGACATTTTCCAACCTCAAAATCAGGAAAAGTTCACCCCAAATTAGGAAGGTCCTTACAAGGTGGTGGAAATCATCTGACCAAGAACATATTATCTAAAGGATCTTAGAGGATCTATGCTCCCATAGCCTTAAAATTCAAAAAACCTATGAATGTACTACTAGTAATTCAACTTCAATAAAATCCTTTTATTTTAATATTTTCTTTTCCTAGCATAAAATCATGCGATGATAGGAAATAATTTGATCGAGCTTCATCAATAAACAAAGCAGAAGACCTTTGATTATTTAAGACAGGAGGAGAGGAAAGGCCTTTACAATGGCCCTTTTGTGCCCCTATACCATTGTTAGGGATAGGAGGAGGATCTCACCATAACAAAGGAAGGCCAACCCCTTTAGGAACAGGAGGAGAACCTCATCCTGACAGAAGAAAAGAATGGCCAACTGTATCAGAAATAGGAGGATGACCTCATCCTGACATGAATAATGAAGACCTCCGATTATTTAAGATAGGAGGAGGGGAGAGCCCTTGCAACAGCCCTTTTGTGCTCCTATACCTTTGTTAGGGATAGAAGGAGGACCTCGTCCTTACAAAGAAAGGACAACCCCATCAGGAATAGGAGGAGAACCTCATCCTAATAGGAGAACAAAAGAGGCCAACCATGTCAGCAACAGGAGGAGAACCTCATCCTGACACAGGTGATGATGACCTCCGATTATTTAAGATAGGAAGAGAGGAGAGATCCTTGCAATGGCCCTTTTATGCTCCTATACCTTTGTTAAGGATAGGAGGAGGACCTCATCCTAACAAAGGAAGGCCAATCCCATCAGAAACAGTAGGAGAACCTCATCCTAATAGAAGGACAAAAAAGTCCAACCATGTTAGGAATAGGAGGAAGACCTCATCATGACATGAGTAATGAAGACTTTGAGTTATTTAAGATAGGAGGAGGGGAAAGACCCTTGCAGCGGCCCTTTTGTGCTCCTATACCTTTGTTAGGGATAGAAGGAGGATCTCCTCCTAATAAAGAAAGGTCAATCCCATCAGGAATAGTAGGAGAACCTCATCCTGATCGGAGGATAAAAAAGATCAACCATGTCAGGAAGAGGAGGACCTCATCCTGACATGGGTGATGAAAACCTCCAATTATTTAAAATAGAAAGAGAGGAGAGGCCCTTACAACAGTTCTTTTGTGCCCCTATACCTTTATTAGGGATAGAAGGAGGACCTTGCCCTAATAAAGGAAGGCCAATCCCATCAAGAATAGTAGGAAAATCTCATCCTGATAGGGGGACAAAAAATGCCAACCATGTCAGAAACACGAGGAGGACCTTGTCCTGACATGAGTGATGAAGACCTCTAGTTATTTAAGATAGAAGGAGGGAAGAGATCTATGCAATGGCCCTTTTGTACCCCTATATCTTTATTAGGGACAGAAAGAGGACCTCATCCTAACAAAGAAAAATCAATTCCATCAGAAATAGGAGGAGAACCTCATTCTAATAGGAGAATAAAAAAGGCTAATCATGTTAGGAATAGAAGGAGGACCTCATCCTGACACGGATGATGAAGACCTTCAGTTATTTAAGATAGAAAGAGGAGAGAGGCCCTTATAATGACCCTTCTTTGCAACTATACCTTTTTTAGGGACAAGCGAAGGACCTCGCCCTAACAAAGGAAGGCCAACCATACCAAGAATGGGAGGAGAACCTCATCTTGACATGTAAGAAGACCTTCGGTTATGAGAAACAAGAGAAAAATGATGAAAATGAAGAGGTGAGCAAATATTGAACATAAGCAGAATAAATGAATGATTGAAGAAAGTATAGCTTCATTAAAGAAAAAGTAGATTACAAGGCTAGGATCTGTAAGATCGATTACAACAAAAAAAGGAGAAAATTGAAGTTCTAAGAAGGATCAGGTTTTTCGAACTTCAGACTACTAGCCATCACCAGAGATTTCTTTAGACTGACGATCTCCTCCTCGAGCTCTTTTCTCCTCATCAAGTTATCATGGAACATTCTATCAGCCCTCCGATAGTTTTGTTCTGATGTTCGCAGTCTTTTCTTCAGAACCACTGATTCAGCTTTAGCATCCATGATGACCTGCTGCTCGTAAATCAATTGAAGCTTTAGTCGCTGGACTTTGGCCTTCTCCACCCTGACCAACTCTGAGAGTTCACCCACGATCCTCTTCAGAGAGGCGATCTCCTCCAACTCCCTACTGGTGCTGGATTGATAACTATCGATGAGCTGCTATTGAAGCCAGCCCACCTCTCTATTAGCAGCATGGAGCTTCTACTCCAATGAGGATATCCTCCCACACCAGCCCAAGCTTGGCATCATGCATAGGCAAGCTTGGCATCGTGCAATTATTTCTAGAGGACAAAAAACCTCTGCAATCAGTCTCATTCATACCGAGCCTTATTAGAAGATAGAACGAACTCCCCTCTAATAGGCAAATTTTCTCTTTTGCCACCTTGATCTCGGTTTTGATGGAGCCGACCTTCATAGTTAATGCCCAAGAGTTGTCACTGGCACTTTTTCTATTCTTGACCAACTCCCTCTTGAAGTTATCCTTCCTGATGTTGAAGCTTATAGAGTCTTTTATGTGTAACTTGTGAAGGTGAGTAACTTCAATCATCGCCTCCAAAGCATTTTTCCTAGACCTTTGGATCTCGTCTTCCACTTTCTTCAATTTCTTCTTCAGATGATGGATTTTTCTCTTCAAACCCTTCACTGCAGGCCTTAGACGGATACCCTCGAAAGGTGGTTCAGCACTGGTCGGGGATGATTGATCGTGACTTTGATCACTAGAGGGATTCTGAATAATATTCACCACAGCAAAAGTATAAGAAGAAAGAAACTCATTTTCATTTCTCAAAATATTTGAATATACATCAAAAAGAAAAGAAATACAATTATTTGAGATCTTAGACCTTGGGAGGAATAGCGACGGATGAGGTCAAGGTGCTTTTTGCCATCTTCAACTTCGGTGTGGGTTCAGGCGCATCGATGATGAGTTTGGAAGACTCAGAGATGACTTCGATGGGCGAGGGGTCAGCCATAGTAGTGGACGACCCTGTCTCTTCATCAAGGACCTCCCCGTATAAGAAGCCGAGATCGAGTTTGGAGAACCTAGCAGCCATTCGATCCTTGCAAAGTTCGTACTCCTTTTGAAAGGCTTCCTAGTCGAAGGCCACATTCAGGTTCCTCATTTTGGAAGAGATCTTGAACTCCTCCATAGCCTGGATCTTCACCTTTAGGATCTGCTTCGAGGCTTGATCCTTCAGCTCACCGATCGTAGCCTTGACCTTCTTCCTCCTCTCCTCCTCCAAGGCTAGAGCGGCCTGCAGCTCCGTCAAGGTGAGGTTCTCTTTTCTGAGCTTCTCTCATAGACCCTCAACTTCAACCATCTTTATCTTCGAGAGACGGTCAGTCTCGACAGCCACCTCTCAAAGGTAATCGACTTCAGCTTGGAGGTTTTCTTGAGCCTTCAGTGCCTCTGACCTCAACCGGTTCACCATTTTGATGTGTGCGAGTATTTGGTGATCTGACTATAGTAAATAGACTATGTTATGCATGAAAAAAAAGAGAGAGAAATTGATAGGGCAATTATCTTAAGAAAGGTCCCGAGGGAATCTCAGATAAGCTGCATATGGTCAAGGTCGGCCATCTGGTCCACCACCTCGAGTAGGGAAAACTTATCAGTTAGATTTTGAACAAGATTTGGATTATTGAAGGTATCTTCTCATGAACTGTTGCCATCATCGTTGGACCTACTCGGGTGCGCCCTGCGATGCACCTTCACGACAACCCTTTTTTCCTTCTTCCTCTCCCCCTCTTCCCTTCCAGCAGGAAGTGTGGAGCTTGGTCCTCGGCTAGAGGACTCATGGATGATGCAAGCATGGAGCCCTCGGCAGCGGTGCCAACCCTAGCTATGGGGGTGACCTCGACAATGGCAGCAACCTCGATGATGGCAACAACCTCGATGGTATTGACAACATCGGTAGGTGCAACAGAGCCGGGGGTGTTCACCCTGGCTTTCTTGATGGCAGGCTTGTCGGGTGCAATACCTTTCATTTTGCAAGCCTGGAGCTCCTTTGAAAACATTTCTGTAGCCTTGGCATCCATCTCTGCCATAAAAAAAGTGTGATTAGAAAGGAAAGTAGAAAAGGAGGAAAAAAGAGATTGTGCACCAGCTTTGGTCATGTACCTACTGGATTCAAAGGACTAAGACTGAGGTTGAACAAGGTTTGGTCTTTTATTAGCTCAAATATTAGGGGAGTTCGGTAATCCTTGATTGTGGTTACCAACTCTTGGTCTGCTTTCTCTAACCTCGGGGCTCGATGGTTGGAGTCCCTCGGGTATCCCCAAGGTGGGAGTCCTAAGTGTAAGGCGGGATAGGAAACAAAGATAAATTTTTTCTTCTAATTATGGATGGAAGAGGGGGCACCCTTAAGCAACCCCATCTTGCCAGACTGAGGGGAAATGTACCACCTGTCCTTGGCAATAGGGTGATGCTTAAAGGTGAAGAAGGTTCGAAAAAGAGAAATTAAAGGCTGAACCCTGACAGATATACAAAGAGAAAGAAATCCTATGATAAACCTAAAAGAATTCGAAAATATCGAGGCTAGGGAGATGTTTAAAAAGCAAAAAAGGGCTACAATGAAATCAAAAAGGAAAAGCCATAATCCAGCATGGAAGGCCTCTAGGTACAAGTAGAACTGACTTAGAGGAGGAGCACAAGCACGACCATTTGACCCAGAAAGTTCCAGCCCATACTCAACAGGCATCCCATATTGAATCCTAACTAATGACAGGTCCTCGGCAGTCAAAGAATAAGGAATGGACTCTGATTTAAAGTTTAGCCAAGGTACTGTCCTAGGTCCAATTTTCATCCTAACTTTGGGGTTATTGGGATTTGGATTGATCAAACTCCTAGAACCACTAGATCAAGAAACCTCAGACGACATCCAAATCAAGCAAAATCAAATGAAATCCTTGGAAAAGAACTCAGAAAAAGGGGTGATGGAAGCCCAAAAATGAAGAACTACGATATTCACCCAGAAAAATTTGAAGAAACCCAAAGAATACAAGAAAACTAAAAGTCAAGAGGGCAGGGATGAACGACTGACCTAGAAATACAGGAAGAAGATTGAAAGGATGGAAGAGGATTGAAGAAAGATGTCGATGGTCAAAAAGTCGCAGAAGGAGCGGGGATGACAAGAAAAGGAAAACTCGAAGGCAATGGGAGATGGAGGAAGAAGAAGAAGCAGAAGCCGAAGCAAAAGCAAGAAACCATAGATGAGGGGGGAGGGGTTTAAATAGAAAATCAGAGCCCTAGAGAAAGTTATGATTGCAAGACTCCATCAGTCAAACCCAACCCACCGCATGTCCCATTCACACCAACTGCCTGGTGAGGAAATAACTGTGTCGTACGTGGAGCTCCATGCAAGATGATTTTTTGAGGGGCTACATCCATCCAAGTCATTCGACATCAAATCGCAGCATGAATTTGAAAAAAAAAAAAAGAAAGAAGTTTTGCTCTCCAAGGTGGAAAACTATCCAAGAACTTTGGCTGCAGCGATTTTTTTGTACTCCATCCGAAATTCAAGCTCGGAAGAAGGGAGATAAGTGTTAGGGGTAAAATGGCCCCCATCGAAGTTCCTATCCGAAGTCCTTGGTCACTGACCTTCCTCCTGTTGGATTCGTTGACCTCCTCAATGATGAATTCATGTTGTGGAACCTCCCGAATGTGCATGGAAGTTCGACAATACAATCTTGAGTGGTGAAGGAGCATTATTATTATTTTGGCCTTGTCCTCTAGCTAAAAGTGAATAACGGGATTGGGGTCCAACCGCTCTCCTTTCGGACGAGCTCCCCCCTAGACAAACTCTACCAGTCATGCTCCTTCTGGATGAGCTTCCTCAGATGAACTCCACTTGTCGCGCTCCTTTCGGACGACCTCTACCAGCCGCGCTCCTTCCGGATGACCTCCGCCAGCTGTGCTCCTTCCAGACGGCCTCCTCCGATCAATCCCCTTTTGGACGAACTTCCTGCAATCGACCTCCTTCCGATCGATCTCCTGTAGCAGACCTTCTTCTAGCTGACTTCCTCTCAGTCTTCAGGAAGAACCTCATCATCCACATAAACTCGGCTATCCGCTCAATGCGAACCAATATACATGCAGATGACCCCAAAAGAGCCTGAACTTCTCTGGAGCTATTATGACTTGACGCTCCTCGCCGTCAGTGCCTACCCCACCCAAACCTCGACTATCAATCCCCAACGTGCTGGCACATCACGATAATAAACACTACTACCAAGTTGCGATAACGAATACTATCCTCCGTAACAAACTCCATGTGGCCTGATTAGCCCACTATCAAATGGTTATGGTTGTTGCCATCAGTTTGTTACATGCTCCATCTATAAAAATGACCCTCCAGATACGATTCTCCTAAGCTCTCTTCTCCTTTCCATTACTTTGCTTCTTTATTTTTTTGAGCACTCCATTTCAGTTGGCTGAAAAATTAACTTGAGCATCGGAGGGTCCTGCTAGAGCCATCCACCATCGATTTGGACTTTGTTTTGCAAGTTTCGTCGGTGGCCTCACCTTCCCCACTCTAGCCATCTTCGACATCCTCACGAATTTTCGCACCAATAGCTTAGAAATCAAATTCATGCTAGCATGTCCTAGTCTACGATGCCATAGCCAACTATCTTCATTTATTTTAGCATTCATTGCAACTAAACATTAGCTTCTTTTGGTGGAAGAGTCATCTAAATCTACTAAGTATACATTTTCATGTCTATGTCCAATAAGAGCTGTACTATTATCAATAGGACTAGTAACAATGCACATAAGTGATTCAAAAATAACTTTAAATTCTTTATCATAAAGTTGACTTATACTTAATAAATTATGCTTTAATCCATCTACTAAAAGTACATTATCTATAAAGATAGAAGGAATGATACATATTTTACCACTACCAATGATGTATCCTTTGCCATTATCACCAAAGGTCATAATTCCTCCTTCCTTAGCTTCATGAGTGATAAAATGATCTTTCTCACCCGTCATATGCCTTGAGCAGCCACTATCTAGATACCATTTCTCTTTTTTCCTATCGACTGCAAGACACACCTGCAATCAAAGATCAAGTGAGGATTTTAGGTACCCAAGTCATCTTGGATCCTTTAGGATTATTAACCATGGTTCCTTTGGGAACCCATACCTTCTTTACGTTTGGACTATTTTTCATTTTTTTGAAATTGCAAACATAAGACTTATGTGTAGATTTTCCACAGCAAGAATAGATTGGTTTTTGTGAAGTTGAAGATGCATCATTTACAAAGAAATTCTTTAGAAATTTCTATTTTTTTTGAGTTTTAAAACCAATTCCTTCTTCGTCAAAGATAGATTTTTGATTATTAAGTAATAATTATAGTTTTCAAAACTTAAAGTAAACTTTTCAACTATAAATTTATATTTTTCAAGTTCTTTCTTTAGGTTCTGATTTTTTTGTAGAGATAAGCTCCTTTTCTCTCAATATTTTCTCTTTTTTCTTGATTAAATTTTTATTAATTGATTTTAGATTTTTATTTTTTAAGGTTAATTTTTGAAGATCATCATACAATTCATGAAATGCTTCTTGCAACTCATCAAATGAAAATTCAGTTTGAGTGTCAAGTATTACCTCATTCTCTGAAGCCATGAGACACAAATTTACTATTTCCTATCCTTCTTCATCTGAACTTGACTCTTCACTATCACTCCATGCTACCATCATTGCTTTCTTCTTTATTTTCTTGGAGGATTTCTTCAATAGGGGGCAGTCTACTATGAAGTGACTCGATTACTTGCATTCAAAGCATGTAGGCTGCTCCTTATCTTTGTCTTTCTCTCAATTTTACTAGCTTCACCTTTGGAGTAGGGTTTTCTTTTGAAGTTTAATCTTTTCTTCCTTATAAACCTACTAAATTTTCTGGTTAGGAGAGCCATTTCTTCATCATCATCTTCTTCATCAGACTCTTCACTTTCTTCTTCTTCTTCTTTTGCTATAGACTTGAGGATCACAGTCTTCTTCTTCTTAACTTCATCTTCTAACTTTTGCTCCATGGTTAACACATGTGTCATGAGAGAACCAAGAAGCTCTTCAAGGGGTAAGGTGTTGAGATCCTTAGCTTCTTGTATAGCCATCACCTTCACCTTCCAACTTCGAGGAAGAGACCTAAGAATTTTTTTCACAAGTTTACTATTAGTATATGATTTTCCTAAAATTTTAAGTCCATTTATTATATCAATAAATCATGTAAGTATTTTGGTAATACTTTTGGTTGATTCTATTTTGAAAAGTTCATACTTATACACTAACATATTAATTTTGAATTTCTTCACTTGATTGGTACCCTCATGGATAATCTCAAGTCTATTCCATATTTCTTTGGCTGAAATACAAGTAGAAATCTGATTAAATTTATTGACATCAAGTGAGCAATAAAGCACATTCATTACTTTAGCATTCAATTAAGCCAATTTCTTATCATTTTCATCCTAATCTCTTTCGGGTTTGGAAATTATGTTTCCATCAATGCTAATTATGGGTGTGTGTGGTCCATTGATATGACACTCCATAGGTCATAATCAAGTGCTTGAATAAATATGCGCATGCATGCCTTCCAATATGTATGGTTAGAACCATTAAACAAGGGTGGCCTATTTATGGATTGGCCTTCCATTAGGAAGACATTCAATGGGATTGCCATTTTGATCGATTACTCTAAATCAAATGAATAACAAACAATATGAGAGCGCCTGCTCTAATACCACTTGTTGCCCGAAGAACAACCCAAGAGAGGGGGTGAATTGGGTTTCTCAAAAAATTTTAGTTTACTAAATGTATGTGTAGAACTTAAATATTGATATGCTGGAAATACAGTAATTTAAATATATAAAAAATAATAGCAACTAAAGAAAAGAATCACACACACAAAAACTTAAGATTTTTATAGTGATTCAGTGTCAAACCCAATACCTACGTCCACTCCTCAAGCACTCCACTTGAGAATTCTATTATAATCTCCAATATTATAGTAAGATTATTTTCACCACGCTCATAATCTAAATCTAGTTGGTTTTATGGGCTAAGCAACCAAAACCTAACTCCAAGCCACTCCTAGGTTTGTACAAATCTAATTCAATGCTTGGATGAGCCTATCCCCCAAGTTTTAATCCTTTTGAAACTTGAAATATAAAAATTTTAAAGTACAAAAATTTAAAGAAAATAAACTCCTTGAAGTGCAAATTTGAAGCTTTAATGCACAAGCTGAGTTGTTAGAGGGCTTTAGCAATGAATGCTCCCTTCCTTCACTTGAGAATGCCTTGATTGCATAGCTAGTTGAGTGGTTGAACAACAATGAAGACTCATTAAGGCTCACTATTTGGACTACACATGGATTTTCAAAAGGTTGCTAATGTTTTCCACTTTGTTGCTTTTATATCTTGGGTTTCCTTGCCTTAGTTTGACCTTAGAAGCCTCCTAATCCAAGTTGGAAAGTCCAAAAATAGGTTTGTAGTTGTTGGAACATCAGAAAAGCCCATTTAGAGGGTGAAAAATGAAATCTGGACTATTCTGGAACTAGCCATTAGGACTGTCAGAAACTCAGGAGTCGACTCTCCAAAGCTTTGAGTTGACTATAGCTGCAGGATAAAAAATTCTAAAGCTCGTGAGTCGACTCTCTAAAATCTTGAGTTGACTCCAACTGCAAGATGAAAAATTCTGACTCTCTGTATTTCTATTCGATGCTAGTTCTACATATCGGAGTCAACTCCTGGACTTCATGAGTCCACTCCAGTTGCAGGATGAAAAATTCTGCATTTTGTTCTTGGATTGGTGACCTTTTTGAGGCATGAGTTGACTCCTTTTCATGACTCAACTCCTAGTTGACTCCTATGACAGGATTCATACTAAAGTTTTCTATTTTAAGCTTGGTGCCTGTTTGAGCCCGTGAGTCAGCTCCTACCAATATGGAGTCAACTCCTGATCTATGCCAACTGCTAAAACTATGCTGGATCCAACTTCAAACTTTTCTTTTGTTCATTTCTGATCTAGTATTCTTTGAAATGCATTTGGCTTGATCTCTTTTGCTCCTTTTTCTTAGTTCTTTTAATCAAACATGGAGCATCATTGAAATGAGTTCTTATTCTTTTTGAACTTTATCTTAAATATTTTAGCCAAGTTGTTAGTACCAAAAATCAACTTAAATATTTTGTTATTCATCAAAATCACACCTAGGATCAATAGTTGTCTAGTCATTGGCTGACCCATCATCAAAAATTATTAGATAAGGTGGTAAGCTAGTCGGTGGGACCGCACCACTCACTAGAAATCTATGATCGTGGAGATTTTTGCATCTCTACTAAGGAAGTATAGGGACCTGAGTAAATAGTGAGAGCCTAATTTATTTAAAAATAAAATTTTTAAATAAATTGATCAAGTCTAATTATAAAAAAAATCTAACTAGAAACTTTGACTCTCTACAAAAAAATGTCTACGTCCAACCTACTAGCCCGAATTCTAAACACCCATAGACTGACTAGATCCAATTTTAAGGACTAGCTTAGGAACTATAAAATTATTTTGGGTTTGGAGAAGCTATCTTATATATTGGACTAGGACCCACCCATTTTACCAGCCCATCCGATCGTTGATCAGAGAGCGACTATAGAGAAGTGGATGGATGATGATAATAAGGCAAGGTACTACATGCTTCGCACTATGTCTGATGAGCTATAGCGCCAACATGAGAACGTCATGACTATCCGATAAATGTTGGCTCACCTGTAAGAGTTATTTGGTGAGCAGAGTCACGTAGCTAGGTATCAAGTCTCCTATAGACTTTTTAAAACTCAGATGTGTGATGGGCAGTCCATCCAAGATCATTGTTTGACAATGATCAAGAACATTGAGGAGCTTGAGAAGCTCGGCATCAAGATGGATAGGGATTTGCAAATTAATGTGATAATCCTTGACTGACGCTTATGGTCAGTTCATTATATGCATAATATGCAATGTACCTTGGTCGAATTGATGAATATGCTGGTCATTGTTGAGCATTTTATGAAAGGTTCTAAAGGCTTAGTTCTTGCTGTGGAGCGGACTTCTTTCAAGAGAAAGTTTTTTAAAGAGAAGAAAAAGTCTACAAAAAAGCAAAAGATGGATGGTGGGAAGAAGAATAAGGAAGAATCGAAGAAGAAGGCTGCAGACAAAGAAAAATATTTTCATTACAATACTGATAGCTATTGAAAATGGAACTATCCTTTATACCTAGCCAACCTGAAGAAAAAGAAGGTAGGTCCTTCTGGAGGTATGCTCGTAATAGAATCTAACCTTATAGTTTCTTCTGCATCTAGTTGGGTGCTTGACTCTGGTTCTAGTGCTCACGTGTGCACTTCTATGTACGATCTTGAGGAGAGCAGGAGGCTAAGGGATGGTGAGATGATCCTGCACATCAAAAATGAAGCAAGAGTTGCTGCTATGGCCGTGAAAATCTATCCTATTCGATTATCGTCAGGATTAGATTTAGTTCTTAGAGATTATTATAATTTGCCTGCAGCAAATAGAAGTTTGATTTCTATTTCTTATTTAGTACAGGAAGGCTATGTAATTAGTTTACTTAAGGACCACTATACTATTCTTTTTGAAAGAAATAAAATTGCAAGTGGTTTCTTAATTAATGATCTCTATCAGTTGCATATTGATGTATTTGTTTTATAATTTCAAGCAAAACATGAATGCTGTAGGATCTAAATGACCTAGGGATAGTGTAAATGGTATAAATCTATGGCACCTTAGGCTAGATCATATAGTAGAAGATAGGATTAATAAATTAGAGAAATCCGGACTTATGAGTTCGTTGACTTCTATGTCATATCTGATTTGTGAATCATGCCTTCAAGGCAAAATGACCAAGCTCCCTTTTATAGGACATGGAAAAGGACCACGAATCTACTTGCCCTAGGACATACAGATGTGTGCGGTCCATTTGATATGCTGGTGAGAGGCAATTATATCTACTTCATTACCTTTAGTGATGATCTGTCATGATATGGGTATGTGTACTTAATGAGACACAAGTCTGAAGCCTTTGAAAAGTTCAAGAAATTCAAACTTGAAGTAGCAAAACAAACCAGAAAGCCCATTAAGGTTCTTTGATCAGATCGAGGAGGTAAATACCTTAGTCAAAAATTTCTAGACTATCTTAAGGACAATGGCATAGTCTCTCAATGGACTCCACCTAGAACATCTCAACTCAACAGGATTTCAAAATGGAAAAATCAGACCCTATTAGATATGGTCTGATCCATGGTGAGCTTCACAGACCTTCCTGAATTTCTTTGAGGACATAGTCTAATGACAGTAATTTACTTACTGAATAGGGTTTTCTCTAAAACCGTTTCTACCATACCGTATGAGACATGGCATAGTAAGAGACAAAGTCTGAGTCATTTCAAATTTGGGATTGTCCAGCTCAAGTCAAAAGACAGTAGGCAGATAAATTAGAGTCTAGGTCCTTTAGAGCTTGGTTCATAGGATATCTTTAAGAGTCATTAGGATATTATTTCTATCTTCCGAAAGATCACAACATGATTATGGGTCGACATGCTATTTTTCTTGAAAGATAGTTTATTTAAGATGGTGGCATCAAAAGATAGATTAGGCTCAAGGATAAAGTCTTCCAAGAGCAACGAGCTAAGAAACTTGAGAAACCCAATCAATTAGAGCCAGTCCGAACACTACCTCCTCCACCTTAAAAATCAACTAGGATTTTTCATCCTCTTGAAAGGTACCTAGGTACTATTTCAGAGGATATTGAGAAAATATTTCTCACGAAAAATGGAGTTCATAGTGATGATCCCAAGATCGATAATGAGGCAATATCAGATGTCGACTTCAAGAAGTAATTAGAGGCAATAAAGTCAGAAATTAACTCAATACGCTCAAACCAAGTCTGGACCTTGGTAGATCCACCTAAAGGTATAGTAGTTGTTGGGTGTAAATAGATCTACAAGAGAAAGATAGGAGCAGATGGAAATGTAGAGATATTCAAGACTAGGCTAGTAGCGAAAGGGTATAGTCAGTGCAAAGGCATTGACTATCAGGATACCTTTTCGTCAGTAGTCATGCTAAAATCATCTCCACATTGCTTGCTATTGTAGTCAATTTTGATTATGAAACATGGCAGATGGATGTGAAAATAGCATTCTTAAATGGATATCTTGAGGAAGATATCTATATGGAATAGCCATTTGATTTCACATCTAGTGATAGTGATCACAAGGTCTGCAAGCTACAAAGGTCCATACATGGACTTAAGCAAGCATCTCAAAGCTGGAATACTCATTTTAACAATATCATCAAATCATTTGATTTTATTAAAAATGAGGAGTCATGTGTATTCAAAAAGATCAGTAGAAGTACTGTTATCTTTCTTGTAGTGTACGTGGATGACATCCTCCTAATTGAGAATGATATTTCCATGTTGACCATGGTCAAAATGTGGTTATCAAAGTTCTTTCTAAAAGATCTAGGAGAAATATTTTTTATATTGGGAATTAAGGTCAATAGAGATAGACCGAATAGGATACTAGGTCTCTCATAGAAGATGTACATAAAGGAGGTGCTAAAAAGTTTCGGCATGAAAAACTTCAAGAGGAGATTAGTATCCTTTAGTCATGGCATTCATCTCTCCAAGAAGATGTGCCCTAGCACACCTGAGGAGATTGAATGCATGAGTAAGATCCCTTATGCTTCAACAATAGGAAGCCTCATGTATGCTATGCTATGTACACAACCTGATATTGCCCATGCTGTAAGTATCACGAGTAGGTATCAATCGAATCCAGGTGAAGAGCACTGAACTTCTATGAAGTGTATCCTTAAGTACTTAAGAAGGACTAAGAATATATTTTTAGTCTTTGATAATAGAGAACTTTAGATCCAGGGGTATACAAACTCAGACTTTATGTCTAACATAGATGATTGAAAGTCGATATTTGAAAGTCTATTTGTATGCAATGGTGGTGCAATTAGCTGGAAGAGTTCCAAGCAAATCATGATCATAGACTCCACCATGGAAGCTGAGTACATCGCTGCATTGAAAGCTATGAATGAGGCATTATGGTACAAGAAGTTCGCTATAGAGCTCGAACTGATGCCATCGAATGCCATTCCTCTGTACTACGATAATAATGGTGCCATAAAACTAGCTAAGGAGCCCAGATCTCATCAAAAATCCGAGCACATCGAGCGGCGATTCCATCTCATCCGTGATTACCTCGAGAAGGGATACGTCAAGGTCAAGAGAGTTGACTTCATAGAAAATGCGATTGACCCACTAACGAAATCATTAAGATAGTAGAAGATCGAAGCCCACCTTGAGAAGATAGAACATAAATTTGTAGCCAATTGGCTTTAGGTCCAGTGGTAGTTTGTTAGATGTGTTCCCTAGAAGCCACATTGGTTGACACTTGTAATACACCTCTAAGGGCAATTTTATAATTTTGATTTAAAATCAATAAAGGATTATTTTATTCTATGACATTGTATACATAGTGTCTGTGATACATCCTTTGACTTAATGGTAATGGCAATTCATATTTTCAAGAATTAAAAATTTAAGACATAAATTTTCATAATTAACTCATAAACTGCTCTCGACCATAGGATCATCATGAGAATGGTGATCAATTCAGAAGGTTAATGTACTATCACTTTTTTAGGATAGATGAGTCTTGAGTCTATGGTGTAGAGATAACAGAGTGATAGTATAGGTACTCGTTACAGAATGAGGGCACTGAGTATGACCACCTAGAGCAGTCATAAGGAAGTCTACCTTCTTGTCAATGACTGGCTTGATGTTGTAGTGGTGTGATTGGTTCTTTGACATGAGGTGCATTGGTAGTTCATTGTGAGGGTGTTATAGTTTGACTACACCATAACTCGGTCTTCTAGCTATTTGGAATCCTAAATGTATGTTGGCTATAGTGTTGGGAATTGTGTCTCAAAGCCAATCGTCAGCCTATTGATGGTTGAGCTATTTTATTATTATAATTAATTTATTAATTAATAAAAATATTTTGGCATCTTTTTCATCATAAGTTTATATCTTCTAATGAACTTCAATATTGTGATGAAGTCCTCAGGACTATTTAGTTTCAATAAAGAGAGGATTTATCGATTAGTCCTTAAATTTGTTCATGACCAAATGATAGATTGTTAATTAGGACAACAACGTCTATCGAGCATAGGTTGCTATATGTCATATAGGTTGGTTGTCCTCTTAACCAAGGAGTATGGAGATACTAGTATGGCATACAGATGAGATGTATGGGTACATCGTCATTGAATATGTTTGACTCTAGAGCATTTTGCTATTGAAAATGTCTCTGATGGGATATAGGCATACGTATTCCTTAGATCTAAGATCACCTCAGTGACTTGCAAGCAACTCACTATGCTTTGGTACCGGACTAACTAAATTTCTAATTTAGTAAAGGAATGCTTTTGGGCATAATCAAGTACTTGCAAAGTAAGAGTGTGATCAAGATGGAATTGACCACTCTAAGAGTTGGAGAAGAATGTATCACTGTATTTCAATATAGCAAAATCTTGGCCAGGATAATCCATCAGATGGATTTGGTATTTTAAAATACAATATAGAAAATCTGATCAGAGTTGATAGTTGAACTCTAAGGTGTCCTTGGAGCATTATGGTCAAGGGGATAAATTATATGAAAACTATATCCGCATGGATTCTAAGGATGGTGTTCTACATCTTCAACCTATCTTGCCGTCGGGTATCATTGCTAGATGGTCACTTCGATTGATGTAGAAATTTATTCCTATGCTATCGACTTAGGTTTGGACCTATAAGGTCACACACATTAGAGCTTATGATTTGATCGGATGGTTGATCAACGATTAAGAATTGTTCTAGGGTTAAACAATCAATATGATTGGTGTTTAACCTAGTGCAAGTGTTGTAGGAGGATCGACTAGCTATTGAATTGCTAATTAGCTTAATTTGATTAAGCCAATAGGCTGAGATTAAGTCTAATTAAATATGATTTAATTAGATTTGATTTAGGCTTGATTGGATCAAGTCCAATTGATTTATTGGATAAACCAAGTGTAAGAAAGAACTAGTCCTAGTCTAACTAGGATTCGGATTAACCCAATTTTTTAATTTGATTAGAAAATAAATTAGAATTAAATCTAATTTAATTTAATTTAATTTAATCCTTAAATGAGTTAGGGTCTTATTTAATTGGGTTGGTTTAATCTTGATTTTATTTGGTTAAAAGATCTTGTTTGACCAAGTCAAAATAGGAGTCCTAGTGTGACTAGGACTCCCTATCACTTGTGCCACTTAATCATAATGCCCCATGCCCCTTTTGTTTTGTTTCTTACATGAAAATTCTCCACTCCCATGGCTTCTCAAGCCCTCTTCCTCTTCTCCTTTTCTCATAAGGCAATTTGTTGGAAGATCAAGTCAAAAGAGGAGTTAGTTTTGCTTAGGATTCTATGAGATAGAATCTTTATTGACCAAAACACCTTTCCTTGAGTGTCGCCCCATCTTTTAATTAATTCTTCTCTTATTCCACAAAAATAACCTCTTTTTTTGTGTGCCCTCCCTTGCCGGTCCATGCCAATAATTATGGAGGAGGCATCCAAGAGTTGGAAAAGAAATATTTATTCTAAATAATTATTTTTTCTCTTATTCCAACAACTTCACATGTTTGGATATTCCTAGTCTAGGATTTTGATCTAACTTGGACTCTTCTTTTTCTCTATTTATTGGATAAATTTTATTCTAATTTTTTCATGAAATATAGAGCTTTGAGAGAGGTTTGGGGTGTGCAAAAATTAGAGGAAGTGGGTCCTTGGGCATGGGGGTTCCATAGGCACCAAACTAGGTGTCTAGGTGAGAGAAAAGAGAAGAAGAAGAGGATCTTCTTCTAGGATTATTTTATTTTAAATCTCTCCTCCTTTTTTTTTGAGTTTCTTCTAAGAGTGTTTTAGATCAATAAACACTCATCTTCCTTCTCATATTTTGGAGAGTCCAAATTTTGAAGAAGAAAGCATCGGATCGACCGTCGAAGAAAGATCAGCACAGTACTAGCATGCTGTGCTGATTTTCTGCATCGGACTTCAGATCAGAGATCATAGGCTCGTGTGGATGAGTCCTAGAGGCTGAATGTATATGCAGCTCATGACATCATCCTCAAGCCTAGATCAGTAAGTTAGAATGTCTAACTTGCTCAGGTAATAGATATGATCTATAAACTTCATACCTGCATTTGATACAGTGTAGATCTAGGTTGATTTGATCAATCTTTTACTTTCTTATTTGATTTTAATTTTTAATTTAATATCATACCTTGATCAAATAATAGATCTAAGATCTAGGTATTTACATATCTATTTAAATAAATATTTAATTTATTTAAGTCTTCCACTACAAGATCTTGAAAAAGTTTTCAAGATCTACCTATAAAACCCTAGATCTGGTTCCTTCAATTGGTATCAGAGTCAGGTTATTATTACATGATTTTTATACATATTTAGATTATTTATTAGATTAGATTTAATTTATAATATAATTATTAAATATAAAATTAAAAAATAAAAAAATTTAGATCTCCCGAACTACCATAAGATTATCCTACTGTAAGGTTTATCCCTTACAATGAAAAGATTGTCCTAGTTCATGATGATTTGACTCGAATCATAAATTTATTAGATTTGATCTTATTTTATTTATAATTTAATAGATTTAAAATAGTTTTAGATATAAAAATAAAATATTTTAGATTATACGGACTGCCATAAGGTTGTCCTACTGTAATGTTTATCCCTTAGAGTGAATAGGTTGTCCTAGTACGTGCTAATCTAAAATATTGATCATAAAATTTTAGATTAGATCTAAAAAATTTTATGATCTAATTAAAAATATTTTAATCTAATTTTAATCTTCATAAATATATTAGATTTGATCTAAAAAGATTTATGATTGATTATTGTTGAAACTGTTTCAATTACATGAACCTGTTTAGATTAGATCTAAAGTAGATTCATGTTTATGTTACTTGCATATTGATTATGAATCAAACATGCAACTTGGTTGATAGAACCATGTTGTAAAAATATTTTACAAATATGAAAACTATTTTTGAAAATCCAAACCCCAACCCTCAGCCCAAAACTTAATTAAGAATTAAGAAGTTGTTTGATTAGGTTCTAGGATTATAAATTGAAGATCCTATGACATGAATCATAACACATTGGGTTAATGGGTTAGTGAGGATTAGGTCCATTAATTGGGTTAGACCTAGGGTTAGATTAAAGAATGGATTTAATTAGAGAATTGAGTAAATCTAATCAATTATTGTCTTAGATTAGGTTAAGGATTCTCTAGATCAATTGAAATAGTTGTAGTTGGTCAAGTCCATGTCTTTAACAAGATCCAAGATGAACTTAATTCTTGGCTACGTGGTCTAGCATGAACTATTAGGTTGATCTAATTGAAACTAATTAAACCAGCTGGTATCTAAGGTAAATCAGACCAGTGGTCTTTAATTGGCAGCCCGCTTACCTAGCTATTTCTGATAGTGTCTAAGGCAAGCCTGGCAGACCCTTCCACTGATCGAACTTACCTAACCTCTTGGTGAGATTATGTTTTGATCAGATCGCTTAACTATTCGAGCTAACCCATGTCAGCTAGGTAAATCAGTTTAACTAATTTAGGTGCTCCTAGACCAGCCTATTAATGGTCTTCCTTAAGCTGACTTGGTGAATTTAATAGGAGGATCATGACAAGCTGGTTAATCTGACCTACTAGCTTCTATAAATTAAATCCTCTAAAATTATTAGATCCCTAAAATAAAATAGTTATATGATAACTGGATCATAGCTCCCATTAAAGTGGATGATAAGGATCCATTAGTTGGATAATCATTGGAGGCCCAAAGGCCTGGTGATTATCAATTGATAGAATTATCATTCATTATATGATCTTTTGGATACATCTTTCTAAATGGTGGTCAGGTGGGCCAACCAAAATTGGGCCTGATCATTCATTGGTTGGATGGATCAAGTATGATCATGTTAATGGTTGGACCTAACTAGACCCTTTTCTGAGAAGGCCAAAGCCAACTGATCAGGGCCTGGGGCAAAATTTAATTACTAAAAATTATTTGGAGAAATAATTAGTTATGAACCTACCCTTAGATGTATATGGGTGGGCCAACCAAAGTTGGACTCATGTACAATCTATGTGGATGCTAGTACCGACTAAGAAATTAGGATAATTCCTCGAATTAGAGGTAGAGACTACCAATTTGAATAAAATAGTAGGAGAATCCTTTTGATTAAAGTCCAAATATTTAGGTTTAATGAATCAATTACTAATTAGGTTTTGATTTTCCTTTGTATAGAAATGGCCACTTTTCTATCGCTCCGATCATTGTTGGACAATGATAAGTTGGTGGGATCCAATTTTGGTAGCTGGTACTGAAAGTTGAAGATTATCCTGGAGCATGAATGGATCCTATATGTGCTGATGGATCCTTCACCTGAGGAGCCAGCTGCCAATGCACATAGAATAGTTAGAGATACTTATTAGAAGTGGCTTAGTGATCGAACCATGGTATGATGCATTATGCTAGCTATGATGAGCGACGAGTTCAGTCGCAGGTTTGAGACTGCTCAGCCAAATAAAATGCTCCAAGTGTTGGAGGATTCTTTTGACACACCCGATGATGTTGAGAGGTATATGAATAGTTGCGCCATCTTCAATGCCAGAATGTGGGATGCAGCCTTTGTCATTGATCATGTACTATATATGATCAAGTTGATGGAGCACTTGAGCAAACTCAGCTTTCCCTTGCATGAACAACTTGGGAAAGATGCAATATTGAACTCGCTACCAAAGTCCTATCTCCCTTTCCTTACTCATTATAGAATGATAAAGCCTGAAGTAACTACCATGGCTTACTGGGGTTACTTTAGAACTTTGAGAAGGATCACTAGCTTCATGAAGAGTCAGTGAACTTAGTGGGAGATTTGTCTTCTAGTTCTCGACCCTTTAGGAAAGGAAAGAAGAATAAGAAGAAGAAAACAAAGAAGGTGCAAGTTCAAGCTGGGACATCAGTGCAGGGCTAGATCAGAAAGATCAAGCCTGATAAGAGTCAAGCTGAATGCTTCTTTTGCAAGAAGTGGGGGCATTGGAAGAGAAACTATCCTTAGCATATTGCCTCCCTGGATCCGAACAGGTAGAGAAAGAAGCAAGCTGTTGCTGGGTAAGTTATTTATATAATAACTTCTTGCAATTTTTCTATTTATGATATTACTGATTGGGTATTGAATATCGGTAGCCCTTACCATATTTGCAATTCATTGTAGGGATTGCAGGTCAGTAGAAGATTCGAGCAAGGCGAGAGATTCCTAAACATTGAAGATGGAAGACCAGTTCCAGTTCTAGCTTTAAGAATTTTGAAACTTGTATTTGAATCTCATGCCATTATTCTTAGTGATTGTCATTTCTATCCTAGTTTTATTTTAAATATCATTTCTGTAGGCATTTTGACCATGAATAATTATGAAATTTTAATAAAGAAATGAGTTTGTAATATCATTATGAATGGTGTTACTACTTTTTGTAGATAATTGAACAATGGTGTATATATGTTATCACAACCTGTCAATGTAGTCTATTCTACTGGCAAGCATCCTGGATTAGATAGTGTATTAGATATTTACTTATGGCACTGTAGGCTAGGCCATATAAATAAGAATAGGATAAACATGTTGACTCAAGAGGGAATCTTCGAAGTCAATGATTGTGAATCACTTTCAACCTATGAGTCCTGTCTTCTTGGTAAAATGACCAAGTCACCTTTTACTGAAAAAGGTAAGAAAGCTAATGAGCTCTTAGGTCTAGTACATACTGATGTATGTGGACCAATGAGCATAAGTGCCAAAGGTGGATATATCTACTTCATCATTTTTATAGATGATCTATCAAGATATGGATATGTCTATCTGATTAAACATAAGTCGGATTCTTTTGAAATGTTCAAATGATTCCAAAGTGAAGTAGAAAAATAAACTAGGAAGAGTATTAAAACTCTTTGGTCTGATCGAGGAGGAGAATATTTTTCTGGTGAGTGTCTTACATATTTAGGAGAGAATAGAATTCTCTCCCAATGGACTCCTCCTAGAACACCACAGCATAATGGTTTGTTTAAAAGGAGGAATCAGACTTTGTTAGACATGGTCCGATCTGAAAGGAACCCTCAAGCCAATTTAATTTTGGAATGTTCTTTATCTTTCAGACTCATGTAATGACATTTTTAATAAATAAAGGCATTTATTCCATCATATGCAGTGTCTTATTATTTAAGATTATGATGAACCTTATAAATTAGGGATATGATTTTAGGATTATGATGAGATCATACTAATGAGACCTAATATCTTAAAACACTAATTTAAATATTCCTAGTCGATGGGACACTGAGTTAGGGATCAATATTTTTCGGTAAGATGAGCACATTCTTTGTATGCTCGATTGAGAGGGTGAATGATCTCACAATAACTTGTATATGACACTAATACAAGAATGTGGGTGCTCATTAGAGAATAAGTTCACTGAATTGATCCAAATTGAGAATATGTAATGGAGTCTTATCTACATGTCAATAGATGGTTCTCATAAAGGAATTTGTGCATGTAATCCTTTGACCTAAAACTACCATAGAATCTTATATATATAAATCCATATTTTGGTTCATACTCATTCATGACTCAGTTATGTACGGGATGATCTAGATATGGTAGATTATATATATGAAGGTTGTGAGTAGGTGAACAAGGAATTGATCTCTCTTGGTAAGAGAAAATAGCATCCTACCTGCTTCAAACAAATAATGATTCAGGAAGACTTTGATCAAAGCATGATGAAAATTAGAAATAGTTTCTAATGTTTTATTAAATGAATCATTATCATAAGATTGAAAGAGAAATGAATATGATATTGGGATTGACATATTTCCATACCTAGAGTCATATTCAGGATGTAGGAAGATCGAAGGATCTAGTTGCATGGTAATTTTCACTGAAGGATATTTTTGGTATTTCTATCAAAATTTCACAACTTTTGGATAGTCATGATACATTGCTAGACGTCAATCAAGTCTTGTGGATTTGATCAAATTAAAATTTTAATTTAACCATTAAATTAGAAAGTGTTATAAATTAAGTCATATTGGGTTGGCTAGCTTTGACCTAAATCAGTTTGGTTGAGTTCTAACCAGATTAGGTCAAATCACACCATAACTCACTGCTGGTTAGATGTGGAACCCAATGGGTCACACACAAAGAGAATTAATTAAGGGTCTAATTAGATTAGACCATGTTTGCAAGATGAATATGCTAGCACATATAGCAAACCCTAGCATCTGGATTCAAATTGGCTTTCGATTTGGGCTAATTAAGATCTGATTTGAGCCAAATAAGATTTGGTCTTGAGTTGGATTAACCTAGATTGATTGGGCTTCAGATTGGGTGCCACATACCTACATCCCATGGATCAGAGAGTCTCTCTCTTGTGCGTGGGAAGTCTTTCATGCGCAAAGGACTCTTTGGTGCATGGAATAAGATGGTGCCTACCTTCTTTGACATTTTCCATATGTTATGTCACGTAAATATTTTTTAGTTGGAATGGACATCTGATATGGGGCATAGAAGAGTCCTTCTATAGATGAAATACTTCTTTTTCCTTTTAAATTTTTTGCCCAAGATGTTTTGTCGCCCTAGCCCCCTTGCCGCCCAAGACTCCATGCCGCCTACTTCTCCTTGACATCTCTGGACTAAGTCAAAGTCTCTTGGGACTTTGACTATTCAATGTTTATCTCAATGCCTTCTTGCTGAATGGGTGTCCCTTTTTAGAGCCATTGGATGGCTTTGTTTCATGCTCTAATGGATGAAAAGGATGGTGCCAAAGATGAAGCATTGCGACTCTTCGTAAAAACTTACATAGAATTAATCTAAGAGTTCTTCTGCTTTAAGGCACCTCTTGGACTAAGTCTATATCTCATTTTTACTGATGAGATGTAAGATTAGCTGATGGGGCATGAGAATATGATGAGGAAAGGGCATGAGTTTTTTTTTGATGGCACCCCTACGTACATTTTTAATAGGGGTGCACACCAAGAGTCCGGGGTTGTGAGCATTATCTTTTCTTTCTTACAAGAGTTTCTTTTTATCCAACTTTTCTTCTTCCTTTCTCTTGTCTAGACCTTGTCATTATAAGGACAAGAAGTCATCTTAAGAGTAAGAGCTTAGGAAGGAAAATTAAGAAGACAAAAGAAAAAGAAAGATAGATAAGGAAAGGCAAGGAAGGTGACATGAAGACTTAAAAAGGTCTTGCCCATTTAATTAAAGTTCTTATTATAAGAATTTTAATTATATAAATCAGAGGTGCTGGTGTCTTGGTGAAGTCTCTGTGTGGATCAATGTTGGAGGGTGAACACGTGGGCACCTGGTGGAAACCCCGACGGACTACTATCGACGATCAGGGTCAATTTAGGGTTTAGCAATAAGAGGTATGTTCTAATACTTTCTTTTGTAGTACAAATGCATGTTATATGATTTAATTGCTAATAAGGTGGTCCTTGGATTTGGGTTTGATTTATTTGATTTCATGTTTTTGCTTTGAAATTCGTGCTTTTACCCTGTACACCGAACCCAACAGTGGTATCAGAGCAAGCCTTATTAGGTTAAATCATATAATGCTTTGCTTATAGTATAATGGCATAAATGAAAAATATGATATAATATTTTTAGCATATTTTTATTTATTTGATGAGATCATATTCTTTTACTTATCGTAATGAGATTATGTTGTATATATTATTCTGTAAAGGTTGCCCTGATATAGTGAAAAGTTTTCACTATATAATGATGGTTGTCCTAGAATAATTATACATGTTAATTGACATATATATTTTAATGCTATTATACATTTAGTTTGTTTTAAATCAATATGTGCATTGAGACCTTTTAAACCCCTCTATAAAAAAAATTATATTAAGTTGTAGTGTAATTAATCTTTTGCTAAATCAGTCAGGATGTCTAATTGGTTAATCGGTGTCTAGAAAAAATGGTTCTTGATTGGTAAAGAGAACATAATTTTTTAATTGGTTCCATTGTCTGACCTGGCCAATTTATTGGTGTCTAAGGAAAGCAATGGGGGGACTCCCATTTCTCTCCCATTTACTTGGCTGATTTGATTAATTTAATTCTAGATTGAAATGCTTAATATTATATTCACTACATTAAGGCCTTCCTTCATACTAGTTTCTTATTATGTCCAAAACCATATTAGTTCTTTTGTGTAACCACAAGATCTATCATGGGAAAAGATGTAATATTAATCTAGTGCATTGAGATGCTTACAGCATTTTGAATATACTACTTTGTTGTGTAACCACAAAGGTAGTTATATTTCAATTTTGACTGTATAGAAATGAAGGATTCTACTTAAACTAAAACATTAAAGTTTGTTGTGCTAACACAAGGCTATTAATGTTTTAGAGGCAAAAGATTTTGAGAGTTGCATAAAATGCAATTGGAAAGAGTTTCCTACCTTTGAACTTATAACAAGTTTGTTGTGCAACCACAAAACATTTTATAAGGAATTAAGATCTTATTCTCATTAAGAAAATCAATAAGAGGGTTATGATTTTTAGTGGAAGACATAATTAAATTAAAGTCCTAATTTAATTATGTTCGTCATCATGAATTGTTTGCTTATGTATTGTTCTTTATTATGTAGATTAAATGGCTTCTTCACTTTCATTACGTTCAATTTTGGATTCAAATAAATTAACTGATCAAAATTATGTTGACTGATTGAGAAATCTTAAAATAGTACTCAGTCAAGAAAAACTCTTCTATATTCTTGACACCCCTGATCCTAAGCCATTAGGAAATGATGCCACGGATGAAGATAAGTCCACATACAAGATGTGGCAAAATGATTTCCTTACTGTCAAATGCATCATACTAGCCTCTATGAATAATGAATTACGGAGGCACCGAACCCAACAGTGGTATCAGAGCAAGCCTTATTAGGTTAAATCATATATTGCTTTGCTTATAGTATAATGGCATAAATGAAAAATATGATATAATATTTTTAACATATTTTTATTTATATGATGAGATCATATTCTTTTACTTATCGTAATGAGATTATGTTGTATATATTATTCTGTAAAGGTTGCCCTGATATAGTGGAAAGTTTTCACTATATAATGATGGTTGTCCTAGAATAATTATACATGTTAATTGACATATATATTTTAATGCTATTATGCATTTAGTTTATTTTAAATCAATATGTGCATTGAGACCTTTTAAACCCCTCTATAAAAAAAATTATATTAAGTTGTAGTGTAATTAATCTTTAGCTAAATCAGTCAGGATGTCTAATTGGTCAATCGGTGTCTAGGAAAAATGGTTCTTGATTGGTAAAGAGAACATAATTTTTTAATTGGTTCCGTTGTCTGACCTGGCTAATTTATTGGTGTCTAAGGAAAGTAGTGGGGGGACTCCCATTTCTCTCCCATTTACTTGGCCGATTCGATTAATTTAATTCTAGATTGAAATGCTTAATATTATATTCACAACATTAAGGCCTTCCTTCATATTATTTCTTATTATGTTCAAAACCATATTAGTTCTATTGTGTAACCACAAGATCTATCATGGGGAAAGATGTAATATTAATCTAGTGCATTGAGATACTTACATCATTTTGAATATACTACTTTGTTGTGTAACCACAAAAGTAGTTATATTTCAATTTTGACTGTATAGAAATGAAGGGTTCTACTTAAACTAAAACATTAAAGTTTGTTGTGCTAACACAAGGCTATTAATATTTTAGAGGCAAAAGTTTTTTGAGAGTTGCATAAAATGCAATTGGAAAGAGTTTCCTACCTTTGAACTTATAACAAGTTTGTTGTGCAACCACAAGACTTTTTATAAGGAATTAGGATCTTATTCTCACTAAGAAAATCAATAAGAGGGTTATGATTTTTAGTGGGAGACATAATTAAATTAAAGTCCTAATTTAATTATGTTTGTCATCATGAATTGTTTGCTTATGTATTGTTCTTTATTATGTAGATTAAATGGCTTCTTCACTTTCATTACGTTCAATTTTGGATTCAAATAAATTGACTGATCAAAATTATGTTGACTGGTTGAGAAATCTTAAAATAGTACTCAGTCAAGAAAAACTCTCCTATATTCTTGACACCCCTGATCCTAAGCCATTAGGAAATGATGCCACAGATGAAGATAAGTCCACATACAAGATGTGGCAAAATGATTTTCTTACTATCAAATGCATCATACTTGCCTCTATGAATAATGAATTTTAAAGGCAGCATGATAGCATGGACACAATCCATATTGCTCAATCTAAAAGAGCTTTATGGAGAGCATAGTAGGACTGCTAGATATGAGATATCTAAGCAATTATTCCATGCAAGAATGATAGAAGGAACATCCATACAAAATCATATTTTGATGGTAATTGACCTAATCACTCGATTAAGTCAATTAGGTTTTGTAATGGATGGTGAGTTAAGTTAGGATTTGATCCTGCAATCACTCCAAGAATCATTTTCTCAGTTTGTCACGAACTATCACATGAACAAACTAAATTCTTCATTGCCTGAGCTGTTAAATATGCTCAAGACAGTGGAAAGCCATATCAAGAAAGATAAGGCTCCTCTTCTTCTTGTGAAAGGGATCTCCAAGAAGAAGGCAGGCAAAAAGGGTTCAAAGAGAAGGTTGAATCTTAAAAGTGGTATAAATAAGAAGAAAAAGGGAAAGAAGGTCTCCAGACAAACGACCTATTTTCACTACGACAAAGCAGGCCATTGGAAGAGGAATTGCAAGGCTTACCTTGCAACCGTGAAGTTTGGTGCAAATAATGCACCAAAAGGTATGTATGAGATACATACTATGTTATCATTAAATTCTTCCATTTCAAATTCTTGGGTATTAGATATCGGCTGTGGTTTTCATATCTACAAATCTTTACAGCGACTGCAGAAAATTAAGAGTTTGAATAAAGGTGACTTCAAGCTCTATGGCGTTGGAGGAGAGTCTATCCAGGCAGAAGCTGTAGAAACAAATATATTGAAGTTACCTTATGGAAAGATCTTAGAGCTTACAAATTATTATTATATGCCTAAGATCATTAGAAATATTATATCTATACCCTTGTTATTAAAACAAGGTTATAGTCTTAATGTAACGAGCGAAGGTTGCTCGATCAAATATTCTAATGAAAATATTTGTTTTGGCATATTTAGCAATGGTTTGTTGACTCTATGTTTGGATGATAATATATTTCATATTGATGAAAATAGAAAATGTAAGAGAGATGACATAAATAATACTTTACTTTGGCATTGTCGATTAGGTCATATTAGTGAGGCTAGGATTAACAAGTTATACAAAGAAAAGTTCTTTGATCCTTTTGATTATGAATCATTGGAAACTTGTGAATCATGCCTCATGGGTAAAATGACCAAGATTCCATTTAGTGGACATAGAGAAAGGACAAATGAGTTATTAGGACTTGTACATACGGATGTATGTGGTCCTATGACAACTCAAGCTAGAGGAGGATACTCTTATTTTATTACATTCACTGATGATTTATCTAGGTTTGGATATGTGTATCTTATGAAACACAAATCAGAAGCCTTTGATAAATTTAAAGAGTATCAAAGTATGGTCGAAAAACAAACTGGACAATGTATAAAAATCCTTCGATCTGATCGAGGAGGAGAATACTTATCTAGTGAGTTTCTTGACTATCTTAAATTTAAAGGGATTCTCTCTGAATGGACACCTCCTTATACACCGTAATTAAATGGTGTAGCCAAAAGAAAAAATTATACCTTATTAGATATGGTACGGTCCATGATGTGCTTCACTGATTTACCTATTTCCTTCTAGGGTCATGCTCTGGAGACTGCAATTTACATCTTGAATAGAGTACCTTCTAAATCTGTATCTAGTACTCCATATGACATATGGAGAAGTAAGAAATCTAATCTTAAGTATCTTAAGATATGGGGTTGTCCAGCTTATGTCAAAAGAAATTTTGAACATAAACTTGATGCTAGATCAGATAGATGTCTATTTATAGGATATCCTAGAAATAGTATAGGATATTTATTCTACCATCCTACTGAACAAAAGGTATTTGTAAGTAGGCATGCCATTTTTATAGAAAAAGAATTTATCCTAGAAAAGGACAGTGACAGAAATATTAAACTTAGTGAAGTTCAAGAAAATTAAATAGAAATTTCTCAACCATATAATCGCATAAAAGAACCAGAACACATAACTCCTATCTGTAGGTCTAAAAGAGTAAGAAATACACCTATAAGGTATGGGTTCATTATTGAGAACAATGAAGCCTAAGTCATTGAGAATGATGAAACTCTGACCTATACGGAAGCAGTCAAAAGTAAGGACTCTTACAAATGGCTGGCTGCCATGCAATCCGAAATAGAATCCATGCACACCAACAAAGTATGGACTTTGGTGGATGCACCAGAGGATATAAATCCTATTGGATGTAAATGGATTTTTAAGAAAAAAATTGGAGCTGATGGTCAAATTGAAACCAATAAGGCCAGATTGGTGGCTAAGGGTTTTAGGCAAAAATAGGGGATTGATTATGATGAAACATTTTCACCTGTTGCCATGCTCAAATCTATTCAGATTATGCTTTCTATAGTAGCATACCATGATTATGAAATATGGCAAATGGATGTAAAGACGGCCTTCCTTAATGGTTTCCTTGAGTAGGAGATCTATATGTCACAGCCAGAGGGATTTGAGTCAAATGAGAAACCAAATCAGGTATGCAAGCTTAAGAGATCCATTTATGGATTAAAGCAAGCATCAAGGAGTTGGAACATCCATTTTGATGAAATAGTAAAAGAGTTTGGTTTTATCAAGAATGTTGATGAACCATGTGTGTATAAGAAAACTAGTGGAAGAACCATAGTCTTCTTGGTTCTGTATGTAGATGACATACTCCTCATTGGGAATGATATCCCAATGTTACAATTAGTCAAATTATGGCTATCAAATAAGTTTTCCATGAAAGATTTGGGAGAAGCATCCTATATACTAGGAATAAAGATCTATAGAGATAGATCTAAGAGGATGCTAGGCTTGTCCCAATCAAGGTACATTGACTTAATACTAAAAAGATTCAGTATGGATGGGAGTAAAAGAGGTTATTTACCCATGAGTCAAGGCATACATCTCTCTAAAAAAATGTCTCTAAAGACACCAGAAGAGAGAAATAGAATGTGTTCTATTCCTTATGCTTCGACTGTAGGATCAATAATGTATGCCATGTTATGTACAAGGCCTGATGTTGCTTATGCTTTAGGCATTGCAAGTAGATTTCAAGCTGATCCAGGAGAGGATCATTGGAAAGCTATGAAAAATATTCTTAAGTACTTGAGAAGGACTAAAGATATTTTTCTAGTATATGGAGGTTCTGATCTTAAATTAGAAGCATATTCTGATTCTAGTTTTCAATCAGACCTAGATGATAGCAAATCCATTTCAGGGTATATCTTTACTCTGAATGGTGGAGCAGTGAGTTGGAAGAGTACTAAGCAGCCAGCTGTTGCTGACTCAACCATTGAAGCAGAATACATAGCTATAAGTGAAGCCGCCAAGAAAGCTATCTGGATGAATAAGTTCATCACTGAATTAGGTGTTATTCCTGAAATTGAGAATCCAGTACCACTTTACTGTGATAATACTGGAGCTGTAGCTCAAGCAAAGGAACCAAGGTCTCATCATAAATCCAAACACATTCTGAGATGCTTCCATCTCATTCGAGAAATTATTGAAAGATAAGATGTGGTCATAGAACGAGTGGATACAAAGAACAACATAGCAGACCCATTCACTAAGGCTTTACCACTGCAACTGTTTGATCACCACCTTGATTGTATGGGATTAAAATATAAGGGCGATTGGCTTTAGTGCAAGTGGGAGATTGAAAGGAATATGCCCTCAAGCTAATTTATTTTTGGGATGTTCTTTGTCTTCCAGACTCATGTAATGATATTTTTAATAAATAAAGGCATTTATTTCATCATATGCAGTGTCTTATTATTTATTTAAGATTATGATGAACCCTATAAATTAGGGCTATGATTTTAGGATTATGATGAGATCATACCAGTGAGACCTAAAATCTTAAAACCCTAATTTAAATATTCCTAGTCGATGGGACATTGAGTTAGGGATCAATGTTTTTCGATAAGACTAGCACATTCTTTGTATGCTCGATTGAGAGGGTGATTGATCTCACAATAACTTGTGTATGACACTAATACAAGAATATGGGTGCTCATTAGAGAATGAGTTCACTGAATTGATCCAAATTGAGAATATCTAATGGAGTCTTATCTACATGTCAATAGATGGTTCTTATAGTGGAATTTGTGCATGTAATCCTTTGACCTGAAACTACCATAGAATCTTATATGTATAAATCTATATTTTGGTACATACTCATTCATGACTCAGCTATATACGGGATGATCTGGATATGGTAGATTATATACATGAAGGTTGTGAGTAGGTTAACAAGGAATCGATCTCTCCTGGTAAGAAAAAATAGCATCCTACCTGCTTCAAACAAATAATGATTCAGGAAGACTTTGATCAAAGCATGATGAAAATTAGAAATGGTTTCTAATGTTTCATTAAATGAATCATTATCATAAGATTGAAAGAGAAATGAATATGATATTGGGATTGACATATTTTCATACCCAGAGTCATATTCAGGATGCAGGAAGATCGAAGGATCTAGTTGCATGGTAATTTTCACTGAAGGGTATTTTTGATATTTTCATCAAAATTTTACATCTTCTGGGTAGTCATGATACGTTGCTAGACGTCAATCATGTCTTGTGGGTTTGATCAAATTAAAATTTTAATTTGATCATTAAATTAGAAAGTGTTCTAAATTAAGTCAAATTGGGTTGGCTAGTTTTGACCTAAATCGGTTTGGTTGAGTTCTAACTAGATTAGGTCAAATCACACCCTGACTCACTGTTGGTTAGATGTGGAACCCAATGGGTCACACACAAAGAGAATTGATTAAGGGTCTAATTAGATTAGACCATGTTTGCAAGATGAATATGCTAGCACATATAGCAAACCCTAGCATCTAGATTCGAATTGGATTCGAATCGGCTTTCGATTTGGGCTAATTAAGATCCAATTTGAGCCAAATAAGATTTGGTCTTGAGTTGGATTAACCTAGATTGATTGAGCTTCAGATTGGGTGCCACATACCTGCATCCCATGTGCCAGAGAGTCTCTCTCTTGCGCATGGAAAGTCTTTCATGCGCAAAGGACTCTTTGGTGCATGGAATAAGATGGCACCTACCTTCTTTGACTTTTTCCATATGTTATGTCATGTAAATATTTTTTAATTGGCATGGACATCTGATATGGGGCACAGAAGAGTCCTTCTGTAGATGAAATACTTTTTTTTCCTTTTAAATTTTTCACCCAGGATGTTTTGTCGCCCTAGCCCCCTTGTCGCCCAAGACTCCATGCCGCCAACTCCTCCTTGACGTCTCTTGGACTAATTCAAAGTCTCTTGGGACTTTGACTATTCAATGTTTATCTCCATGCCTTCTTGCTAAATGGACATCCTTTTTTAGAGCCATTGGATGACTTTGTTTCATGATCTAATGGATAAAAAGGGTGGCGCCAAGGATGAAGCATTGTGACTCTTCGTAAAAACTTACATAGAATTAATCCAAAAGTCCTGCTTTAAGGCACCTCTTGGACTAAGTCTATATCTTGTTTTTACTGATGAGGCATGAGATTGGCTGATGGGGCATGAGAATTTGATAAGGAAAGGGCATGAGCTTTTTTTTGATGGCACCCCTACGTACATTATTAATAGGGGTGCACACCAAGAGTCCGGGGTTGTGAACATTATCTTTTCTTTCTTACAAGAGTTTTCTTTTGTTCAATTTTCTTTCTTCCTTTCTCTTGTCTAGACCTTGTCATTATAAGGACAAGAAGTCATCTTAAGACTAACCGATTAGCAAGGAAAATTAAAAAGACAAAAGAAAATGAAAGATAGATAAGGAAAGGCAAGGAAGGTGACATAAAGGCTTAAGAAGGTCTTGCCCATTTAATTAAAGTTTTTATTATAAGAATTTTAATTATATAAATCTGAGGTGCTGGTGTCTTAGTCAAGTCTCTGTGTGGGTCAACGTTGGAGGGTGAACATGTGGACACCTAGTGGAAACCCTGACGGACTGCTATTGATGATCAGGGTCAATTTAGGGTTTAGCGATAAGAGGTATGTTCTAATACTTTTTTTTATATTACAAATGCATGTTATATGATTTAATTGCTAATAAGGTGGTCCTTGGGTTTGGGTTTGATTTATTTGATTTCATATTTTTTCTTTGAAATCCATGCTTCCGCCCTGTACACCGAACCCAACATGATCCATGATGGGATTTGCCAACTTGCCGATATCCTTCTGGAGATATACGCTCGAATCAGCTTATTATCTATTAAATAAAATTCTAAGTAAGTCTGTAGTTAAAATTTCATAGGAGATATAGATAGGGCGTAGGCTAGCACTTTCACACCTTAGGATTTGGGAGTGTCTGGCTTATGTCAAATGATTAGTTACAGATAAACTTGGACCTATGTCTGACAAGTATACATTCATAGGGTACCTAATAGAGACCAAAGGATACTATTTTTTCCATGCTGATGAGCAAAAGGTGTTCGTCAGCCTTAGGGCAACCTTTTTGAAAAAGAAGTTCCTTGGTGAGGGAACTGTTGGCTCTATGGTTGAACTTGATGAAGTTCAACAGGTAGAAAGTCCGACACAGAATGTTGAACCTAAGTCGGATTTGATCAGATCAGATTCGAAGCCTAGTAAATCCGCACCACTAAGACGATCCAGTAGAGTACCGCACCATCCAGATAGATACTATGGATTCTTGGTCCAGGCTGGTGATCCCATTGAACTCGATAAGAACGATGAGGATCCGATAACTTATATGGATGCGATGCAGAGATCCAACTTTGAGAAATGGCTAGAAGCCATGAGATCCAAAATGGATTCCATAAAGGTCAATGATGTATAGACATTAGTTGACCCACCTGAAGGAGTTAAATCCATTGGGTGTAAATGGGTCTTCAAAAGGAAGAGGAGCACAAACAAAAAGGTGGAGACCTATAAAGTCCATCTGATTGCCAAGAGATATCGTCAACGTTATGGTATTGACTATAATGAGATATTCTTCCTATGGCAATGCTCAAGTTCATTCAGATCATGCTTGCCATTGCTACCCATCTGGACTATGAGATCTGGCAGATGGATGTGAGGACAACTTTTCTAAATGGAGAGCTGATCGAAGAGGTGTATATGATACAACCTAAAGGGTTCACATCCATAGATGAGTCCAAGGTGTGTAAGCTTCAGAGATCCATTTATGGATTGAAGCAAGCATCTCAGAGTTAGAACATGCATTTTGATAAAGTGATCAAAACGTATGGCTTTATTAAGAATGGAGAAGAATCCTACATTTACAAATGGGCAAATGATCTAGCAGTGGTATTCCTTATTTTGTACATGGATGACATTCTCTTAATTGGGAATGATATCCCCGCACTATAAGGAATAAAAGTCTGGTTATCATCATAGTTCTCCATGAAGGACTTGGGTGAAGCATCCTACATCCTAAGGATGAAGATTTATAGGGATAGATCTAAAAAGATGCTTGGTATATCTCAGTCTACGTACATAGAAACTGTGCTAAAGAGGTTCAGCATGGAGAATTCCAAGAAGGGCTATCTCCTAATAGGCCAAGAAATTTCTCTCTCTAAGAAGGATTGTTCGACAACTCCAGAAGAGAGAGAGCGTATGAGTAGAATCCCATATGCTTCGGTAGTGGGGTCTATTATGTATGCAATGACATGTATGAGACCAGACGAGGCATACTCACTAGGAGTGAGGAGTAGATACTAGTCTGACCCTAGAGAAAATCACTAGAAGATGGTTAAAACCATCCTTAGGTATTTGAGAAATACTAAGGACCAATGGTTGGTTTATGGAGAGTCAGATCTGAAGCTTGTGGGGTTTACAGACTCCAGCTTTCAATCTGACCATGATGATAATAAAAGTATGTTGGGATATATCTTTACTCTAAATGGTGGAGTCATCTGCTAGAAAAGTTTCAAGCAGCATACAGTGGCTGACACTATTTGCGAAGCAGAGTATATGGCAGCATCAGATATGGCAAAGAAAGCTATGTGGCTGAGGAAGTTCATCACCGAGCTTGGAGTAGCACCCTCCATTGATGGTCCGGTCCTGCTTTACTATGACAGCACTGGCGCCATATCTAAAGCAAAGGAACCAAAGGCACACCAGTGGACAAAGCACATTCTGCGTCACTTTCATTTGATCTGTGAGATCATGGATCGTGGTGACGTCGACCTTCAGAAGATCGACAAAAAGGAGAACCTAGCCGACCCCTTCACTAAAGCCTTAAAAATAAAGAAGTTCGACAACCATAAGTCGAAGATGGATATTAGATACTATGTCGAGTGGCTTTAAGTGGTAGTTGTTGGGAATTATGTTCCAAATCCAATCATCAGCCTATTGATGGTTGATCTATTTTATAATTATAATTGATTTATTAATTAATAAAAATATTTTGGCATCTTTTTCATCATAAGTTTACATCTTCTAATGAACTCGATGGTTGTGATGAAGTCCTTAGGACTGTTTAGTTTCGACAAAGAAAGGATTTATCGATTAGTCCTTAAATTTATTCACGATCAAATAATAGATTGTTAATTAGGACAAGAACGTCTATCGACTATAGGTTGCTATATGCCATATAGGTTGGTTGTCCTCTTAACCAAAGAGTGTGGAGATACTGGTATGGCATACAGGTGAGATGCATGGGTACATCATCATTGAACGTGACCAACTTCAGAGCATTCTACTGTCGAGAATATCTCTGATGGAATATAGGTATAAGTATCCCTTAGACTTGAGATCACCTCAGTGACTTGCAAGTAAGTCACTATGCTTTGGTACCGAACTAACTGAGTTTCTAATTCAATAATAGAAGGCTTCTGAGCACAGTCAAGTACTTGCAAAGTCAGAGTTTGATTGCGATGGAATTGACCACTCCAAGAGTTGGAGAAGAATGTATCACTGTATTTCAATATAGCAAAATCTTGGCCAAGATAATCCATCAGATAGATTTGATATTTTGAAATACAATGTGGACAACCTTATCAGAGTTGATAGTTGAACTCTGAGGTGTCCTATGAGCATTATGGTCAAGGGAATGAATTATATGAAAACTATATCCGCATGGGTTCTAAGGATGGTGTTCTATACCTTTGACCTATCCGACCATCGGGTATCTTTGCTAGATGGTCACTTCGATTGGTACAAAAATTTATTTCTATGCTATTGACTTAGGTTTGGAGCTATGAGGTCACACACATTAGAGCTTATGATCTGATCGGATGGTTGATTAATGATTAAGAATCATTCTAGGGTTAAATAATCAATACGATTGGTGTTTAACCTAGTGCAAGTGTTGCAGGCGGATTGATTAGCAATTGGATTGCTAATTAGCTTATTTTGATTAAATCAATAGGCTGAGATTAAGTCTAATTAAATATGATTTAATTAGATTTGGTTTGGGCTTGATTGGATCAAGTCCAATTGATTTATTGGATAAACCAAGTGCAAGAAAGAACTAGTCCTGGTCTAACTAGGATTCGAATTAACCTAATTTTCTTATTTGATTAAAAAATAAATTAGAATTAAATCTAATTTAATTTGATTTAATTAAGTCCTTAAATGGGTTAGATCCATATTTAATTGGATTGGTTTAATCTTGATTTTATTTGGCTAAAAGATCTTGTTTGACCAAGTCAAAATAGGAGTCCTAGTGTGACTAGGACTTCCTATCACTTGTGCCACTTAATCATCATGCCCCATGCCCTTTTTGTTTTGTTTCTTACATGAAAATTCTCCACTCTCATGGCTTCTCACACCCTCTTTCTCTCCTTCTTTTCTCATAAGGTAATTTGTTGGAAGACCAAGTCAAAAGAGGAGTTAGTTTTGCTTAGGATTGTATGAGATAGAATCCTTATTGACCAAAACACCTTCCCTTGAGTGCCACCCCCTTTTTTAATTAATTCTTCTCTTATTCCATAAAAATAATCTCCTTTTTTGTGCACCCTCCCTTGCTGGTCCACACCAATAATTGTGGAGGAGGCACCCAAGAGTTAGGCTCCCCAACAATTTTCCATGTTTGGATATACCTAGTCTAGGATTTTGATCTAACTTGGACTCTTCTTTTTCTCTATTTATTGAATTTTATTTTGATTTTTTCATAAAATATAGATCTTTGGGAGTAGTTGGGATTGTGCAAAAATCAAAGGAAGAAGATCCTTGGGCATGGGGGTTCCATAGGCACCAAACTAGGTATCTACGTGAGAGAAAAGAGAAGAAGAAGAAGAAGAGGGTCTTCTTCTAGGGCTGTTTTATTTTCAATCTCTCCTCCTTTTTTTTGAGTTTTTTCTGAGAGAGTCTCAGATCAATAAACGATCATTTTCCTTCTCATATTTTGTAGAGTCCAAATTTTGAAGAAGGGAGCATCGGATCGACCATTGAAGAAGGATCAGCATAGTACTAGCATGTTGTGCTGATTTTCTACATCGGACTTCAGATCAGAGATCGTAGGCTCGTGTGGAGGACTCCTAGAGGCCAGACATGTGTGTGGCTCATGACATCATCCTCAAGCCTGGATCAGCAAGTTAGAATGTTTAACTTGCTCAAGTAATAGATATGATCTATAAACTTCATACCTGCATTTGATGTAGTATAGATCTAGGTTGATTTGATCAATCTTTTACTTTCTTATTTGATTTTAATTTTTAATTTAATGTCATGCCTTGATCATATAATAGATCTGAGATCTAGATATTTACATATTTATTTAAATAAATATTTAATTTATTTAAGTCTTCTGCTGTAAGATCTTGAAAAGGTTTTCAAGATCTACCTGTAAAATCCTAGATTTGGTTCCTTCATATAGTATGTTCATTATAGAAATTAGATCGCACCAATAAAGGATCTATCTATCTTGGTACATGAGGAGTAGCTCTATGATGATCATAAGATTGAGTTCTTAATCCCATGGCCATGGTAAAGTGAAATAATAGAAAAGAATTTTCTATTAGGATTTCACATCAAACTCAAATTGAATGATCTATTCATATGACAGGGTGTTGGGTTTGATGAGTTTATCTTAACCCTAATCCAGTCGGGGTGTTAGATATGTATGCCCTAGAAGCCAGAATTAGCTAACAATTGTAATACACATCTAAGGGCAAAATTATAATTTTGACTATAAATAATAAAATGGATTATTTTCTATCGTAATGTATATTTGAAAGTGTCTGTGATACATCCCTTGAGTTAATGGTAATGATAGTTCATATTTTTAAGAATTGAAAATTTAAGATATGAATTTTCATTATTAACTTATAAAATGCTTTCGACTATAGGATCATCATAAGGATGGTGATTGATCCGGAAGATTGGTATACGATCGCTTCTTTAGGATAGATGAGTTTTAAGTCTATGGTGTAGAGACACTTAAGCGAAAGTATAGGTACTCGCTAGAGAACGAGGGTACTGAGCATGACCACCTCGAGCAGTCATGAGGAAATCTACCTTCTCGTCAATGACTGGCTCGAAGCTATAGTAGTGTGTCTGGTTCTTTGACCTGAGGTGCATCGGCAATTCATATTGAGGATGTTATAATTTGACTACACCATAACTCGGTCTCCTAGCCATTCGAAACCCTGAGGTGTATGTTGGCTATAGCATGTTCATTGTAGGAATTGGATTGCACCAATAGGAGATTATCTACCTCGGTAGATGAGGAGCAGCTCTATGATGATCATGAGAATCAAGTCCATAAGCCCATGGCCATGGTAGAGTAAAATAATAGAAAGAATTTCTATTAGGATTTTTACATTTGACTTGAATCGATTGATTAATTCATATGATGGAAATTAGGGTTAGATGAGATCACCTTAATCCTAATCTGATCAAAGCTCAAGATAGAGGAATTTAATCACACAGGTAATTGCACCGAGAGGTTCATTTTCAGTTCTGATTGGTTGCCACCATATGCTGCTAGGTGTCACTGGTGGATTTTGGGAGCAATTAGAATGATCTGGATGATCGATCATACTAGTTGTCTGAATCAGAAAAGTTTTGATCCATCGGAAGGTGTTTCGATGATGTCGATGATAGAGATCATGACATATCCTATTACCATACAAAACTAAATCTAATTGGGTCACACAAATAAGTGTTTGGATCTGGATATCATCAATTGAACTAATCTAGTTCAATTGATTTGAATAAGATTCAATTAGGTTCAAGAAAATCGTGCTAGCACACGATTGAGCCTAATGTTGTCCTTCAACAATCATTAAAAATTATCTTGAATGAGCCAAATGTATTTGGGCTCACTCGGGAACCTTACTTGGTCTGATTGGAGGTTGTCGAGGTTAGTAAAGGGTTGTCATAATTTATGAGATAAATTTGAGACAACATCTGCTATTTTTCGTCACTTGCTAAATCTTGTCTTTTGACTTTGGTTAAATGTTGACCTTTGATATTTAGACATCTATCCATGTGTCATGCACCAATAGGAGAGAAGATGGGGCTTTGTCCCCCTGCTAGAAAGAAGAAAGGGAGGGGGCACATGCTTAGGGAGGCGTGCACCCAAAGAGGATGACACCTGGAGTCCCATACAGATGGGACTCCAGGTTGCTTCATGCTCTCTACTTGGGTGGTGCCAAAGACTCTTCTTTGATCAGTCTTGGTGCCACCTAAAGAGGTTTGTGAGGGACTCTAATCTAATTAGATCAGATGATGTCATTTTACCAATCAAATTTAGATCTGATTGTACAAAGACCCATGATTGGCTGGGATGATGTGGCACTACATGGCACGGCAAGATCTATATAAACCTTGTCTGCGCCTAGGATTTAGAGTTTCTACCCTTTATCCATGCCACATAGCCCCTCTCCCTCCTTCTCCATGCCACCCTCTACTTTTCTCTCTCCTCTCCACACCCAAGAGGTTTTGGGCTCCAGTTTGGTGCGATCCAAGCAAGAGAAAGGCGATAGAAAAGGAAGAAGGCAGCACTGCTGTAAGAGACAATAGTTGATCTTCAAAAGGTATTTTCAAGACCTTCAAGATCAGATCCAGATCTTATTTTTGGAGTACAAATTGAGAAGAAGAAGATCTTTAGATCCTGCCTGAGTGGATACTGATAAAGGCTAGGCACTTGCGTGGCTACATCCAGAACCTTAGGCAAACATCAGGATCATTATAGGGTAATAGGATTACCAATAACAAGTTACAATTAAATTAGATTTATTTTATTTTATTTTATTTTTATTATATTTGATTAATAAAATTAGATCTGAAGAATCTTAGATCTAAGAGAATAATTTTTGAAATATCCCTCTTGATCAAATCAAGATTTGAACGAACCTGACCCGAAAAATAGGATTTTTCTTTCAATTGGTATCAGAGCCAGGTTCCATAATTATTTAGATTTAATTGTATTATAATTTTAATTTGATAATTAGATAATTTTAGATATCACATTAGATATTATTAGATCTAAAATTAGAAATTAAAAAAATTAAATAATCTAGATCTAAGATGTATGAGATGCATGACCAGACTAGGAATAGAATTATTCTATGTGCAGTCTAGGATGACCATAATTTTAATTTAATTAATTATAATTTTAGATCTATTTATTTATTATTTTTTGATATTATAAATATTATAATTAGATCTAAAAATTAGAAAATAAATTTATCTAATTTTTTTCATTTGAGATATGATAGATGCATGTTTAGATTAGTTGTAGAATAGTTCTACAAAGTTGTCTTGAATAAATTTAATTTGATATGATCAAATTTAAATTTTACTTTTAGATATTTATGAGATAATTTAGATATGAAAACATGCATGATATGATATATGAGATGTATGCAAAACATATTTTTAAGTTAGATCAAATTTTTATATGTGATATATGATGTAGGTCTAACTGGTTTTGTAGATTCATCATGTTTCTGATTAAGGCGTTCCCCTTGGCCATCCGATCATAAGAACAAAGAAGGGTTTAAAGGCCCTCTCCTTTCATTCGATGGAATATTCTTATGATATGTAGGGGTACTGCATGTTCATCCTTAATCAGAAATCAAAAACTTATTTTCTGCAAAACCCTAGATCCTGAAACCCAAGGATTTTATTTACATATTTTGTTTATAAACCCTATACTTAATTAAAAATTAAGATTGTGAAATATATTAGGTTTAAAATTAAGAATTTTTAGATCTAAGATATATTCATAAAATTGGGTTCGGGCTTGGGTAGCTCAATTAGGTCTAGCGATTGATCAAACCGAATCAAGAGTTGGTTAGATGGGATCAAGAGTGCTTAAATTGACCAGCCTAATAGGATTAAGTCTGGGTCAAGGTTGAGTCACATGAATGATCAATCAAGTTAAGACCTAATTAGGCTCAGTGGTTAGAGTCTGGATTGTAGGCTAACCCGATTGGTTCTGGCTCAATAATTTGGTGTCTAAGGTAAGTTTAGTAGATACGACCAATTAGATTTTAATTGAGAGCTACTCGACTCGAATGCATTCTTGTAGAGTTAATGGCATATGCCTTCCATCGGTCTCACTTACCTGGCCATATTTTGGCTCAGTCCTGATCTAAGGTGGCTAATAATCCAAGCTAACCCATGCCACTAAGTTAGTCATAATGGTTATGACTATGTCAAGTCAAGTTTAAAGAGACCTAAATCAAATCTCCCTAAGAAAAAATTAAGTCTAAGGTCTTCCACCATTGTAGATGTGCGGGCCCTTTTTGGGGTTGATTATTCTCGAATGGTCATAGTGGTTCAATTGCACTGTGAAGATGCAACCATATCTATTAGGCATTGGATGCTACGGGCTGGAGGATGGATTGGACTCAATATTTTGGATACGGTGAGAGACCCAATTAGGAATCCAATCTATGCAAATGGTGAGTCTAACTTAACTAAGGAGTGGATCAATATTTTAAGCATGGTATGATTCATGAATTAGAGACCAAGCTTGGGTGCACCATGATTAGAGAATCATTGGATAAGAGTTGTTCACTTATTGGCTAATCCATCATGAATAATTGGTAGGTGAGGTGATGAGTCGGTTGGTGGGACTGCACCACTCACTAGAAATCATTAATCATGAAGATTTTTGTATCTCTACAGAGAGAGTGTAGGGATCTGAGAAAATAGTGGAAGCTAATTTATTTAAAAATTAAATTTCTAAATAAATTATTCAAGTCTTAATTACAAAATCTAACTAGAAACTTTGACTCTCTATAGGAAAAGAAAAATATCTGCATCCAACCCACTAGCCCGTATCCTGGACACCCATAGACTGATCGGATCTAATTACAAGGATTGGCTCCAAAACTTCAAAATTATTTTGGGTTCCGAGAAGTTAACTCATGTATTGGATCGAGATCCCCACACCTTACCAGTCCATCCGTCCGTTGAACAGAGAGCGTCTCTTGACAAATGGACAGATGAAGATAACAAGGTTAGATACTACATGTTGGGCTTGATGTCTGATGAGCTTCAGCATCAATATGAAGATATCAAGACTGCTCGCCAAATATTGGCTCACCTGCAAGAGTTATTTGGTGAACAGAGTTGCACAGCCAAATATCAGATCACTAAATGACTGTTTAAGGCTAAAATGCATGATGGACAGTCAGTCCAAAATCATTGCCTGATGATGATCAAGAACTTAGAAGAGCTTGAGAAGCTCGAAGTGAAGTTAGACTAGGATCTACAGAATGACATAATTCTACAATCCTTGATTGATGCGTATGGGCAGTTCATCATGAACTTCCATATGTATAAACTTCAGAGTACTCTGGCCGAGTTTATGAACATACTGGTTACGGCTGAGCTTTCTATGAAAGATTCTAAAGGCTTAGTACTTGCTATGCAACAGACTTCTTCCAAGAGAAAGTCTTTTGGAAAGAAGAAGCCTGTGAAAAGACAGAAGGTGGAAGATGGAAAGAAAAAGAAGGTAGAGCTAAAGAAGAACATCGCTGACAAAGGAAAGTATTTTCGTTGTAATACTGACGGCCATTGAAAGTGGAACTATCCTATATACCTGGCCATCTTGAAGAATAAGAAGGAGATAGGTCCTTCTGGAGGTATGCTCGTTATTGAAACTAACCTTATGGTTTTTTCTGCATCTAGTTAGGTGCTTGAGTCTATTTCTAGTGCACATTTGTGCACTTCTATGTAGGATCTTGAGGATAGCAGGAGGCTGAGGGATGGTAAGATGATCCTACGTATCAAAAATGGAGCAAGAGTTACTGCCATGGTCGTGGGAACCTATCCTTTTTGATTATCGTCTGGCTTAAATTTAGTACTTAGGAATTGTTATTATGTGCCTGCTGCAAGCAGAAATTTGATTTCTATTTCATGATTAGCATAAGAAGGCTATGTAATTAGTTTTCTTATGGACCATTGTAATATTCTTTATGAAAGAAATAAAATTGCAAATGGTTTCCTCATTAATGGTCTCTATCAGTTACATATTGATGTATCTATCTTTAATATCGAGCAAAATATGAATGTTGTAAAATGACCCAGGGATAGTTCGAACGATAGGTATCTATGGCACCTAAGGCTAGATCATATAGCAGAAGATAGGGTTAACAAATTGGAGAAAATCAGACTATTGAGTCCATTGACTTTCGAGTCATATTCAATTTGTGAATCATGTCTTCATGGCAAAATGACTAAGCTCCCTTTTATGGGACATGGGGAAAGGGCCACGGATCTACTTGCCCTAGTACATAATGATGTGTGTGGTCTATTTGATGTGCCAGCTAGAGGCAACTTTGTCTACTTCATAACCTTTACCAATGATTTATCTTTGTATGGGTACGTGTATCTTATGAGACACAAGTCTAAAGCTTTTGAAAAGTTCAAGGATTCAGACATGAAGTAGAAAAGCAAATTGAAAAATCCATTAAGATTCTTCGATCAGATTGAGGAGGTGAATACCTTAGTTGGGAATTTCTGGACTATCTCAAGCAAAATGCCATAGTCTCTTAATGGACTCCATCCGAAACATCTCAACTCAACAAAGTTTCAGAACGGAGGAACCAGACCCTATTAGATATGGTCTGATCCATGATGAGCTTCACAGACCTTCTTGATTTTCTTTGGAGATATAGTCTGTTAACTATAATATATTTACTGAATAGGGTTTCCTCTAAAATCGTTCTTACCACATCATATGAAATATGGCATGGTAAGAAACCAAGTCTAAGTCATCTCAGAATTTGGGGTTGTCCGGCTCATGTCAAAAGACAATAAGCAGATAAGTTAGACTTTAGGTCCTTTAGAGCTTAATTTATAGGATATCCTAAAGAGCCATTAGGATATTATTTCTACATTCTAGAAGACCACAATGTGATTGTGAGTCAACATGCCATCTTTCTTGAAAAATAGTTTATTCAAGATAGTGGCATTGAAAAGTAGATCAAACTCGAGGACAAAGTCTCACAAGAGCAACGAGCTAAGGACCCTATGGAACCAAATCAGGTTGAGCCAATACAATCACTACCTCCTCCACCTCGTAGATCGAAAAAAGTTTTTTGTCCTCTTGAGAGGTACTTAGGTACTATCTCAGACAAAGTAGAGGAAATGTTCCTCGTAGGTAATGAGGTTCATGGTGATGATCCCAAAATCTATGATGAGGCAATATCAGATATCGACTCTGAGAAATTGTTAGAGAAAATGAAGTCAGAAATTGACTCGATGCACTTAAATCAAGTCTGGACCTTGGTAGATCCACCAGAAGGTATAGTACCTATTCGGTGTAAATGAATCTACAAGAAAAAGATTGGTGCAGATGAAAATATGGAGAAATTCAAAGCTAGATTAGTGGTAAAAGATTATAGTCAGCGCGAAGGCATTGACTATCAGGATACCTTTTCGTCAGTAGCTATGCTAAAATCTATCTGCATATTGCTTGCTGTTGCAGCTTGTTTTCATTATGAAATATGGCAAATGGACATGAAAATGGTATTCTTAAATGGATACCTTGAGGAAGATATCTATATGGAACAGCCGCTAGGTTTCACATTCAATGATGCTAATCACAAAGTATGCAAGCTGCAAAGGTCCATATATGGATTTAAGCAAGCATCTCAAAGCTGGAATACTCGATTTAATGATGTGATTAAATTATTTGATTTCATCAAAAATGAGAAGAAACCATGTATTTTCAAAAAGATCAGTGGGAGCACTATTATCTTCCTCGTACTGTACGTGGATGATATCCTCCTTATTGGGAATGATTTTCCTATATTGATCATAGTTAAAATATGGTTGTCCAAAGAATTCTCCATGAAAGATCTAGGAGAAGCATTCTTCATTCTAAGAATTAAGGTCTATAGAGATAGACTGAATAGGATGTTAGGTCTTTCACAGAAGATGTACATAGAGGAAGTGCTAAAGAGGTTTAGCATGGAAAACTCCAAGAGAGGATTGGTATCCTTCAGACATGGCATTCATCTCTCCAAGAAAATATGTTCCAACACACCAGAGGAGATTGAATGTATGAGCAAGATCTCTTATACTTCAGCAATAGGGAGCCTCATGCATGCCATGTTATGTACACGAGCTGATATAGCCCATGCTGTGAGTGTCATAAGTAGATATCAGTCGAATACTGATGAAGAACATTGGACTTTTGTGAAATGTATCCTTAAGTATTTGAGAAGAACTAAGGATATGTTGTTTGTTTTTTGTAATGGAGAACTCCAAGTCCAGGGGTATACAGACTTGAATTTTATGTCCGATATAGATGATCAAAAATTAATATCTGCGAGTCTATTTGTGTGTAATGGTGGTGCTGTCTGTTGGAAGAGTTCCAAGTAGACAGTGATAGTAGATTCCATCATGGAAGCAGAATATATTGCTGCGTCAGAAGCTACAAAGGAGGCATTCTAGTATAAGAAATTTACCACAGAGATCGGAGTGATGCCATCAGATGCCATTCCTCTGTATTGCGATAATAATGGTGCCATAGCCCTTGCTAAAAAGCTGAGGTCTCACCAGAAATCCAAGCACATCAAGCAATGATACCACCTCATCTGCGATTACCTCGAGAAAGGTTATGTCGAGGTCAAGAGAGTCAACTCTACAGATAATGTGGCAGACCCACATATAAAGCTGTTGGACCAGCAAAAGATTGAAACCCATCTTGAGAAGATGGAACTTAGATTTATAGCCAATTGGCTTTAGGTCAAGTGGAAGTTTGTTAGATATATGTGCCCTAGAAGCCAGAATTGGCTAACACTTGTAATACACATCTAAGGGCAAAATTATAATTTTGACTATAAATAATAAAATGGGTTATTTTCTATCATAATGTATATTTGAAAGTATCTATGATACATTCCTTGAGTTAATGGTAATGATAGTTCATATTTTCAAGAGTTGAAAATTTAAGACATGAATTTTCATTATTAACTCATAAAATGCTCTCGATCGTAGGATCATCATGAGGATGGTGATTGATCTAGAAGGTTGGTGTATGATCACTTCTTTAGGATAGATGAGTCTTGAGTCTATGGTGTAGAGATACAGAAGTGAGAGTACAGGTACTCACTAGAGAATGAGGGCACTAAGCGTGACCACCTCGAGCAGTCATGAGGAAGTCTACCTTCTTGTCAATGACTGGCTCGAAGCTGTAGTGGTGTGTTTGGTTCTTTGATCTGAGGTGCATTAGTAGTTCACATTGAGGGTGTTATAGTTTGACTACACCATAACTCAGTCTTCTAGCCATTCAGAATCCTGAGGTGCATGTTGGTTATAGCATGTTCATTGTAGGAATTGGATTGCACCAATAGGAGATCTATCTACCTCGGTAGATGAGGAGTAGCCCTATGATGATCATGAGAATCAAGTCCATAAGCCCATGGCCATGGCAGAGTGAAATAATAGAAAGAGTTTCTATTAGGATTTTCGCAATAGACTTGAATCGAATGATTAATTCATATGATGGAAATTAGGGTTAGATGAGATCACCTTAACCCTTATCCGATCGAGGCTCAAGATAGAGGAAGTTAATCACACAAGTAACTGCACCAAGAGGTTCGTTATCAATTCTGATGGGTTGCCACCATATGTTGCTAGGTTTCACTGGTGGATTTTGGGAGCAATTAGAATGATCTGGATGATCGATCATACTAGTTATCTGAATCAAAAAAATTTTGATCCATCGGAAGGTATTTTGATGATGTCGATGATAGAGATCATGACATATCCCATTACCATACAGAACTGAATCTAATTGGATCACACAAACAAGGGTTTGGATCTGGATATCATCAATTGGACTAATCAAGTTCAATTGATTTGAATAAGATTCAATTAGGTTCAAGAAAATCATGCTAGCACACAATTGAGCCTAATGTTCTCCTTCAACAATCATTAAAAGTTATCTCAAATGAGCCAAATGTGTTTGGGCTCACTCAAAAATCTTTACTTGGTCTGACTGAAGTTTGTCCAGGTCCAAAAAGGGTTGTCTTAATTTATGAGATAAATTTGAGACAACACCTGCCATTTTCTGTCACCTACTAAATCTTATCTTTTGACTTTGGTCAAACGTTAACCTTTGATACTTAGACATCTGCCCATGTGTCATGCACCCAAAGAAGAGCAGATGGGGATTTGTCCTGCTGCTAAATAAAAGAAAGGGAGGGGGCGCATGCCTAGGAAGGCATGTGCCCAAAGAGGATGACAGTTGGAGTCCCATATAGATAGGACTTCAGGTTGCTTCATGCTCTCTACTTGGGTGGCACCAAAGACTCTTCTTTGATCAGTCTTGGCACCACCTAAGAAGGTTTGTGAGGGACTCTAATTTGATTGGATCAGATGATGTCATCCTATCAATCACATTTAGATCTGAATGCACAAAGAGCCATGACTGGCCGGGATGATGTGGCACTGCATGGCGCAGCAGGGTCTATATAAATCCTGTCTACGCCTAGGATTTAGAGTTTCTGCCCTTTGCCCATGCCACATAGCCTCTCTCCCTCTTTCTCCATTCCACCCTCTACTTCACTCTCTCCTCTCCATCCCCAAGAGGTTTTGGGCTCCAGTTTGGTGCAATCCAAGCAAGAGAAAGGCGACAGGAAAGAAAGAAGGCAGCACTGTTACAAGAGACAACAATTGATCTTCAAAAGGTATTTTGAAGACCTTTAAGATCAGATTTAGATTTAATTTTTGGAGCATAGATTGAGAAGGAGAAGATCTCTAGACCCTGCCTGAGTGGATATTGGTAGAGGCCAAGCACTTGCATGGCTACATCCAGAACCTCAGGTAAATATCAGGATCATCACAGGATAATAGGATTACCAATAATAAGGTACAATCAAATTAGATTTAATTTAATTTAATTTAATTTAATTTAATTTAATTAATAAAATCAAATCTAAAGAATCTTATATCTGATTTGGATCTAAGAGAAAAATTTTTGAAATATCCCTCTTGATCAAATCAAAATTTGAACGAACCAAATCCAGGAAATAGGGTTTTTCCTTCACGAGGCTTAAGATAAAAGAACCCAATCACACATGTAGCTACATCGAGAGGTTCACTTTTGGTTCTGATGTATTGCCACCATATATTGCTAGGTGTCACTAGTTGATTTTGAGAGCAATTAGAATGATTTTGATAATTGATCATTCTAATTGTATGAATCAGAAAAGTTCTGATCCATCGAAAGGTATTTTGATGATATCGATGATAGAGATCGCGACATATCTTATTACCATACAGAACTGAACCTAACTAGATCACACAAATAATAGTTTAGGTCTAGATATGATCAATTGGGCTAAGTTAGTTCGATTGATTTGGATTAGATCAGATTAGGTTCAAAGAAATCATGCTAGCACTTGATTAAGCCTAACATTCTCCTTCTGTAGTCTTTCTAGTTCATCTCGAATGAGTTTGACTCATCTAAAAATTCTATCCTAATTTAATTGGAGCTTGTCTAGGTCAGAAAAAGATTATCTTAATTTATTAGATGATTTCAAGATAATACCTACTAATTTCCATTTCAAACAAGGGTCAAAGGTTGACCCTGATGTAAGAAAAGAGGGACAGAGGGCGTGCACCACCTAGAGAATTTCTAAGGGCATGCGCCCCTAGATGTTTTGTGTGGCATGGAGAGGGTGCACGTCTCACTTGGTGTGTGCCCCATGTGGATAGGTTTTGACTTGGTCAAAATTTAGATTAGACCAGTCAAAGAGGTTTGATTAAGATCAAATTCTAATAGAGAGAAGGAAAAGTCCATCATGCACTATCTTTCTCTCTCTCTCTCCCTATCCAATGTGTATGGCAACTCTTGGAGAGTTTTGGGCAACAAAACTAGGTAAAGACCTGGTGTTTATGCATGGAAAATTAGATGGAGTTCTGATTTAATCAAGCAATCAAGTTGCTTGATCAATCAGAACTCTTAGGTGGCGTAGGATCTATTTGAAGGACACTGCACCCCTAGGGTTTGTATTCTTTGCATCCGCACACCCACATGCTACCATCCTCTCCCTTCTCCATGCCTCCCTCTCTCTAATATCCTCTCTCTTCTCCATGCCAAGGGTTGGGCATGGGTTTGAGAAGAAGATCAAACTGATTTGGGGCAAAGACGAAGAAGAAGACTAGTTGTTCATGAGATGAATGCGTGACCTTCAGAGATAGATTTGAAGGATCAACCAGATGACACCAGATATGATATTTGGAGATCAGATCTAGAAGGAGAGCACCTCTAGATCTAGCTTGAGTGGACTCCAGTAGAGGCTAGGCGCTTGCGTGGGTAGATCCAAAACCTCAGGCTTCCATAGATCGTCATCAATGTAATAGTCTACCTTGATTAGGTACAACTATTGTTCCTATTTTAATTATAATTTTTATTTTTAATATTAGATCAATGGGATTAGGTTAGAGAACTCTCAGATTTGATTAGAAGCTTAGTAGAATTTTTTTTAAAAAAATTTCTTACAAATTTGATCTGATCAGATCGATCCTATGGCGGAAAATATTGATTTTCCTTCAGTTCGGAGATAGTGGGAGGCATTCCATCAGAGCCTCGGTCTAACTATCATCATCGACATTTTACTATTAGACTAGTAGATGACCAACTTCACTCTCTTGCATAGGAAATGGCCAGTATTATCCTGTCAGCTAGAGAGACTACATAGAGAGAGAGTACCTTCTCAGCACCATCTTCTGACTTCTCCATTGTTCCCCACATTACTACTATGGTCTTTGGTATGAGTAGGACTCCCGAGCATTTAGTTCAGATTGTGACTACACTCAGATCCAGAGTTGCTAATTTGGAGAGAGAGGTTCGTAGTTTTTCTTTTCCTACTAGCCAAAATTCAGGAGACCCCACTTAGATCATGGATTTGTCTGCTGAGGCTGTGAGGCTTCGAGGTTTTATGGATTTAGGGATCACAGCTATACAAGAGGAGATTAGAGGATTAGGAGAGGCTATTGCTATCGAGATTTAATCTCTTATGCAGTCTTTGTCGAGAGCTCCAGGATAACTTGATTTGATCCGACTTATCATGTTGACCCAGTCTTCCCAGGCTGCCAAACCATCTCATTCCTCTGCCCATGCCGGTACCTCTAGTAGGAGCCATGGCAGGCATGGTCATGGTCAAGCTCGTGGTTGTGCACCTGACCTTCCTCATCCTATTTTCAATTCCTCTGATGATTCTGATTCCTTTAGTGGATCCAACCGTCTTTTCTATTAGACATTGATCAGCTAGTTCTATGTACTTAGGATATCTCTAAGGCCATTAATTTTTTGATAGAATCGTGGATAGTTGTATTTCTTGGTATCCATGACATTTGTTTTTATTTACTGATGACCTATGTCTTTTGATATGTTGGATGGACAATGTATTTTGACTAGTTACTCTTATGCCTTTTAAGTAATATATATACATGACTGGTTATAGCCTATGAAAATTCTATGATTTTGGCTTACATGCGTATGATAGTTTATTATATGAATTATGAATCATATCGTTTGTGACATATTTTATCTTATATCACTTATAATTGTAGCTTGAAAATGTAGTATCAAATGTATCTTTTCTTACCTATGCTGTTTCTACAAACTTAAAACCTTTAGGGGGAGCATTGTGTTAAACCATAAAATCTGCTTTCCTCTTCCCTCTTTGATGATGTCAAAAAGGGAGTGGTACATGCAATGGTATAAGCAAATTGTTCTTCATGTCAAAGGGAGAGAAGTTAAAGTTTCATACCTAAAAATTGAAGTTTCACACTTAAAAATAAAGTTTCATACTTCACTATAAAGTTTTGTGTACAATATTAAAAGCCTATACTAAACTGCTAACGCTCTTCATTTTTTAGGTGCTATAGGTCTAAAATTGCAAAACCTTCCATGAAAAATCCAAAATGATGGATATTTCAAATGTTGAAACTCTCTAAACCATATGCATGAAATAATACCTAATATAGATACTTCAAACTAATCACTTATGAATAATTGTTTTGAGTTCCTTCATTTTAAATGGCATATTCCTCTTAGATATCAAATTTACCTTATTTTGCTTATACTTAATTATTTTGTCATCATCAAAAAGGGAAAGATTATTGTCCACTAGGATTGATTTTAATGAGCACAAAATAATTGAGAGGGGTACTAATGATTTTTATCCTTGAAGATATTTTAGAAAGTTAATTCAGGAACTTCAAAAAATTTTACATTGAAAGAAATGGTTGGAGATGATCAATATAGCAAATTTCTAAAGTTGGAGGCAAATTTGAAGTTTTTTAGAAGCCTCAAGAACTTTCAAGATGACATGGATTTATTTGGAGGCATTCTCAAATTTTTTAGAAGCTTAAAAGTAAAGAAATGGCTAGTTGGACAAAAAGGGGTGATCCTTAGGTCGACCCCTTTGGGTTTGGCATGCTAGCATGCAGAACTGGCACTAGCATGCTGAAAAGGACCGACCCCTACGTCATCCTATGAAAAAAGGGCGACCCATAAGGCCCCCCCTGTAGGTTCTATGCACAAAAAATAAAAAGCCATTTTTTATCACCTATTGCAAAAGGAGCATCCCATGGAGCGATCCTTTTCCAAGGGGCGACCCATGGGTCACCCCCTGCAGCAGAAAAACCTACAATGATTAGTTTTCTCTTCATTTTGACGTATTTAATGCTTTTTAAATTATCTCCAATGGCTACAAATGGCTACTATTCATCTTCCAGCATTGATTGAAGGTTTAAAAGCATTCAAAGAGAAGAAAAAACACAAGAAAATCAAGAGAATATTCAGCTCAAAAGAAATCCAAGCCCTAGGCAAGAGAAGCATTGATTTCAAACTCAACCACTTCTCCAACACTCATTTAAGTCTTTAATATTTTCAAGAGGGTTCTCAAAATCTTATTCTAGTCTATGTAAAATTTTTTTAAAATTTTATTATGCTCTTTTAGGAGCTAATTGTGTTGAACTTGTATATCTTTTATTTTCTATTCACTATTTTGGGGCTCATGTTTTGGGAGGTTCCAAAGCTTTGGAAGGTTGATCCGAATTTTGAATCAAAGTGTTGTGGATTAGCTTGTACACAAAAAATAAATATTTAGCTTATGATAGCTAGGGTCAGGACATCTGACATTATATTCAATTGAATACGTATAGTGGATTGAAATTCCTAAGTAGAAGCTTGGAAAATGGGTGTAGGTGCAAGATCGAACCACTATAAATTTTTTTATTTATATTGTTGTCTTCCTCTATCTTCTTTATTTGCTTTTTTGTGTTAACTTCTTAGCTTTCAAATTAAGCACTTATACATTACTTGCTTCACTCTCCATACTTCACTGAAAATATCAACCGCACATCTTGCAATATTATTTTTAACTTTAATTTTTTTTTTTAAAGAAACCCAATTCACCCCCCCCCCCCCCCCATCCCCCCCCACCTCCCCTCTTGGGTTGCATAGCTGGGCAATAGTAGCTCATTCTAATTTAGAGTTACATTAAATGGATGTGAAAAGGGCATTTTTGAATGAAAATCTTGAAAAGATAGTATACATGTGTAACATTCCAGACCAACAAAATAATAGATTAAAAGATTTATACTCGGATATGTGTGCCATAGTAGTTTATTTATGATATGTTGAGCCATTTGAGTATAAATTATGACTATCTGCCACTACGAATCCTAAAAATTTTCTAAGTTTGAAAGCTAGCATCTATATGGGGAGCTATATAAACTATGGATTTTCTTGAAATAAAAATTGGCGGTTGATCCTTAGATATTGGTGAGTTACAAAATGACTTTTAATGAATTATGAAAACCCTTTAACCTATTCATTTCAAAGCAAGAATGTTTTAAAAGTTTTGGATTTGAGAAAATTTGAACTAGAACCCAAATTTTGAAATTTTATTCTTAAGGATTTTGATTTTTATGATATTTTTATTGGTTCCAAATAGGGGGTGTTCCTTATTTATATTTATATTTTAAAATTAATGGATATTAACTTTAAAATAAAATATAAATAAGCAAAGTATTCAGTAAAGCTATGAATAGAGTATCCAAATAAAATTTTTGAAACTCAGGGGTTCAAGATGTCTTGACTTGAACTCGAGCTGACTCGACTTTCAGGCGACAGAAATAAGTTTCTATTTTCCTAAGAGCGAGATGACTTGATTCAAAACCAAGAGGACTTGATGGTGTCAAGATGACTCAACCTGAGAATGAGACATCTTAGTTTGCGAAAAATTTCTAGGAGCAATTATAAATTGACAGTATTTTAAGTTGTGAATTTCAAATCATTTTAAATGGAATGATAGAGCAGCTTGAGGTTCTAAAGAAATAGCTGAGAAATCCATCAAAGCAATACCTGTTTAGCTGGAAATTTGGTGGATTCTTATTGAATTGACACCTAGCAACCTCTCTTTAGTTTATTCTTTTCCAAAATGATAAGGCTACTAGTTCCTTTGTTTTTGCTTAAAGTTTTAATTCTTTAGAAAGGATAGAGCAGAGGAGGGCTGGAGAAGGTCCTATTCTCAGTTAATTTCTAATAGAACTTTAGTTGGAGGTAAAAGATTTAGTTATAGATTAATTGGAAGAGCTGGAAGATGTTGATTATGGAGAAAGTAAGAAGCTAGTGTTGATGGCAGTAGAGTTCTAATTTCTTGTGGTAAAAATCTAGTCCCTAAGCTAGAATTAAAGCAAAGCTTCAAACTTTATTATTAAGTATGAGGTTTTAAAAAGTCAAATTATGAATTAAACTAGAAAGAAGGATGAATTAATGCTGTCTATTTTGTTGAAAATTTTTGAATAGTTTTGATAATTAGTTAAACTATGTTGGCTAAACTTAAAGCTATTTGTGGAATGAAAATACAATTGAATTGTTGCAGTTCCTGATACTTATGTCAAAAGTTAGTAAAACCTAAGATAAAGTAAGTAAGATAGGATTAAAATAAGTGATGGAAAGGCTAAAGAGTCAGCCTAAAAGCAAAGTATATGCTCCTATATTCTTGTATCATAATAGATTGTATTAATCAGTGTGTATTTGTTGGATCCTGGTACCTCTCTGATACCAATTATTGGAGAAAAAGAAGAACAAAGTAGATGGACAGCACCTAGGGCTTAAAATTGGAACCAAAGAGAGAAGAGTAGAGAGTTTTAGAGAGAAAACTCAATTGTATTCCACTCTTTGTAAAAGTTATAAAACCTGGGTTTATATATCCTAGGATTTTTGTTACACCACATAAATCCTAATAAACCCAACCCTAGCTGAAAATCTCCCCTAGGCTAACCCAATACATGAATGCACTCACCGAGCCCATATACATATTTCTCACATGCTCTCATCCCCTGGATCTGAACCCGACCCATACATGAGTTAACCTCCTTAAGACCTTATTGGTCAAGGCCTTACGACCCTAGGATAAAAGCCTATCCTAGACCCAAATAAAAAACCCCGTACAGTTCTGTTTGCCACCATCGAGCCAGCTCTGTCAAGAGTCAAGCCGGCTCGGCTGCATCTCACCCAAACTCTATCTTCTGTCTGCTTGAGATAGCCAGCTTGACTGCATCCCAAGCCGGCTCGATCTCAGTCTAAATGGCTCAGCTGCATAATCGAGCCAGCCCACCTATGTGTCAGTCTCTTATCTTGGCTAATTCTTCTCCTAGCTTTGGTCCCTTGCTCCACCTTATGTCCCAGATCTCCGAAGAACCTACCAAGCCCCTCAAGATCCTCACACCTGAACCTTGAGTCCTGTATAGGGCTACACATCGCCTAGCCTTAGGACAACTCCTGTCCTAGCCTTAGGACTCACACCCATCCTAGACTCTCAGAGCAAACACCCTGACTCCTTTTGTGGCCTCTCAAGGCTTGGGAGCACCACATCAAATCCTACAATCTCTACCTCGATGTGCCCAAGCCTTGGCACACCTGGCAATGTTCTCCCGTGCGAACCTACTGTCGATACATGTCCTGACAATGACTTGTGCACACCTTGCCACCGCCATTCTTCTTCAACTACTGAGCTCTCTTTGAAGCCTTTAGGATGACCACCTCCATCGCTGAAGATCTTGTCTTGCTTCTATGCACCACCCTTGGAGTTGTAAGCACCCTTCTGCTTGGCAGCCGCATCAACTATCCTAAACTTTTCTTAAGAATTTGCAGTAATCTTATGCCAGTGCCTACTGCATACCCTGTCACGGTCTCCTTAGAACTTTGCCTATCCTTTCGCACATGCTGCTCCACCTGAAACTGTGCATCTACGATATTGGTGCTAGGATATTGATCCTCCTATACTTCTCCACTCTAAACTCATGTCACATCTCTCTCCATCTATGAAGCCACCTCTGCTTGGTGCTCCATTTGAAACCAAAATTCTCCTGATGCTATAGAAGCTGACTTTGTAACCAAGTCCCCTGAGGATAACCGCTCAACGCTGCATGTGCCTTGGACACCATTGCTGCCACTTCAAATCCTCCACACTCTGCAAACCTATCCAAAACTATCTCAGATACACCGCATCCCATGGGTTCCTCCAAGACCACCAAGAGCTCATCTGACTTTTCACTTGCAGTGACTGAACCAATGAAATCTGAATTTTCTCCTACCTTGCACTTCTTTCAAAGCAGACATTCTTGCTTAAAGTGCCCTGCTTCACCATACATAAAGCATCTCTTGGATCCCTTATTGCCCCTTCGCTGACCCTTCTTCTTTCCTTGCTTGGGCCTCTCTAAAACCATGAGACCCTCTTGGAAGATCTCTCTTTTTGTCATCCATTCTCGCTGCTCATTGGATCTTAGCACTGATACGATCTCCTCATACACCAGCATCTCCTTACCATACAACAATGTCATCACCAATGAATCGAAGCTCTCAGATAGCAAACATAGCAGCAATAAACTTTTGTCCTCCTCTTCAAGATCTATCCCAATGTTGTGCAAATTCATGCTCATCCAATCGAACCGCTGAATATGCTTCACAACATCCTCATCCTCTTGCATCCAAAGGCTGTATAGTTATTTTTTCAGCATCAACTTATTGCGCATGTTCTTCTCCATGTACAACTGGCATAACCTCGACTATAAACCCTTGGATGTCTTTTCTTCCAATTTGCCATATAACATCTCATCTGCCAGACAAGCCCTAATCATGGTACATGCCCTTTTCTCTAAGGACATCCACTCCTTGTCTGTCATCTTCTTTGGCCTATCTTTCAAGGCCGAATCTACTGTCATCTAAACTAGCAGATCCTCCATCCTAACCTTCCACATCGTGAAACTTTTTTTTTCTATCAAACTTCTCAAATCCTACCTTCAACCCACTATTCTCCATGATTGTACGAATCAAAAATAGCAAATAGGTGGATCTGATAAAAAATATCTTGACTAGAGATGGTAGACAGTAGCCCTATGATCTCTTTCTTTCTCATGAAGTCTGGAGAAAGCCTTTAGATCTGAACCTCGCTGCTGATCTCTACTGAAATCTGATCTTCTTTCTTCTTCATACTCAACTAGGCTTTGATACCACTTGTTGGATCCTGATACCTCTCTGATACTAATTATTAGAGAGAAGAAGAACAAAGTAGATGGCCGACACCTAGGGCTTAAAGTTGAAACTAAAGAGAGAAGAGTAGAGAATTTTAGAAAGAAAAGCTTAATTATATTCCACACTTTGTAAAAGTTACAAAATCTGGGTTTATATATCCAAAGTTTTTTGTTACACCACATAAACCCTAATAAATCCAACCCCAGTTGAAAAATTTTTCTAGGCTAACCTAATACATGAAAGCACTCACCGAGTCAATGTACATATATCTCACATGCTCTCATCCTCTAGATCTGAACCCGACCCATACACGAGTTAGCCTCTTTAAGATCTTATTAGTCTAGGTCTTAAGATCCTAGGATAAAAGCCTATCCTAGACCCAAACAGAAAACCCCATCCAATTTTGTTGAGCCAGCTCTATCAGGAGCCAAGCTGGCTCAGCTGCATCTCGCTCAAACCCTATCTTCTATCTGCCTGAGATAGTTAGCTTGACTGCACCCTGAGTTAGCTTGATCTTAGTCCAAGCTGGCTTGGCTGTGCATCCAAGCTAGGCCGCTTGTGTGTCAGCTTCTTGTCTTGATTGATTCTTCTCTTGACTTTGGTCTCTTGCTTCATCTTATGTCCCAGATCTCCGAAGCACCTACCAAGCCCCTCAAGGTCCTCAAAGCTAAACCTCGAGTTCAGTGCAGGGCTATATGCTGCCTTCACCTAAGATAACTCCTATCCTAGCCTTAGGACTCACACATCCTAGACTCCCGGAGTCAATACCCTGGCTCCTTCTGTGGGCTCCCAAGGCTTGGGAGCACCACATCAAATCCTATAGTATTAACATTATAGGAGGAGAAAAAGGATATTGAAGGGTGTTTTGGGTGATTCAAACACCAAGATAAGAAAGATAGCACTATAGCTAATTAAAGCCTGAGGTGAGTGGGTTTTCTATCTAACTCTAATTTTTTTTCTCATATGATATTTATTATGAAAAAGACAAGTTTTGCAAAGTAAATAAGTTTACTTGCCATTGTTTTTAGCTTATATTTATGTGTTTATGCAAACAAAAAAATAGAAAATGGATTTTATATGAGTATATGAATTTACTTTGAATAGTATGGCATTATGTTTTGAAATATGTTAAAATAGTTTATTGACACTCGTTTGAAAGTGAATTGTTTTTCATTTATGTTGCATTGATTGTGTGATTGCAACTGTGGTAGTGGAAATGGTTGTCATGGTTAATAAGTTATATATATATAATATGTGTGTATGTATATTCCTATGAGAATAGCAAGGCAAGCTGTGAGTAGAAAGTATTTTATTGAATTAGTTTTCAGCAGGTGACCCATAAGAGTGATTAACCTATGTGGTGAATTATGATATTGCTTATAAAAATATATATATATTTAGCTAGCACCTCCATAGTAAAACTTTGCGTTGTGGAGTTCTATACTAACAATGTCGTATCGATGGCCCTTGGTAGGGATGCACTAGGGTGTAGTCGACGGTATCTAGCTGGCACCTCCATAGTAATGTTTGATTCTATAGTGACCATATCGATTGCCCTTGGTAGGGGTGTGCTGGGGTGTAGTTAATGGTAGTTGTAGCTTGATGTTATTTAATTGGTTGCATTGTTGTATTTTTGTTCAGCAAGCAATAGCTTTCTTGAATTTGTTGTCGGCAGGTGATGTGTATGTGAGACATAGATCTCAAATGAATTAGTGTAGTATAATTTGTTTTAGCTCAAAGCTTTCTTTTAGCAAAGTGATTCAATTATGTTTTACTCTTATTTCATTCATACTTATTTGAAAGTATAGTAGAAATATAAATCATATATTATGATAATGAGTATTACAGCCATGTTTTCCGGTATTACATTGATAGATTGATTATTCTCTCACTGAGACTTTTCTAAGTCTCACCTCTCACTCTTTTTATTTGCAATTTTGGAGGTTGCATAGCTCAAAGATATGTTTCAGCTTGTATATCAGTACCTCTAGTGGAGAAAATATTTTGGATGATATTAGCTTGTAAAAGAAATATATTTTGGAAAGTATTGCATAGCCGAGATAGTTAAGCCAGAAATAGTTATATATATGTTTTAGTTTGTTTTATAAATGTATGTATTAAAAGGATGGATCGATGAATGGGATGTATGTATAAAGTATGATTTTGTAATTTAGAAACCCTGAAGTTAATTTTGTGTAAGGAGACTTGGATTTGCTTAAGTAAATTATTGAGAAAAATTAAGATATTTACTTTAGTAGATTAAGAGGTTAAATTAAATTATATATGTTGGTTAAGGAAGAATTTGATATTATTATGTTAAGCAGGTTTAAATGATATTATAGTTTAACTATAGCATAGAAATCTCCTTAACCTTTAGATAAGGGTGGGGTATGGCACCATCACCTTGATTTAGGGGTGGGGTGTTACATTTTTGGTATTAGAGCAAAGGTTTGAAATTAATGGAGATGAATAAGGGTTTATGATCAGGAAAGAAGAGCCAAGATTATGAGCAAAGGTTATGAACCAAGGTTAATGGTTTATTAGATGAGCAAAAGTTGAATTGGTGTTATGAGCAAAGTTTTATAATCAGTAGAAGTAAATGAAAGTTTATAATCAGTGAGCATAAGAAATGGTTATGGTTAATGGATAGGAGCAAAAGGTTATGATTAGTAAGGATGGGCTTATGTATACCATAATCAGTTTATTGGGATTGTCTAAACAAAGCTTTAGTTAAAAGGTTCCCACTAAAGTCTAATGTTTCAATTATTGATGTGCAAGCTATTGGAAAATGTGTCCTAAAGTCAATCATCTAAATCATAGATGATTGAAATTAATCTATGAATTATCTAATAATAATAGTTATTTAGCTAGTTCATCATAAAAATTCTATCTTCCTTAAATAAACTCCTGAATTATTATGAAGTCCTTAGAACCATAATTAATCGATAAAGAAGGATTTATTGGATGGTTCTTAAATTATTTACAATCAAATGATAAGTTATTAATAAAGATGATAACTTATCGAGTGTAGATCACTGTATGCCATATGTATTGGTTATCCTCATAATCAAGTGGTATGGAGACACTGGTATGGCATCCAGATGAGATGTGGGAGTACATCTACACTGAACATGATCAATGTAGTACTCTACTGTCAAGAGTAGCTAGTTAAGACCAATGGATATAAGTGTTCTTCCGACCTGAGACCACCATGGTGACTTGCAAGTAACTCACTATACTTTGGTACCGGACTGCCTGTATTTCTAATATAGGTTTCGAAGATTTTTGGATACTATCAAATACTTGTAAAGTTAGTGTATGAGTTAAGATAGGATTTATCACTCCTAATTAGCTTCAGAAAGAGAATGACTCATTGTATTTCAATTTAGCAAAACCTAGGCCTGGATAATCCTCATGAGGAGTCACGGGATTTGCAAAATTTTGAGACATAATAGAGATGACTTGTATGAGTATTGACAACATACTCGAAGTCATCTTGAGCATTATTGGTCATAGAGATGAATTGTATGGTAACTATGGGCCAAGGTTCTAAGAATGTTGCTTTGCATACATTCGACCTATTTGGACATCGGGAACCATTGCTAGATGGTTACTTCGATTGATATAGGAATTAATTTCTATGCTACCAGCTTAGATTCAAACCTATAGGGTCATACACATAAGAGGTTGTAACCTAATCAGATGGTTAATCGATGATTGAGAATCATTCTGAGGTCAAACATTCAATGCAATTGATGTTTGACCAAATGCAAGTGTTGCAGGAGGATCAATTAGCAATTAAATTGCTAATTGGCTTAATTTAATTAAGCAATCAAGTTGAGATCAAGTCTAACTGAATTAGATTCAATTAGAATTGATTTGAACTTAATTAGATTAAGTTTAATTAGTTTATTAGATAAGTCAATTGCAAGGAAAAAATAATTTCTAGTTGGACTATGATTTGAGTGCACTTAATTCCTAATTGAGTTAGGATTTAAATCAGATTTAAATATGATTTAAACTTGATTTAATTGAGTTTCGAGTTAGACTAGGATCACCCATAATTAGGCTTGCACTAATCCTATTTTAATTGGGTTTAAAATTGGTTTGACCTAGTCAATACATGAGAATCCTAGTTAGACTAGGATTCATTATTTCCTTCCTTGCGCAAATAATCTCCATGCTCACTAATTAATTCCAAAAATTTTTAACGTGATTTCCCATGCCTAAGATAGCTTCTCCATGCCCTATATCCTAGTATATTTAGGATCCAATTTGTCGAGAATGCATGCTCTTCCCACATGGATCGACATGGCTGTCGGTGATTAGCCAAGCAACAAGAAAGTACTTCTCAGAGATTAATGTGGAAGCATGATCAAATAATTCAAGGAATAGAGAAGAAGAGAAGAAGAGATTTTTGAAAAAAAAGAGCTTTTATTCAGTATATTTCAGTACTATTACAATCTTGACCTATTTTTAGTATATATAATTTATAAAGGGTCAAGTCCAAGCTCATAGAAAAAACTCCCCAAACCCAAACAACCCACGTATATAAAATAATAACCGACGAAAACTGAGCTGGCCCAGTTTTAGATTACCCAGTTGTGTATCATACCAATAGCCCAAAAATGCTACTTTCTATCTAAATTTTTCTTTAAGACCTAGCCGACCCAATCCTGGATCGAGCATGGAACTGAGGCGACCCAGTTATGTACCATACTAATTGCCCAAAAATGCTACTTTCTATCTGAATTTTTCTTTAAAACCTAACCGACCCAGTCCTGGATTGAGCCTGGGACTGAGCCGACCCAATTGTGTATCATGCCAATAGTCCAAAAATGCTGCTTTCTATCTGAATTTTTTTTTGAGACCTAATCGACCTAGTCTTGGACTGAGCCGACCCAGTTCCCAACTTAGCCGGCTCAGTCTAAGGGTGAGCCAGCCTAGTTTCTAAACTTTGCTAGAAGAGCTGATTTCTCTTCTGGCTTGCTCTTATCTTTTCATGACCTATCTTCTCATGTTTTCAAGACTTGGGAGTGCCACTTCTGAGCTCACATTCTCTATTTTAGTGCTTCTAAGTCTTTGTGAACTCATCTTTTCTCAACAGACCCATCCGTGCCACACATCTCTGAAAGCTATCATTAGAGAGTACCTTCATGAGTGCATCAGATCGATTCTTCTTGGTATGAACCTTCATCAGTTCTACTTCACCTTTCTCCATCAGCTCTCTGATCCTATGGTACCTCACTTCTATATGCTTTGTGCGTGCATGATAGACTGGGTTCTATGCCAACAGCAGAGCACTCTGACTATCACTGAATAGTGTAACCTTGCTCTGCTCCACCTCCAACTCATCAACCAGTCTCCTAAGCCAAAGGGCTTTCTTTACAACCTTTGTTATCCCAATGTACTCAACCTCTGTGGTAGACAAGGCCATGATTGACTGAAGGATTGATCTCCAAGACACCAATCTACCATATACGCGGAAGAGGTATCCAATAGTAGACCTCTTTGTATCAAGATCATCAGCATAATTTGCATCAACAAACCCTTCCAAAGGACTTGAACCTTCACACATCTTCATAGATTATTCTTCAAATCCTTCCAGTTGCCCAACAAACACCAAACCATAATTTCTTATTCCATGCAGATATCTCAATATCCATTTCAATGCTTTTCAGTATTTCTTCCCAGGGTTATCCATGTATCTACTAACCATGCTCACTGCATGTGCTATATCTGGTCTACAGCACACCATGGTGTACATCACACTGCCTATAGCATTTGCATAAGAAACTTGTTCCATGTACTCTCTCTCCTCTTTGGACTGAGGGCTCTATAACTAGGAGAGAGACATATGGCTCGGCAATGACGTCTCTACAGGTTTGGCCTTCTCCATCTCAAATCTTTCTAGAATCTTCTGAACATACTTTTCTTGTGACAAATGGAGCACTCCTTTGCACCTATCTCTGCAAATATTCATTCCAAGGATTTTCTCTGCTGGACCCAAATTCTTCATCTCAAACTCAGATGATAATGCCCTTTTCAACCTTTTCACAGCATCCATGCTTCTACTGGTTATGAGCATATCATCTACATACAATAACAGGTATAGGGCATCCTCTTTATCTACATCCTTGATGTAGATACATCAATCATATTCACATCTGCTGAAACTCAGGCTCAAGACAAAGCTATAAAACCTTCGATACCATTGACGAGGGGATTGTTTCAAGCCATAAAAAGACTTTCTGAGTAAACACACATTTTCTTCCTATCCAATCTCCATGAAATCATATGACTGCTTCATGTAGATTCTTTCCTCCAAAGATTCATGAAGGAAGACTATCTTCACATTTATCTATTCTAATTCCATGTTATGCTATGCCACCAGTGACAGCAAAACTCGAATAGATGTTGAAGGAACCAGATCTAGGGTTTCACGAGTAGATCTTGAAATTTTTTCAAGATCAGGCAGCAGAAGACTTAAATAAATTAAATATTTATTTAAATAAATATGTAAACACTTAGATATCAGATCTATTATATGATCAAGGCATGATATTTAAACCAAAAATTAAAATCAAATAAGAAAGAAAAGGTTGATTAAATCAACCTAGATCTATACTACATCAAATGCAGGTATGAACTTAATAGATCAGATCTATTACTTGAGCAAGTTAGATGTTCTAACTTGCCAATCTAGGCTCGAGGATGAAGTCATGAGCCACACATATGTCCGACCTCTAGGAGTCATCCATACGAGCCCACAAACACGATCAAAGATCTTGATGCAGGAAATCAGCACAGTATGCTAGCACCATGCTGATCTCTCTTTGACGATCGATTCGATGCTTCCTTCTTAAACTTGGACACTCCAAAATATCAAAAGAAAAAAAAGAAGATTTGTAATGCTGAGACACCTCTCAAAAGCTCATAAAAAGGGAGGAAGAGATCTAGAACAAAAACCCTAGAAGAAAACCCTCCTCTTCTTCTTTGTTCTTTTTCTAGACACCCTAATTTGTGTTTTTAATATCTCCATGACCTAGATGAATTTTACTATAATGTTTATACACCAAAGATATCTCTCAAATATATACAATCCACAAAAATTTCAGCAAAAAATTCTCTTTAAATAAAGAGATATGTAGAGTTTAAGTTAGATCAAAAATCTAAACTAGGAAGGACCAAATAAGAGAAGTTGTTGGGGTGCCGAACTCTTGGGCTCCCCCACTTTTTTTTCTACCATGGACCAGCAAATGGGGTGCACAAAAAATCTCTCTTTTACCATGGAAATCAGAGGAAATAAAGAAAGATGGGTTGGCACACAATGGGAAGAGGATTTGGTCAACAAGGATTCTATCTCATAGAATCCTTAAGCAAAACTAATTCTCCTTATGACTTGGTCTTCCAACAAACTTCTTTATGAGAAAAAAGAAGAGAGAAGGGAGGCATGAGATTGCTTAGGGCTTGAAGATTATTCACATAAAAATACAAAGAGAAAGGGGTGGGGCGTGAGGGTTAGGTGGCGCAAGGATAGAGAGTCCTAGTGTGACTAGGACTCCTATTTTGACTTGGTCAAATAAGATCTTTTAACCAAATAAAAATAAGAGTAAACCAACCTAATTAAATAAGGACCTCACCCATTTAAGAACTTAATTAAATCAAATTTAATTTTAATTTATTTTCTAATCAAATTAGAAGATTAGGTTGATCCAAGTCCTTATTAGACTAGGACTAGTTCTTCCTTGCACTTGGCTTATCCAATAAGGCAATTGGACTTGATCCAATCATGCCCAAACCAAATCTAATTAAACCATATTTAATTAGACTTAATCTCAGCCTACTGGTTTAATCAAATTAAGCCAATTAGCAATCAAATTGCTAATCAATCCTCCTGCAACACCTACACTAGATCAAACATCAACCGTATTGATTGTTTAACCCTAAAATAATTCTAAATCACTGATCAACCATCCGATCGAAATGTGAACTCTAATGTGTCTGACCTCATATGTCTGAACCTAAGCTGGTAGCATAGAAGTAAATTTTTGTACCAATCGAAGTGACCATCTAGCAATGATATCCGACGGTCGGATAGGTCGAAAGGTGTAGAACACCATCCTTAGAATCCATGCAAATATAGTTTCCATATAACTCATCCCCTTGACCATAATGCTCGTAGGACACCTCAGAGTTCAACTATCAACTCTGATTAGGTTATCCACATTGAATTTCAAAATATCAAATCCATCTGATGGATTACCCTGACCAAGGTTTTGCTATATTGAAATACAATGATACATTCTTCTCCAATTCTTGGAGTGGTCAATTCTATCTTGATCACATTCCGACTTTGTAAGTACTTGACTGTGCCCAAAAGCCTTCCATTGCTGAATTAGAAATTCAATTAGTCTCGTACCAAAGCACAGTGACTTGCTTGCAAGTCATTGAGGTAATCTCAGGTCTAAGTGATACTTATACCTAAATCCCATCAGAGACATTTTCGATAGTAGAATGCTCTAGAGTTGGTCACATTCAATGACAATATACCCATACATCTCACCTGTATGCCATACTAGTGTCTCCACACTCCTTGTTAAGATGACAACCAACCTATATGGCTTATAGCGATCTATGCTCGATAGACGCTGTCGTCCTAATTAACAATCTATCATTTGATCATGAATAAATTTAAGAACTAATCGATAAATCCTCTCTTTGTCAAAACTAAATAGTCCTAAGGACTTCATCATAATAATGGAATTCATTAGAAGATGTAAATTTATGTTGAAAAAGATGCCAAAATTTTTTTTATTAATTAATAAATTAATTACAATATCTCAACCATCAATAGACTGACGGTTGGCTTTGGAACATAATTCCCAACAACTCCCACTTGTCCTAAAGCCTCTTGGCACAGTATCTAATACCCATCTTCGACTTGTGGTTGTCGAACTCCTTGATTGCTAGGGCTTTAGTGAAGGGATCGGCTAGGTTCTCCTTTTCATTGATCTTCTGAAGGTCGACATCACCACAATCCACGATCTCACGGACCAAATGGAAGCAGCGTAGAATGTGCTTTGTCCACTGGTGTGCCTTCAGTTCCTTTGCTTAAGCTATGGTGCCAGTGCTATCATAGTAGAGTAGGACTAGACCATCAATGGAGGGTGCTACTTCAAAATCGGTGATGAACTTCCTTAGTCACACAGCTTTCTTTGCTACATCTAATGCTGTCATATACTCTACTTCGCAAACAGAGTTAGCCACTGTATGCTACTTGAAACTTTTCCAGCAGATGGCTTCACCATTTAGAGTAAAGATATACCCCGACACACTTTTACTGTCATCATGGTTAGATTGAAAGTTGGAGTCTGTAAATCCCATAAGTTTCAGATCTGACTCACCATAAACCAACTATCGATCCTTAGTATTTCTTAAATACTTAAGGATGGTTTTAACCACCTTCCAGTGATTTTCTCCAGGGTCAGACTGGTATCTACTTACTACTCCTAGTGAGTATGCCACGTTTGGTCTCGTACATATCATTGCATACATAATAGACCCCACTACCGAAGCATATGGTATTCTACTCATATGCTCTCTTTATTCAGGAGTTGTCAGACAATCCTTCTTAGAGAGAGAAATTTTTTGGCCTATCGAAAGATAGTTCTTTTTGAAATTTTTCATACTGAACCTCTTTAGCATAGTTTCTATGTACGTGGACTGGGATATACCAAGAATCCTTTTAGATCTATTCCTATAGATATTCATCTATAGGATGTAGGATGCTTCACCCAAATCCTTCATGGAGAACTATGATGACAACCAGACTTTTATTTCTTGTAGTGCAGGGATGTCATTCTCGATTAAGAGAATGTCATCCATGTGCAAAATGAGGAATAGCACTACTGGACCATTTGCCCATTTATAAATGTAGAATTTTTTTCCATTCTTAATGAAGCCAAACATTTTGATCACTTTATCAAAATGCATGTTCCAACTCCGAGATGCTTGCTTTAATCCATAAATGGATCTCTGAAGCCTACACATCTTGGACTCATCTGTGGATGTGAACCCCTCAGGTTGTATCATATACATCTCTTCGATTAGCTCTCCATTTAGGAAAGTCGTCTTCACATCCATCTGTCAGATCTCATAGTCCTGGTGGGCAGCTATTGCAAGCATTATTCGAATGGATTTGAGCATTGCCACTAGGGAGAATGTCTCATCATTGTCAATATCATAACATTGATGATACCCCTTGGCAACCAAACGAGCTTTATAGGTCTCCACATTTCCAACTACACCTTTTTTCCTTTTGAATACCCATTTACACCCAATGGATTTAACCCCTTTAGGTGGATCAACTAATGTCCATACATCATTGACCATCATGGAATCTATTTTGGATCTCATGGCTTCTATCCATTTCTCATAGTTGGATCTCTACATCACATCCATATAAGTGATCGGGTCCTCATCGTTCCCATCAAGTTTGATGGGATCACCATCCTAGATTAAGAATCCATAGTATCTATCCGGATGCCGTGGTACTCTACTGGGTCATCTTAATGATGCGGGTTCACTAGGCTTCAGATCTGATCTGATCAAATTCGACTTAGGTTCAACATTCTATGTCAGACTTTCTATCTATTGAACTTCATCAAGTTCAACCTTAGAGGCAACAGTTCCTTCACTAAGAAACTTCTTTTTCAAAAAGGTTGCCCTAAGGCTGACGAACACCTTTTGTTCATCAACTTGATAGAAATAGTATCCTTTGGTCTCTTTTGGGTATCCTATAAATGCGCACTTATCAGACCTAGGTCCAAGTTTATCTATAATTAACCATTTGACATAAGCCGGGCACCCCCAGACCCTGAGGTGTGAAAGTGTTGGCTTACGTCCTGTCCATATCTCATATGGAGTTTTAATCATAGATTTACTTGGAATCCTATTTAAAAGATAGCAAGTTGATTTGAGTGCATATCCCCAAAGGGATATCGACAAACTGGCAAAACCCATCATGGATCGGACTATATCTAACAGAATCTGATTCCTCTCAGATAGACCATTATGCTGTGGTGTTCCTAGAGGAGTCCATTGAGAAAGAATCCTATTCTCTTCTAGATATGTGAGAAACTCATCAGAAAGGAGTTTCTCTCCTCGATCAGACCATAAAGTTTAAACACTCTTTTTAGTTTATTTTTCTACTTCACTTTAGAATCGTTTAAATATTTCAAATGAATCTGACTTATGTTTCATCAGATAGACATATCCAAATCTGGATAGATCATTTGTGAAAGTGATGAAGTAGACATATCCATCTTTGGCACTAGTACTCATTGGTCCACATACATCAGTATGTACTAGTCCTAAGAGTTTAGTGGCTCTCTCACCTTTTTCAGTAAAAGGTGACTTAGTCATTTTACCAAGAAGATAGGATTCATAGGTTGGAAGTGATTCACAATCACTAAGTTCGAGGATACCCTCTTGAGCTAACCTGCTTATCTTGTTCTTATTTATATGACTCAGCCTACAGTGCCATAAATAGATATCTATCACATTATCTAATCTAGGATGTTTGCCAGTTGAATAGACTACATTAATAGATTGTGATAACATATATATACCATTATTCAATTATCCATAGAAAGCAGTAACACCATTCACAATGACATTACAAACTCATTTCTTTATTGAAATTTCATAATTGTTCATGGCCAAAAGGCCTATAGAAATGATATTTAAAAAGAAACTAGGATAGAAATGACAATCACTAAGAACAATGGTATGAGATTCAAATACAAGTTTAAAAATTTCTAGAGCTAGAAGTAGAACTGATCTTCCATCTCCAAAGTTCAGGAATCTCTCATCGTGCTCGAATCTTCTACTGACCTACAATCCTTGCAACGAATTGCAAATATGATAAAGACTTTCAATATCCAATACCCAGTCGGTAATATCACACACAGAGAAATTGCAAGAAGTTATCATATAAATACCTTGTCCAGCAATTGCTTGCTTCTTCCTCTGCCTATTCGGATCTAGGGAGGCAATGTACTGAGGATAGTTTCTCTTCCAGTGCCCCCGCTTCTTATAGAAGAAGCATTTGGCTTGACTCTTATCGGGCTGGGTTTTTTGGGTCCGAGCCTTTATAGATGTCCTAGTCTGAACATGCACCTTCTTGGCTTTCTTCTTCTTATACTTCTTTCCTTTTCCAAAGGATCAAGAATGAGAAGATGAACCTCCCACTAAGTTCACCGACTCTTTATGGAGCTGGTGATCCTTCTTAAAATTCTGAAGCAACCCTAATAATTGGTGGTAGTCCACTTTAGACGTTGACATTCTATAATATGTAAGGAATGGGAGATAAGACTTGGGCAGCGAGTTCAGTATTGCATCTTTTCTAAGTTGTTTGTGCAAGAAAAAGCCGAGCTTACTCAAGTGCTCTATCAGCTCGATCAGTACAGTACATGATCAGTGATAGAGACTCCATCCCACATTCTAGCATTGAAGATGGCACAACCAGTCTTGTGCCTCTCAACATCATCGGGTGTGCCAAAAGAATCCTCCAACACTTGGAGCATTTCATTTGGCTGAGCTATCTCAAACCTGTGACTGAACTCGTTGCTCATTGCAGCCAGCATAATGCAGTGCACCATGGTTCAATCACCGAGCCACTTTTGATAAGTGTCTCTGACTGTTCTACGTGCATTGGCAGCTGGCTCCTCAAGTACACGATCCGTCAGCACATATAGGATCCGTTCATGCTCCAGGATAATCTTGAACTTTCGGTACCTGCTATCAAAGTTGGGTCCCACCAACTTATCATTATCCAATAATGATCAGAGCGATAGGAAAGTGGCCATATCTACACAAAGAAAAAATATAACCTAATTAGTAATTGATTTATTAAACCTAGAGATTGGGACTTTAATCAAAAGGGACTTCCACTATTTTATTCGAATTGGTTGTCTCTACCTTCAATTCGAGAAATTATCCTAATTTCTTAGTGGATACTAGAATCCACATAGACTATACACAAGCCCAACTTTGGTTGGCCCACCCATGTACATCTAAGGATAGGTTCATAACCAATTATTTCTCCAAATAATTTTCAGTAATTAAATTTTGCCCCAAGCCCGATCAGTTGGCTTTGGCCTTCTTAGACAAGGGTCCAGTTAGGTCCAACCATTAACATGACCATACTTGGCCCATCCAACCAATGAATGATTAGGCCTAACTTTGGTTGGCCCACCTGACCACCATTTAGAAAGATGTATTCAAGAGATCATATAATGAATGATAATTCCATCAACCGATAAGCACTAAGCCTTTGGGCCTTAAATGATTATCCAACTGATGGACCCATTATCATCCACTTTAATGGGAGGCTATGATCCAATTATCATATAACTATTTCATTTTAGGGATCTAATAATTTTAGAGGATTTATTTATAGAAGTGAGTAGGTTAAATTAACCAGCATGTCATGATCCTCCGACTAGATTTACCAAGTTAGCTTAAGGGAGACTACTAACAGGTTGGTCTAGGAGCACCTAAATCAGTCACACTGATTTACCTAGCTAACATGGGTCAACTCAAATTTTCAAGTGATCTGATCAAAACTTAATATCAACAAGAAGGCCAGGTAAGTGAGATCGATGGAAGGGTTTGCCAAAGCTTGCCTCAGATACCCTAAAAAATGGCCAAGAAAGTGGGCTGCTAATTAAAAACCATCGATTGTATGTGCCAAACTTACCTTAGACACCGACTGATTTAAGTAATCTTAATTAGATCAACCTAACAGTTCGAGCTAGACCTCTTAGCCAAGAATCAAGTCCATTTGGTTCTTGTTAAAGACATGGACTTGACCAACTACAGCTACTACAATTGATCTAGAGAATTCTTGACCTAATCTAAGATAACAATTGATTAGATTTAGTCAATTCTCTAATTAAGTCCATTCTTTAATCTAACCTTAGGTCTAACCTAATTAATGGACCTAATCCCCACTAACCCATTAATCCAATGTGTTATGATTCGTGTCATAGGATCTTCAATTTACAATCCTAGAACCTAATCAAACAAATTCTTAATTCTTAATTAAGTTTTGTGCTAAGGGTTGGGGTTTGGCTTTACAAAAATAATTTTCATATTTGTAAAATATTTTTATAACATGGTTCTATCAACCAAGTTAAATGTTTGATTCATAATCAATATGCAAGTAAAATAAACATAAAACTACCTTAGATCTAACCTAAATAGGTTCATATAATTGAAACAGTTTCAATAATAATCAATCATAAATCTTTCTAGATCAAATCTAACACATTTATGATGATTAAAATTAGATTAAAATATTTTTAATCATATCATAAAATCTCTTAGATCTAATCTAAAATTTTATGATCAATATTTTAGATCAGCATGTACTAGGACAACCTATTCACTGTAAGGGATAAACATTACAGTAGGACACCCTTATCGCAGTCTGTACAATCTAAAATATTTTATTTTTAGATCTAAAACTATTTTAAATCTATTAAATTATAAATAAAATTAGATCAAATTTAATAAATTTATGATTAGAGTTAGATCATCACGAACTAGGATGACCTTTTTACTGTAAGGGGTAAACCTTATAGTAGGACAATCTTATAGCAGTTCATGAGATCTATTTTTTTTTAATTTTAAATTTAATAATTAGATTATAAATTAGATCTAATCTAAGAAAATAATCTAAACATGCATAAAAATCATATAATAAGAACTTAGGCTCTGATACCAATTGAAGGAACCAGATCCAGGGTTTAATGGGTAGATCTTGAAACTTTTTCAAGATCAGGCAGCGAAAGACTTAAATAAATTAAATATTTATTTAAATAAATATGTAAATATCTAGATATTAGATCTATTATATGATCAAGGCATGATATTTAAATCAAAAATTAAAATCAAATAAGAAAGAAAAGGTTGATCAAATCAACCTAGATCTACACTACATCAAATGTAGGTATCAAGTTAATAGATCAAATCTATTACCTGAGCAAGTTAGATGTTCTAACATGCTGATCCAAACTTGAGGATGAAGTCAAGAGCCACACATGCATCCAACCTCTAGGAGTCATCCACACGAACCCATGAACACGATCAGAGAATCTGATGCAGGAAATCAGCACAATATGCTAGCACTATGCTAATCTCTCGTCAACGGTCGATCAAATGCTTTCTACTTTGAAAAATCGATACTCTAAAATATCAAAAGAAAAGAAAGAAGATTTGTGATGTTGAGACACCTTTCAAAAGCTCACAAAAAGAGAGGAAGAGATCTGGAACAAAAACCCTAGAAGAAGACCCTTTTCTTCTTCTTTGTTCTTTTTCTAGACATCTTGATTTGTGTTTTTAATATCTCCATGAAATAGATGAATTTTTCTATGATTTTTCTATAACAAAGATACCTCTCAAATGTGTACAATCCACAAAAATTTTAGCAAAAAATTCTCTTTAAATAAAGAGATATGTAGAGTCAAAGTTAGGTCAAAAACCTAGACTAGGAAGGACCAAATAAGGGAAGTTGTTGGGACACCCAACTATTGGGCTCCCCCACTTTCTTTTTTTGCCGTGGACCAGTAAAGGGGCATACAAAAAATCTCTCTTTTACCATGGATATCAGAGAAAATAAAGAAAGATGGGTTGGCACACAATGGGAAGAGGATTTGGTCAACAAGGATTCTATCTCATAGAATCCTTAAGCAAAACTAATTCCCCTTATGACTTGATCTTCCAACAAACTTCCATATAAGAAAAAGGAAGATAGAAGGGAGGCGTGAGATTGCTTGGGGCATGGAGATTATTCACATAAAAATACAAAGAGAAAGGGGTGGGGTTTGAGGATTAGGTGGCACAAGGATAAGGAGTCCTAGTCACACTAGGACACTTATTTTGACTTGGTCAAACAAGGTCTTTTAACCAAATAAAAATAAGAGTAAACCAACCCAATTAAATATGGTCCTAACTTATTTAAGTACTTAATTAAATTAAATTAAATTCTAATTTATTTTCTAATCAAATTAAAAAATTGGGTTGACCCAAGTCCTAGTTAGACTAGGACTAGTTCTTCCTTGCACTTGGCCTATCCAATAAGCCAATTGGACTTGATCCAATCAAGCCCAAATCAAATATAATTAAATCATATTTAATTAGACTTAATCTCAGCCTACTGACTTAATCAAATTAAGCTAATTAGCAAACAAATTGCTAATCGATCCTCCTACAACACTTGTACTAGGTCAAACATCAACCGTATTGATTGTTTAACCCTAAAATGATTCTAAGTCGCTGATCAACCATCCGATCGGAATGTGAACTCTAATGTGTGTGATATCATAGATCCAAACCTAAGCTAGTAGCATAGGAATAAATTTTTATATCAATCGAAGTGACCATCTAGCAATGATACCCGATGGCCAGATAGGTCGAAAGGTGTAGAACACCATCCTTAAAACCCATGCGAATATAGTTTTCATATAATTCATCCCCTTCACCATAATGCTCGTAGGATACCTCAGAGTTCAACTGTCAACTTTGATCAGGTTGTCCACATTGTATTTTAAAATATCAAATCCATCTGATGGATTTTCCTGGCCAAGGTTTTGCTATATTGAAATACAATGATACATTCTTCTCTAACTATTGGAGTGGTCAATTCCATCTTGATCACACTCCGACTTTGCAAGTACTTGACTGTGCCTAGAAGCCTTCCATTACTGAATTAAAAATTCAGTTAGTCTGATACCAAAGTACAGTGAATTGCTTGGGGATACTTATACCTATATCCCATCAGAGATAATCTCGACGGTAGAATGCTCTGAAATTGGTCACGTTCAATGACGATGTACCCATATATCTCACCTGTATGCCATATCAGTGTCTCCACACTCCTTGGTTAAGAAGATAACCAACCTATATAGCATATAACGATCTATGCTTGATAGACGCTATCATCCTAATTAACAGCCTATCATTTGGTCATGAACAGATTTAAGGACTAATCGATAAATCCTCTCTTTATCAAAATTAGGTAGTCTTAAGTACTTCATCACAATAATGGAGTTCTTTAGAAAATATAAATTTATGATGAAAAAGATTCCAAAAAAAAAATTATTAATTAATAAATCAATTACAATATCTCAACCATAAACAGGCTAATTATTGGCTTTGGAATACAATTCCCAATAGATGTATGATGCACCATAGGAGAAAAAATTTTTATATAATCAATCCCTTCCCTTTATGGGTATCCCTTTGCTACCAGCCTTGCTTTGAATCTGACTCAACCTTATTCTGAAGGTGCTTCTTTCCTTGTGAACACCCACTTTAAGTCAATAGGTCGAGCACCCTCTGAAAGATCCACCAGCTATCGTGTCTGATTCTTCTCAAGTGATTCCATCTCCTCCATCATGGCTTGTATCCATGAATCATGATCCTCACTCTCCATGGCTTTTGCATAATTCTCTGGATCTCCATTAGCAGTGATGAGTGCATAAGAGATAACCTCATCAATGCCATATCTAACCGATCTCTTAATAGTATGCTGGGGCTTGTGCAAAGCCACTCTTACTGGCACATCTCTGCCTGATGTCTGTGGCTGCTCCTGCACATCTATCTGAACCGCTGGCCCTCCATGCTGATTTTCAATCTGAGACAATACTTTTCTACCTAGCTCCACCTTAACAGGAATACTCTTATAAGTGGATGTAACCTGCATGCCTTCATTCTCTGACTGGCCACCGCTGTTCACCTCTGTTTTCCTAGTTCCATCTATTCCAGACCTCCTCAAGATGCTCTTCTCATCAAAGATAACATTCCTACTGATCATTGACTTCTGTACCTGAGAGTTCCATAGTAGGTACCCCTTGACTCCTTGTAGATACCCTATGAATATCATCTTTTGAGATTTTGGATCCAATTTGCTCCACTCGATTGCCTCCACATGTGCATAGGCTGTGCAACTGAAGACTTTCAGGTGGCCAAGCTCCACCTTCTTCCCACTCCAGACCTCCTCTGAAATGCCTCCATTCAGCTTATAATGAGGAGACCTGTTTCCAAGAAAATAAGAAAAAGTTAGAGCATCACCCCAAAAGAACTTCGGAAGTGATGTCTGTAGCCTCAAACTCCGTGCCTTCTCGATCAGTGTTCGATTCATCCTTTTCATGTCACCATTCTACTGGGAAGTCATCTTCACTGTGTAATGATATTTGATGCCATTTTCCTCATAGTACCTCCTGAACTCCAGGCTAGTATACTTTCCTCCATTATTCAACCTCAGACACTTCACCTGTCTTTCTGAATCCTTCTCTACTTCAGCTCTTCAGGCTCTGAATCGGGCAAACACCTCTGATTTTTTTTTATCAGATAAATCCACACCTTCCTTGAGAAATCATCAATGAAAGTGATAAAGTATTTTGCCCCACCTCTAGCTGATATAGGAGCTAGTCTACATACATCCGAGTGCACTAAATTCTGCACTCCCTCGCTGCATTTGATGCTTCTAGCAAACTTCATCCTATGCTGTTTGCCAAAGATGCACGGCTCACAAAGCTCTATGCCCTCCTTCTTCAGGGCTGGAATCATACCTCTTCTGCTTAGTTTAGTGAGCCCACAGTCACTCATATGACCCATCCGATAGTGCCAAAGTTGATATAAAACCTGCTCCTCCACTGCCGCTGCTAGCACCTCGCACTATCATTTACTATTGAGCCTTCCATTCTGTAAAAATTATTGCTCAGTCTTCTACCTCTCATCACCACCAAAGCTCCCTTGAAAATTTTTAGACATCCACTCCCAGCCTGACTACTAAAAGCATAACCCTGCTCCTCCAAGTAGCCCAAAAAAATCAAATTCTTTTTCAACTCCTGTACATGCCTGACATTTGATAATGTACGAATGATCCCATCGTACATCTTCACTCTGATAGAGCCAATTCCAGCTACTTTGCATGGGTGATCATCTCCAAGGCTGACACTTCCATTATCAACCTTCTGGTAGGTGGCAAACCACTCCCGATGAGAAGTATAGTGGTGTGAGCATGCTGAATCTGATATCCATATAGTATCGTACTCTATGGATCCATCTGATACAACTAGTAGGTCTTCTCCACTACTCACAGAAGCTATATCATCTTCCTTACTGGCCTTCCCTTTTTCTAATCTCAAAAGGGGACATTCTCTCCTTAGGTGTCCAGGCTGATGACATTTATAACATTTTAATGTCATCTTTCTCTGATCGTGAGACTTTAACCTACCCTTGGATTTTTCTCTTATCTTCTTCTTTGATCTTTCCTGTCTTCATTCACAGCCAAGATCTCAGACTTAGGATCTCCCTTTAGATCTTTTTCTTTTGCTCATTTAATCTGAGCACACCAATAATCTCTTCATAGTTTAGGATCTCCTTTCCATAAACTAAAGTTGTTATGAGACCATCATACGAATCTGGGAGAGAACATAATGGTAGCAATGCTCAATCCTCCTCGTCGATCTTCACATCCAAACTCATCACCTCAGAACACACCTGATTAAACCTTTGGATATGTGCAACAAGATCTCCACCTTCGGGCATCCTCAGACTATATAGTTGTTTCTTCAACTACAGCTTATTCATCATGTTCTTCTCCATATTTGTGTTCTCCAATCTCTCCCAGAGTCCCTTTGCCAAAGTTTACGTACAAACCTTGGATTAAACCTGATCAACCAAGTACATCTAGATTGTGCTAAAAGCAATTTTCTTCAACTCTTTCCAATCCTCAACACTGATCTTTTTCAGCCTTTCTTTTATCAAGACCTTGTAGATCCTCTACTGAACCAACAAGTTCTTTACTCTTTGTTGCCATAGAGTAAAGTTTTTCTTGCCATGAAACTTGTCAAAATCCATCTTGAATCCACTTGATCCCATGACTTCAAACAAGTCAAGAATAGATCCCTAACACCCTTCACGATCTCACACACCAGCAAAACTATCCTTCAAAGAAGATCTAACTAGACCTAGATGCTCTTTCCAAACTTCTATATCACTGTTCCTCCATGTAAACAATCTCCACCTCAATCTAAAGACAACCATGAAGCAAACTAGAAGTTTTAGGATAAAACCTGGTGCAACAGATCCTGGATATAGTAAAACCTAGGCATCTTCCTTCCTTCCACGCAACACCGCTATGATATCAAATATTGGGAATATGTGCTCTTTCCACATGGATCGACGTGACTGCTGGTGATTAGCCAAGTAACAAGGAAGTATTTCTCAGAGATTTTTGTGAAAGCATGATCAAATAAATTGAGGAATAGAGAAGAAGAGAAGAAAAGATTTTTAAAAGAAAAAAACTTTTATTCAGTATATTTCAGCACACTTACAACCTTGACCTATTTTCAATATATATACTTTACAAAGGGTCAAGCCCAAGCTCATAGAAAAACTCTCCAAACCCAAACAACCCACATATATAAAATAATAATCCATGAAAACTGAGCTGGCCTAGTTTTAGATTGACCCAGCTAACCAGCGATTGGGTCAGCTCAGTTATAGCCTAAAAATGTTGCTTTTTATCTGGATTTTCCTCTAAGACCTAGCTGATCCAGTCCTGAACTCAGCCAATCCAGTTCTCAACTGAGCCGACTTAGTGTCAGAGTGAGTCGGCCCAATTTCTAAACTTTACTATTGAGACTGATTCTTCTTCCAGCTCGCTCTCATCTTTTCATGACCTATCTTCTTATGTTTCCAAGACTTGGGAGTGTCACTTTTGAGCTCACAGTCTGTAGTCTATGTAGATTTTTGTACCCACTAAGGAGTTAGTGTAATTCCTCGAATTGGAGGTAGAGGCAACCAATTTGTTAAAAATAGTAGAAGAACCTTTAGACTAAAGTCCAAGCCTTTAGGATTTAAATTTATTCAAGTACTTATTAGGTTTCATATTTTTTCTTTCAGATAAATAGAATGGCTAGAATAAGTCTGCTCCGTTCACTATTGGACAGTGGTAAGCATTTAGGACCTAAGAATAAGGAGTCTAGGGTTGACCCTAATAAGACAGACCCAGAAAGGAATGGTCCTCTTAACCCAAATAGGTTGAACAAGAGAAATCAGCAAGTAGTTGCTGGTCAAGGCTGTTATATTGGGAATGCATGCTCTTCCCATATGGATCGACGTGGCCGTCGGTGATGAGCCAAGCAACAAGAACGTACTTCTTAGAGATTAATGCGAAAGCATGATCAAATAATTCAAGGAATAGCAAAGAAGAGAAAAAGAGATTTCCAAAAGAGAAGAGCTTTTATTCAGTATATTTCAGCACTATGACAATCTTGACCTATTTTTAGTATATATACTTTACAAAGGATCAATTCCAAGATCATAGAAAGAACTTTTCAAATCCAAACAATCCACATATACAAAATAATAATCCATAAAAATTGAGCCAGCCCAGTTTCAGACTGAGCCGGCTAACCTGCGACTAGATCAGCTCAGTCCTAGACTGAGCTAACCCAGTTGTGTATTTCAGACTGAGCCGGCTAACCTATGACTGAGTCGGCTCAGTCCTAGACTGAGCCAACCCAGTTGTGTACCGTGTCAATAGCCCAAAAATGCTACTTTCTGTCTGAATTTTTCTCTGAGACCTAGACTGAGCCAGCCTAGTTCCCAACTTAGCCAGCTCTATCTCAGGGTAAGCCGACCGAGTTTTTGAACTTTGCTAGGAGAGCTGATTTCTATTCCGGCTCGATTTCATCTTTCCATCACCTATCTTCTCATATTTTCAAGACTTGGAAGTGCCACTTCTGATCTCACAAAATTTGACTTGGTCTTATTTGGAATTAGTTTGAATGAGTTAAACTAAATTAGAGTTTTAATTGTTAAAACTCTCCTCTTCTCTCTATGGAAATAAACCCATACCCACCTATTATTTTCTTGCCCTTTTTTTCTTCTCTCTTTGGGTGATGGTTTGAGGAATCTCATGCACAAAAATTGTGCCCTTTTTTTCTTCTCTCTTTGGGTGATGGTTTAAGGAATCTCATGCATAAAAATTATGGGGAGGCATCCAAGAGTTGGATGCCCCCCAAACTCTTCCTTAGTTTCCTATTTGACTTGGTCTTTTGATCTAGTCAAAGGTTTATTTTGTGGTGCCTCCTATATGATAAGAGAGGGCATCATTTTTCCATGAGATTCCATGGTAATTTCTAGATTAGAAAGGAAGAAAGGCATGGGGGTTAGGGGTGCCCAACTTCTTGGAGAAGATCATTAAATTATGACATTAATAGTTGATGTCTTGATGAAGACAAAGGTAAGAAGAATGTCTTCTCATCTATTTCTTTTTCAATATTTATTTTCTTCTTATTCTATATGATTTTTATATGATAAAAATTTGAAAGAGAGAGAGGAAGAGGGTGTGGGAATGGATGGTCCAAGGGGTTGGGGTATCATGGTATCTTTTGGACATGATTTAATCCTGATGAGAGGAATGCGAAGAGAAGATAGTCTTCTCTTAGAATTCTTTTGAGAATCTTTTCTTCTCAATTTTAATATGATTTTTTTATGAGAAAAATTAGAGAGTGTGAGATCTGGAAACATTGAAAAAGTCTAGGGGAGAAGGTCTTCTCTTATCCTAGCATAAGGATGTTTTCAAGACATCAATCATTGATGTCCTAAAAGAGAAGATTTATCTTCTCTTAGGATCTTTCTCTAATGTATTTTAATTCTGATTTTTATGAGATCCAAAAGTTAGATTTCTTCCTTATTTTTCTTCTTATTCTTCATCTCTTGGAATGTCCAAAAGATTTGAAGAATAAATTTTAGATTAACCATCTGGAGGGATCCGCAAGAAGCTAGTACTTCAAGCGGATCTTCATTCGATGAACCTCCAATTTTGTTGTAGTCTTGTGTGGATCATCTGTAGGGATTGAATATATGTGTGGCTCCAAAGACAACACCAAAAAATAATCATGGAGTTCTCGACCCATGCTAAGGTAAGAGATTTGATCTCTTCTCTCACCTAGATGCGATTTAGGATTTAGATCTAAAATTATTCTAGATCTAAGGTATTGATCTGATCAATACTAAACATTTTATTTTTAGATTTAAAAATATACTATAACATGCTATAGGTCTTAGTTGTAGTGTTTAATAATTTGATTACATGTTTCTGTAGTTTAAATAGTTTAACTATATCTTCCACTGCATTATATTTCAAAAAAGTTTTGAAATTCATGTATGAAACCCTGTATATTCTCCAATAGTGGTATCAGAGCATCTAGGTTCATTTATAACATGATCATATTTATAATAAATTAAATTTAAAAAATAAAATTTTATAGATCGCACATACTGATTATAAGATTATCATGCTATAAGATTTATCCTTTACAGTGGAGAGGTTGTCCTAGTATGTGTTGATCTATTTTTGAATTATCAATAAGTTAGATATGATCTCAATAATTATATGATTTAATCTCTGATTTTAAATTTAAAATTAAACAAATGTTAAATCTATTTTAGATTATTTAGATTAGATCTAAATAATATCGGATCAGACATACTGATTATAAAGTTGTCCTATTGTAAGATTTACCCCTTACAATGAAGGGATTATCCTAGTATGTGCTGATCTGAATAACCTAAATCATAAATATGTTAGATAAGATCTAAAGTGATTTATGATTTATGTTCAGATTTTAAATCTAAATTTAAATGGTTTATGATCTGATCCATATGATGTGTTTTATGTTTAGATCTTGATCCTATTGTTACATATGTCGATATATATCTTTTGTTTTGAATCTAGAATGTATATGATAAATTTATTTTATAGAATTTAAATTGAGAACTTACTTTTTGTAAAACCCTAGATTCAAAATCCTAGGATATGATTGAAATATTAAAATAAATCAAATCTAAAATTATATATTGAATATGATTCAACGTAAATTATTTATCAATTTAAAAATATTTTAAATGATTAAATCAAAAATTAGTTCTGAGATTTCATAGATCCAAACTCCTAAGCTTTGAACTTAATTAAGAATTAAGTGATTGTTTAGGATCTAGGTTTGTAATTTAAAGATCCTAAGATAATTTCATAAAACATGGGTTAAAGGATAATGGGTTAGCTTTGATCAGGTCCTTAATTAGGTTAGACCTAAGGTTAGATTAAATATGGACTTAGTTAAGAAATTGATCAAACCTAATTAATGATTAATTAAGATTAGGTCATTTCTATAGATCACTTCAATAGTTGTAGTTAATCAAAGTGCATACATCTAACAAATGGATACTAATCGTGGCTCAGTGGTTGAGCCCGAGTCTTTAGGCAGATCAAATCAAAACTAATAAATTGATTGGTGTCTAAGGTAAGTTTGACATCCCAGATCAATGGTTTTTAATTGGCAATCCACTTACCTGGCCATTTTTAATGATGTCTAAGCCAAGCCTTAGCAGACCCCCCCACCGACCCACTTACCTAGCCAATGTGTTTAATCAAGTCTTGATTACGTTGCTCATTGATTCATGCTAACCCATGTCACATAGAAAATCAATGAAACTGATTTTATTCAGTGAGATTGATCTAGGTGCCCATGGATTGATATTGATCCAAGCCCTTGTCAAAGACTTGAGAAATCAGTGGGAGGACTTGACTTGGTGAAGTCAGTGGAAGCAAATTGGTCCATATCTTTTCTATCCTTAAATCATAAATAATTTAAATCTTTTAAAATTATTAGATTCTTAAAATAATAAAGTTATGGAGATAACTGAGTCATAGCCTCCTATTAAGTTGGATGATAATGCATCCATTAACTCAATAATCATTGGAGGCCCAAAGGCCTGGTGCTTATTTACTAATGGAATTATCATTCATAATATGATAACTTGAAACTGTCTCTCTAATGGTGGTTAGATTGGCCAACCAAAGTTGGGCTTAATCATTCGTTGGCTAAATGCACCAAGTGTGGTCATGTTAATGGTTGGACCATACTGGATCCTTACAATGGAGGCCAAAGCCTATTGATAAGATTTCTGGGGCAAAATTAAATTACTAGAAGTTGTTTGGAGAAATAATTGGTTAATGAACATATCCGTAGATGCACATGGGTTGGCCGACCAAAGTTGGGCTTGTGTGTAGTCTATGTGGATTCTAGTACCTACTAGAGAATTAAAGTAATTCTCCAAATTAGAGGTAGAGGCTACCAATTTGAATAAAATAGTAGAAGAACTTTAAGACTAAAGTTCAAGTCTCTAGGCTTAAAATAATTCATATACATTAGGTCTATGTTCTCTTTTCTCATAGAATTAGGCTAAACCCTAATTGCTCCAATCATTGTTAGATAATGATGACTTATGGGACCCAACTTTGATAAATAGAATTGAAAGTTGAATTTGGTTCAGCAGTACGAATTGGTTCATATTGAGACTTTTAAGCCCAGTCAAAATAATTAGTCCAATATTGATCCAAATTAGGCATAGTGCTTCTACTATTAGAAACAAGATCATAGGAAGAAGAATTATCTTCTCTTGATCATAATAGGCTGAAGAAGAAAAAGGAGTAAGAGTTGCTTATCGAGGATGGTATATGATAACATCTTGAAATTTCTCTATATGTAATTCTACTAGCTGGGTATTGGATATCGAGAGTCCTATGCAATTTGTTGTAAGAATTTTGTTAAGTGAAATATTTGAAAATGGGGAGAAATACCTGAACGTTAAGGATGGAAGTCCTGTTCTAATCCTAGCTTTAGGAATTATCAAGCTTATTTTCAAAAGATGTCATTTTGTATGATTATCATCATTGTCCATCATTTATGATAAATGTGATCTTTATTGGCCTTTTGGTCAAAGATGGTTATCATTTATCAATAAAATAGATTGTTATGATATTATTATGAACAATATTACAATAATACATGGATAATAAAAAAATAATATTTAATATTTATACAGTCTGTTAAGTGTAATGTACACATCCAAGTTAGATTATCTCATGGATGTCTATCTTTAGCATTATAGGCTTAATCATCTTGACAAGAATAGGATAAATAGGTTAGCTTGAGAGGAAAACCTTGACATCAATGATTGTGAATCATTAATAATCTATGAGTCTTATCTTCTTGGGAAGATGACAAAGTCACTTTTTACTAAAAAAGGTAAAGGAGCCGATAAAGTTCTAAGTCTCATATATAGTGATGTATGTGGACCTAGAACTTAAGTACCAAAGAAAGATATTAATATTTCATTATAGATGACCTATCTAGGCATGGGTGCATCTGGCTTGAATCATTTAAAATATTTAAATGATTCAATAATGAAATAGGAGAACAAACTAAAAATGATATTGGAATACTTCGATCAGATCGAAGAGGTGAATACTTATCTAGTAGGTTTGTGACATATCTAGGAGAGAATAGGATTCTCTCTTAGTGGATTCCTTTTCGAAACACAGTATCTGAAAGAAGAAGTTGAACTTTGTTAGACATGGTTCAATTCATGATAGAATTCACTTGTTTGCCTATTTCAGGGTTGTGCTCTTGTGTGACTACTTATTTTACTCTAAAAATAAATCGAGTAAATCTGTTGTAAATCTTCATATAGGATATGGATCGGGCATAGACCTAGACTCTCTCACCTTCGGGTTTGGAGTTGATTAGCCTATGTTAAAGGTTTGCACAAAGATAAACTTGGATCTTGGTCCAAAAGATATTTGATTATTATTAATTCTACCATGCTGAAGAACATAAAATGTTTATTAGCAATAGAGAATTTCTTTTAAAAAGGAATTCCTTAGAAAAGGAATTGATGCCTATTAAGTTAAACTTGGAAAAGTTTGACTGGTAGAAAAAATTGACATAATCTAGTAAACCTACAAAACAGAATTTGATCATATCAAACCCAGAGCCCATTAAAGTAGCACCTTCAACGAGATCTGATAAAGTACCATGTTAACCGGACAGATACTTCAGTGTCTAGGTCTGGGACAGCAATCCTATTGAGCTTGATGAGAACAATAAGGATCCGATCACCTATAGGGATGCAATACAGTGGTCTGACTCTGAGAAGTCGCTTGGAGCCACATAATCCAAATTGAGGTCTAAGAAAATCAATAGTGTATGGACACTAGATGATTCAACTGAAGGGATAAAACTCATTGGATGTGAATGTATTTTTAAAAGGATCAAAGTAGCATAAATGGAAAGGTAAAGACCTGTAAAGCTTGTTTGGCTATTATCTTAGTTTTGGAATATACATTTTGAATGTATGTCTTTGTTATGAACAAAAATAAACCCTGCATTTGTAAGTGGGTAAAATATTCTATAGTATTATTCCTTGTGTTGTTTATCAATGAAGTTCTCTTAATCGGTAATGGTATTCAAGCATTTCAAGGAATAAAAGTTTGGCTATCATCTAATTTTTCCAAATTCAAAATTAGATATGATATACTCACTAATATCATGAGTAGATACCAATCTGATCTAAGTAAGGATCACTGAAAGATTGTATAAACAATCCTCATGTATTTAGAAAATACTAAGATCTAGTGACTCAAATATAGAAATACTGACTTAAAATATGTGGATATTTTAATTTCAGTCAAAACAAGATGACAGCAAGAGAATGTTAGGTTATATCCTTATTGCAGGAGCAATCTGCTGAAAAGATTCTAAGCAGGATACTGTAGCTTATTCAGTTTGTTATGTAGAGTACATCATGGCATATGATGCTGTCATGTAAGCTGTATAGTTGCTGAGGTTTATTAGTAGGTTAGGAGTAGCATCCTCCATCGATGGTCCAGTCCTATCATAGCACTGGAGCCATAGCTCAGGCTAAAGAACCAAAGGACTAGTATATTCTGCATCGCTAACACCTTTGATTTTAGATCAGGATGATGTCGATCTTTAGAAGATTGATGAAAAAAAAGAACTTGACTGACCCATTTGCTAAGGCCTCGAAACTAAGGAGTTCTATGAACTCAAGTGGAAGATAGGATATTTGATATCGTTCTGATTAGCTTTAGTCCAAGTGGGAGTTATTGAAAAATGCATCCTAAAGCCAATCATCTAAGTCATAGATGATTTAAATTAGTATATAAATTATCTAACAATAATAGTTATTTGGCTGGTTTATCATTAAAGTTCTACCTTCCTTAAATGAACTCCTGAATTATGATGAAGTCCTTAGAACCACAATCAATCAATAAAAGAGGATTTATCAGATGGTTCTTAAATTGTTCACGATCAAATGATAAGTTATTAATAAGGACGATAACTTATCGAGTGTAGGTCGCTGTATGCCATATGCATTGGTTGTCCTCATAACCAAGTAATGTAGAGACACTGGTATGGCATCCAGGTGAGATGTAGGAGTATATATGTACTGAACGTGATCAATGTAGCACTCTACTATCAAGAGTAGCTAGTTAAGTCCAATGAGTATAAGTATCCCTCCGACCTTTGATCACCACGGTGTCTTGCAAGCAACTCACTATACTTTGGTGCCGGACTACCTATATTTCTAATATAAGTTTGGAAGGTTTTTGGGTATAGTCAAGTATTTGTGAAGTCAGTGTGTAAGTCAAGATAGGATTGACCACTCATAATTAGCTTCAAGAAGAGAATGACTAGTTGTATTTTAATTTAGCAAAATCTAGGCATGGGTAATCCTCATAAGGAGTCACAAGATTTGCAAAATTTTGAGACATAATAGAGATGACTTGTATGAGTGTTCACAGTATACTCGAAGTCATCTTGAGCATTATTGATCATAGAAATGAATTATATGATAACCATGGACCAAGGTTCTAAGAATGTTGCTTTTCATGCATTCGACCAATCTGGACGTCGGAAACCATTGCTAGATGATTACTTCGATTGGTATAGAAATTGATTTCCATATTATCGACTTAGGTTCAAACCTATAAGGTCACACACATAAGAGGTTGTAATCTAATTAGATAGTTCATCGATGATTGAGAATCATTCTGAGGTCAAATATTCAATGCAATTGATGTTTGACCTAATGCAAGTATTATAGGAGGATCGATTAGCAATTGGATTGCTAATTAGCTCAATTTGATTGAGCAATCAGATTAAGATCAAGTCTAATTAAATTAGATTCAATTAAAATTAATTTGGACTTAATTAGATTAAGTTTAATTAGTTTATTGGATAAGCCAATTGCAAGAAAAAAATAATTTCTAGTTGAACTAGGATTTGAGTGCACCTAATTCCTAATTGAGTTAGGATTTAAATTAGATTTAAATATAATTTAAACCTAATTTAATTGGGTTTTTAGTTGGACTAGAATCACCCATGATTAGGCTTGCACTAATCCTATTTTAATTGCATTTAGAATTAATTTGACCTAGTCAATACATGAGAATCCTAGTTAGACTAGGATTCCTTGTTTCCTTCCATGTGCAAATAATCTCCACGCCCACTAATTAATTCCAAAAATTTTTTATGTGATTTATCATGCCTAAGATAGCTTCTCCATGCCCCATAACCTAGTATATTTAAGTTCAAATTTGACTTGATCTTATTTGGAAGTTAGTTTGAATGAGTCAAACTAAACTAGTTTTAATTTGTTAAAACTCTCCTCCTCTCTCCATGGAAATAAACCCACACCCACCTATTATTTTCTTGCCCTTTTTCTCTTCTCTCTTTGGATGATGGTTTGAGGAATCTCATGCACAAAAATTGTTGGGAGGCATCCAAGAGTTGGATGCCCACCAAACTCTTTCTTAGTTTCCTATTTGACTTGGTCTTTTGACCTAGTCAAAGGTTTATTTTGTGGTGCCTCCTATATGATAGGAGAGGGCATCATTTTCCCATGAGATTCCATGGAAATTTTTAGATGAGAAAGGGAGAAAGGCATGGGGGTTAGGGGCACCCAACTTCTTGGAGAAGATCATTCAATTTATGACATCAATAGTTGATGTCTTAATGAAGACAAAGGTAAGAAGAATGTCTTCTCATCTATTTTTTTTTCAATATTTATTTTCTTCTTATTCTTTATGATTTTTATATGATAAAAATCTAAGAGAGAGAGAGAGGAAGAGGGCATGGGAATGGATGCTCCAAGGAGTTGGGGTATCATGGTCTCTTTTGGACATGATTTGATCATGTCCTGATGAGAGGAATGTGAAGAGAAGATAGTCTTTTCTTAGGGTTCTTTTGAGAATTCTTTCTTCTCAATTTTAATATGATTTTTTTATGATAAAAATTAAAGAGTGTGAGATCTAAAAACATGAAAAAATTCTAGGGGAGAAAGTCTTCCCTTGTCCTAGCATAAAGATGTTTTCAGGACATCAATCGTTGATGTCCTAAAAGAGAAGATTTATATTCTCTTAGGACCTTTTTCTAATGTGTTTTAATTCTAATTTTTGGAAGATCCAAAGATTAAATTTCTTTCTTATTTCTTCTCTTATTCTTCATCTCTTAGAGTGTCCAAGTGATAGGACAAGTGTGGTGCTCCCAAGTCTTGGGAGATCATGAAGGAGTCAAGGTGGTGGCTCTTGAAGGCTAGGATTTGCTGAAGATGTATCAACAAAGATAAAAAGATAGGCACACAGTCAGGCTGGCTCAGATATGCATCCAAACTAGATCGATCTGAGATCGACCTAGCTCGGCCCGTATCCAAGCCGACCATCTCAGGCAGATAGAAGACATGGTTCGGAGAGATCCAGCCAAGCCAACTCGACTTCTGACTGAGCCAGCTTGACGGTGGTGAATAGAACTGGATGGATTTTCTATTTGATTTTAGATTGGATCTAGTCCAAGGGATCTTAAGGCCTGGTATGAGAGGTCTTAAGATGGCTAATTCATGTATTGGGCTAGGTCTTTAATCCAGGGGATAAGAGCATGCAAGACATGGGTCTACATGGGCTTGGGTGAGTATTTTCATGTATGGATTAGTCGAGAAAAGTTTTTTAGGGCTGAGTTGTATTGACTCAGAATGTCTATATATATACTTGTATATGTAGATTATGGATTAAAGAATAAATTGAATCCCTTTTCTTCCTGAAATTCTAGTTTTCTCTCTTTCTCACTCTACCACCGTCTCATCTTCTTATCATCCGATCTTTATCTTTCTTGCTATTGTCTCCAACTTGCTTTCTTAGAGTTGATAGAAGGTACAAGAATTTTCACAGGTTCAAAAATAATTCATAACAAGTGGTATCAAAGCCAAGTTATGTGAAAGGAGGAGAAGATGCCTGAAAGTTGAAGATCTTTAGGTGCTGTGAATTCAGCAAGGTCTTGTCAAGGTATTTCTCAAATTTCTTGGATCTATGTTGCATTTTTTTTTTTTGACTTGGATCCAGCCTTGGGAAGCAACACAAAGGTTGATTTTAAGAAGTTTGATGGGAAAGAAAACTTCTTCATGCGAAAAGTTTGTGTGGAAGATCTTTTGGTTCAAGCTGAATTAGATCAAGCATTGGAAGAGAAGCCTAAAGGGATGTCAGATCGCTAATGAATGTCTTTGGAAAAGAAGGCCTTCTCTGTGATCAGAGGATACTTGTCGGATGCGGCACTCTATTCAGTTTTAGAGAAGAGGACCCCAAGAGGCTTGTGGTCAAAGTTGTAAACCATGTATATGGGTAAGAATATGTACAACAAGTTGATGTTGAAGAAGAGATTGTACAGCCTTCGGATGTAGGAAGATAGAGATGTCATGAGACACATCCAAAAATTTGACCAGATGTGCAACGAGTTGCTGAATAATTGAGTGAAGATGGAGGAATAAGAAAAATCGTTGCTTATGTTATGCTCGTTGCCCTCGTCCTATGATCCATTGGTGACAATGCGGCTCTATGGTAAGGCGACCCTGGAGTATGAAGACATGGTCTCGGTATTGCGAACCAACAAACAGCAAGAAAAGTTGACCAAGAAAGGTGTTCCCCAGGAGGGCTTGATCATGGGAGAGAGACCTGCAAGATCAAAGGAGAGAGACAAGTAAAGGGGATGATCAAAGTCCTGAAAGAGTAAGAACAGGAAGGAAGCCAGATGCTATAAGTGCAACAAGATCGGGCACTTCAGGCATGATTATCCACAATAGAAGAACAAGGGATAAAAGAGTGGATCTGATGTGCTGAGTACATTGGCTGATATTTAGGTGGAGGATGACCTCTTGGTTGTATCAGATGGTCACAGAAGATACGCAGATGTATGGACCCTGAATTCAGCCTGTTCACATCACTGCACCCCAAATCAGTCTTGATTTGTCTCATGCACCAAGATTGATGAGAGGAGTGTGACACTTGGAGATGATCATGCATGTAGAGTCACTAGTATTGGAAGCACTTGTTGGAAATTATGTTCCAAAGCGAATCATCAGCCCATTGACAGTTGAGATATTATAATTAATTTATTAATTAATAAAAAATATTTTGACATCTTTTTCATCACAAATATACATCTTCTAATGAACTCCATTATTGTGATGAAGTCCTTAGGACTATTTAGTTTTGATAAAAAGAGTATTTATTGATTAGTCCTTAAATTTGTTCACGAGCAAATGATAGGTTGTTAATTAGGACGACAGCGTCTATCGAGCATAGGTCACTATTTGCCATATAGGTTGGTTGTCCTCTTAACCAAGGAGTGTGAAAACACTGGTATGGCATACAGGTGAGATGTATGGGTACATCATCATAGAATGTGACCAACTCCAGAGCATTCTGCTATCGAGAATGTCTCTGATGGGATATAGGTATAAGTATCCCTTAGACCTAAGATCACCTTAGTGACTTGCAAGCAACTCACTGTGCTTTAGAACCGAACTAACTAAATTTCTAATTCAGTAATGGAAGGCTTCTAGGCACAGTCATGTACTTGCGAAGTCGGAGTGTGATCAAGATGGAATTGACCACTCCAAGAGTTGGAGAAGAATGTATCACTGTATTTCAATATAGCAAAATCTTAGCCAGGGTAATCCATCAAATGGATTTGATATTTTTAAATACAGTGTGGACAACCTTATCAGAGTTGATAGTTGAACTCTAAGGTATCCTACGAGCATTATGGTCAAGGGGATGAATTATATGGAAACTATATTTGCATGGGTTCTAAGGATGGTGTTCTACGCCTTTCGATCTATCTGGCCGTCGGATATCATTGTAAGGTGGTCACTTCGATTGGTACAAAAATTTGATCCTATGCTACTAGCTTAGGTTCAGACCTATGAGGCCACACACATTAGAGTTCATGTTCCGATCGGATGGTTGATCAGCAATTTAGAATCGTTTTAGTGTTAAACAATCAATACGATTAGTGTTTAACCTAGTGCAAGTATTGTAGGAGGATTGATTAGCAATTTGATTACTAATTAGCTTAATTTGATTAAGCCAAAAGACTGAGATTAATACTAATTAAATATGATTGAATTAGATTTAGTTTGGTCTTGATTGGATCAAGTCCAATTGGCTTATTGGATAAGTCAAGTGCAAGGAAGAACTAGTCCTAGTTTAACTAGGACTCGAGTCAACCCAATTTTTTAATTTGATTAAAAAATTAAATTAAAATTAAATTTGATTTAATTAACCCTTTAAATGGGTTAGGGCCTTATTTAATTATGTTGGTTTACTTTTATTTTTATTTGGTTAAAAGACCTTGTTTGACAAAGTCAAAATAGGAGTCCTAGTGTGACTTGGACTCCCTATTCCTTGCGCCACCTAATCCTCACGTCCCACCCTTTTTTTTTATGTTTTTACATGAATAATCTCCATGCCCAAGGTTTCTTATGCCTTTTTTCTCTTTTCCTTTTTCTCATATGGAAGTTTGTTGGATGACCAAGTCAAAAGGGGAATTAGTTTTGCTTAAGGATTCTATGAGATAGAATCTTTGTCAACCAAAACTCTTTCCATAAGTGTGCTATCCCATCCTTCCTTATTTTCTTTGATTTTTCATGGTAAAAGAGGACTATTTTGTACACCCCCCTTTGCTGGTCCATGGCAGAAGAAAAGGTGGTTGGGCACCCCATCAACTTCCCTTATTTGGTCATTTCTAGTCTAGGTTTTTGACCTAACTTGGACTCTGCATATCTCTTTATTTAAAAGGGAATTTTTGGCTTAAATTTTCATGGATTGCAGAAATTTGAGAGGCTTCTTTGGTGTAAAAAATTTAGAGAAAAATTTATCTAGGTTGTGGAGATATTGAAAACACAAATTAGGGTGTCTAGAAAAAGAACAAAGAAGAAGAGGAGGGTCTTCTTTTAGGGTTTTTGTTTCAGATCTCTTCCTCCCTTTTCATGAGCTTTTGAGAGGTGTCTCAGCATCACAATTTTTTCTCTTTTCTTTTGGTATTTTGGAGTATGCAAGTTTCAAAGAAGAAAGCATCGGATCAACCATCGAAGAGAGATCAGCACAGTGCTAGCATACTGTGCTGATTTCTTGCATCAGGATCTCTGATCGTATTCATGGGCTTGTGTGGATGACTCCTAGAGGCTGAACACGTATGCAACTCATGACTTCATTCTCAAGCCTAGATTAGTAAGTTAGAACATCTAACTTGCTCAGGTAATAGATCTGATCTATTAACTTCATACCTGCATTTGATGTAGAGTAGATCTAAGTTAATTTGATCAACCTTTTCTTTCTTATTTGATTTTAATTTTTGATTTAATATCATACCTTGATCATATAATAGATCTAAGATCTAGGTATTTATATATTTATTTAAATAAATATTTAATTTATTTAAGTCTTTCGCTGTATGGTCTTGAAAAAATTTTAAGATCTATCCGTGAAACCCTAGATCTGGTTCCTTCAATTGATATCAGAGCCTAAGTTCTTGTTACATGATTTTTATGCATATTTAGATTATTTCTTAGATTAGATTTAATTTATAATCTAATTATTAAATTTAAAATTAAAAAAAAAATTAAGATCTCACAAACTATCATAAGGTTATCCTGCTGTAAGGTTTATCCCTTATAGTAAAAAGGTTGTCCTAGTTCATGATGATCTGACTCTAATCATAAATTTATTAGATTTGATCTAATTTTATTTATAATTTAATAGATTTAAAATATTTTTAAATCTAAAAATAAAATATTTTAGATTGCACGGACTGCCAAAAGGTTATCCTACTGTAAGGTTTATCCCTTACAGTGAATAGGTTGTCCTAGTACGTGCTAATCTAAAATATTGATCATAAAATTTTAGATTAGATCTAAGAAATTTTATGATCTGATTAAAAATATTTTAATCTAATTTCAATCATCATAAATATGTTAGATTTGATCTAGGAAGATTTATGATTGATTATTATTGAAATTATTTCAATTACATGAATCTGTTTAGATTAGATCTAAAGTAGTTTTATGTTTATTTTACTTGCATATTGATTATGAATCAAACATGCAACTTGGTTGATATAACCACATTGTAAAAATGATTTACATACATGAAAATCATTTTTAAAAAGTTGATCCCCAACCCTCAGCCTAAAACTTAATTAAGAATTAAGAAGTTGATTGATTAGGATCTAGGATTGTGAATTGAAGATCCTAAGACACAAATCATAACACATTGGGTTAAATGGGTTAGTGGAGATTAGGTCCATTAATTGGGTTAGACTTAGGGTTAGATTAAAGAATGGACTTAATTAGAGAATTGACTAAATCTAATCAATTATTTTCTTAGATTAGGTCAAGGATTCTCTAGATCAATTATAATAGTTGTTGTTAGTCAAGTCCATATCTTTAACAAGACCCATGATGGACTTGATTCTTGGCTACGCAGCCTAGCACGAACTATTAGGTTGATCTAATTGAAACTAATTAAATCAGTTGGTGTCTAAAGTAAATTAGACCAGTGGTTTTTAATTGGCAGTCCACTTATCTGATCATTTCTAATGGTGTCTAAGGCAAGCTTTGGCAGACTCTTTCAGCAATCGAACTTACCTAGCCTTTTGGTGAGAATTTATTTTGATTGAATCACTTGACTATTCGAGCTGACCCATGTCAGCTAGGTAAATCAGTGTGACTGATTTAGGTGCTCTTAGACCAGCCTGTTAGTGGTTTCCCTTAAGCCGACTTGGTAAAGCTAGTGGGATGATCATGACAAGCTGGTTAATCTGACCTACTCACTTCTATAAATAAATTTTCTAAAATTATCAGATCTCTAAAATAAAATAGTTATATGATAATTGAAACATAGCCTCCCATTAAAGTGGATGATAATGGGTCCATCAGTTGGATAATCATTGGAGGCCCAAAGGCTTGGTGCTTATCAGTTGATGGAATTATCATTCATTATATGATCTCTTTGATACATCTTTCTAAATGATGGTCAGGTGGGCCAACCAAAGTTGGGTCTGATCATTCATTGGTTAGATGGGCTAAGTATGGTCATGTTAATGGTTGGACCTAATTGGACCCTTTTTTGAGAAGGCCAAAGCCAACCGATCAAGGGCTCGGACAAAATTTAATTACTACAAATTATTTGAAGAAATAATTAGTTATGAACCTACCCTTAGATGTACATGGGTTGGCCAATCAAAGTTGGGCTCATGTGCAGTCTATGTGGATTCTAGTACCTACTAAGGAATTAGGATAATTTCTCGAATTGGAGGTAGAGACTACCAATTTGAATAAAATAGTGGAAAAAACCTTTTGATTAAAGTCCAAATCTTTAGGTTTAATGAATCAATTACTAATTAGATTTTGACTTTTTTTGTCCAGACATGGCCACTTCCCTATCGCTCCGATCATTGTTGGACAATGATAAGTTGATGGGACCCAACTTTGGTAGCTGGTACCAAAAGTTGAAGATTGTCCTGGAGCATAAATGGATTGTATATGTGCTGACAAATCCTACACCTAAGGAGCCAGGTGCCAATGCACGTGGAACAGTCAGAGACACTTATCAGAAGTGGCTCAGTGATCGAACCATGATGCGCTACATTATGCTGGCTACGATAAGCAATGAGTTCAGCCACAGGTTTAAGATAGCTTAGCCAAATGAAATGCTCTAAGTGTTGGAGGATTCTTTTGGCACACTCGATGACATTGAGAGGCATAAGACTAGTTGCGTCATCTTCAACATCAGAATACGGGATGGAGCCTCTATCACTGATCATGTACTATACATGATCGAGCTGATAGAGTGCTTGAGCAAACTCGGCTTTTCCTTGTATGAACAACATGAGAGAGATGCAATACTGAACTCACTGCTAAAGTCCTGTCTTTCTTTCCTTACTTATTACAGAATGGCAAAGCCTGAAGTAAACTACTATGGCTTACTGGGGTTACTTCCGAACTTTGAGAAGGATCACCAGCTTCATAAAGAGTCGGTGAACTTAATAGGAGGTTCGTCTTCTAGTTCTCGACCATTTAGGAAAGGGAAGAAGAACAAGAAGAAGAAAATAAAGAAGGACCAATTTCAGGCTGGGACATCAGTGCAGGGCCAGACTAGGAAGATCAAGCTCGATAAGAGTCAAGCTGAATGCTTCTTTTGCAAAAAGTGGGGGCACTGGAAGAGGAATTGTCCTCAGTACATTGCCTCCCTGGACCCGAACAGGCAGAGAAAGAAGCAAGCTATTGCTGGGCAAGGAATTTATATGGTAACTTCTTGCAATTTTTCTATTTATGATATTACTGACTGGGTATTGAAAATTGGTAGCCCTTACCATATTTGCAATTCGTTGTAGGAGTTGCAGGTTAGTAGATGATTTGAGCAAGGCAAGAGATTTCTGAATGTTAGAGATGGAGACCAGTTTCAGTTCTAGCTTTAGAAATTTTGAAACTTGTATTTGAATCTCATACCATTATTCTTAGTGATTATCATTTCTATCCTAGTTTCTTTTTAAATATCATATCTGTAGGCCTTTTGGCCATGAATAATTATAAAATTTCAATAAAGAAATTAGTTTGTAATGTCATTATGAATGGTGTTACTACTTTCTGTGGATAATTGAACAATGGTGTATATATGTTATCACAATCTGTTAATATAGTCTATTCTACTGGCAAGCACCCTAGATTAGATAGTGTATCAAATATCTACTTATGGCACTATAGGCTAGGTCATATAAACAAGAACAGGATAAACAAATTGACTCAAGAGAGAATCCTCGAAGTCAGTGATTGTGAATCACTTTCAACCTATGAGTCCTATCTTCTTGGTAAAATGACCAAGTCACCTTTTACTGAAAAAGGTGAGAGAGCCAATAAGCTCTTAGGTTTAGTACATACTGATGTATGTGGACCAATGAGCACAAGTGCTAGAGATGGATATATCTACTTCATCACTTTCATAGATAATCTATTTAGATATGGATATATCTATCTGATGAAACATAAGTCAGATTCTTTTAAAATGTTAAAATGATTTTGAAGTGAAGTAGAAAAATAAACTGGAAAGAGTATTAAAACTCTTCGATCTGACCGAAGAGGAGAATACCTTTCTGGTGAGTTTCTCACATATCTAGGAGAGAATGGGATTCTCTTTCAATGAATTCCTCCTGAAATACCACAGCATAATAGTGTGTTTGAAAGAAGGAATCAAACTCTATTAGACATGGTCCGATCCATGATGGAATTTGCCAGCTTGTCGATATCCTTCTAGGGATATACACTCGAATCAGCTTGTTATCAATTAAATAGGATTCCAAGTCTGTAGTTAAAACCCCATATGAGATATGGATAGGGCGTAAGCCAACACTTTCATACCTTAGGATTTGGGGGTGCTCGGCTTATGTCAAACGGTTAATTACAGATAAACTTGGACCGAGATCTGACAAGTGTGCATTCATAAGGTACCCAAAAAAGACCAAAGGATACTATTTCTACCATGCTGATGAACAAAAGATGTTCGGCAGCCTTAGGATAACTCTTTTAGAAAAGAAGTTTCTTAGTGAAGAAACTGTTGTCTCTAAGGTTGAACTTGATGAAGTTCAACAGATAGAAAGTTTGACAAAGAATGTTGAACCTAAGTTGGATTTGATTAGATCAGATTCGAAGCCTAGTGAACCAGCACCATTAAGGCAATATGGTAGAGTATTATGCCATCCAGATAGATACTATGGATTCTTGATCCAGGATGGTGATCCCATCGGTCTCGATGAGAACGATGAGGATCCGATCACTTATATGGATGTAATGTAGAGACCCAACTCTAAGAAATGGCTAGAAGCCATGAGATCCAAAATGCATTCCATGAAGGTCAATGATGTATAGACATTAGTTGACCCACTTGAAGGGGTTAAATCCATTGGATGTAAATGGGTATTCAAAAGAAAAGGAGCTACAGATGGAAAGGTGGAGACCTATAAAGTCCATCTGGTTGCCAAGAGGTATCATCAATATTATGGTATTGACTATGACGAGACATTCTTCCCAGTGGCAATGCTCAAATCCATTCAGATAATGCTTGCAATAGCTACCCACCTAGACTATGAGATCTGGCAGATGGATGTGAAGATGGCTTTTCTAAATGGATAGCTAATCAAAGAGGTGTATATGATACTACCTGAGGGATTCACATCCATAGATGAGTCCAAGGTGTGCAGGCTTTAGAGATCCATTTATGGATTAAAGCAAGCATCTCGGAGTTGGAACATGCATTTTGATAAAGTAAGCAAAATGTTTGGCTTCGTTAAGAACGGAGAAGAAACCTGCATTTATAAATAAGCAAATGGTCCAGTGTGCTATTCCTTATTTTGTACGTGGATAACATTCTCTTAATCGGGAATGACATCCCCGCACTACAAGGAATAAAAGTTTGGTTGTCAGCATAGTTCTCCATGAAGGACTTGGGTGAAGCATCCTACATCCTAGAGATGAAGATCTATAGGGATAGATCTAAAAGAGTGCTTGGTATATCCCAGTCCACATACATAAAAACTATGCTGAAGAGGTTCAATATGGAGAATTTTAAAAAGGGCTATCTTCCAATAGGCCAAAAAATTTCTCTCTCTAAGAAGGATTGTCTGACAACTCTTGAATAGAGAAAGTGTATGAGTAGAATTTTATATGCTTCAGCAGTGGGGTCTATTATATATGCAATGATATGTACGAGATCAGACGTGGCATACTCACTAGGAGTAGTGAGTAGATACCAATCTGACCCTGGAGAAAGTCATTGGAAGGTGGTTAAAACCATCTTTAAGTATTTAAGAAATACTAAGGACCAATGGTTGGTTTATGGTGAGTCAGATCTGAAGCTTGTAGGGTTTATAGACTCTAGCTTTCAATCTAACCATGATGAAAGTAAAAGTGTGTCGGGGTATATCTTTACTCTAAACGATGGAGCCAACTGCTGAAAAAATTTCATGTAGCATACAGTGGCTGACTCTGTTTGTGAAGTAGAGTACATGGCAACATCAAATGCAGCAAAGAAAGCTGTGTGGCTGAGGAGGTTCATCATCGAGCTCGGAGTAGCACCCCCCATTGATGGTCCAGTCCTGCTCTACTGCGATAGTACTAGCATCGTAGCTCAAGCAAAGGAACCGAAGACACACCAGTGGATAAAGGACATTCTGCGCCGCTTTCATTTGGTCCGTGAGATCATGGATCGTGGTGATATCGACCTTCAGAAGATCAACGGAAAGGTGAACCTAGCCGATCCCTTCACTAAAGCCCTAGCAATTAAGGAGTTGGACAACCATAAGTCGAAGATGGATATTAAATACTATGTCAAGTGGCTTTAGGATAAGTGGGAGTTGTTGAAAATTATGTTCTAAAGCCAATCGTCAGCCTATTGATGGTTGAGATATTATAATTAATTTATTAATTAATAAAAAATATTTTGACATCTTTTTTCATCATAAATTTACATCTTCTAATGAACTCCATTATTATGATAAAGTCCTTAGGACTATTTAGTTTCGATAAAAAGAGGATTTATCGATTAGTCCTTAAATTTGTCCACGACCAAATGATAGGCTGTTAATTAGGACGATAGTATCTATCGAGCATAGGTCGCTATATGCCATATAGATTGGTTGTCCTCTTAACCAAGGAGTGTGGAGATACTGCATACAGGTGATATGTATGGGTACATCATCATTGAACGTGACCAACTTCAGAGCATTCTACTATCGAGAATGTCTTTGATAGGATATAGGTATAAGTATCCTTTAGATCTGAGATCACCTTAGTGACTTACAAGCAACTCACTATGCTTTGATACTAGACTAACTAAATTTCTAATTCAGTAATGGAAGGCTTTTGGGCACAGTCAAGTACTTACGAAGTTGGAGTGTGATCAAAATGAAATTGACCACTCCAAGAGTTGGAGAAGAATGTATCACTATATTTCAATATAGCAAAACTTTGGCCTGGATAATCCATCAGATAGATTTGATATTTTGAAATACATTGTAGACAACCTGATCAGAGTTAACAGTTGAACTCTGAGGTGTCCTACGAGCATTATGGTCAAGAAGATAAATTATATGGAAACTATATTCGCATGGGTTCTAAGGATGGTGTTCTACACCTTTCGACCTATACGGCCATCGGGTATCATTACTAGATGGTCACTTCGATTGGTACAGAAATTTATTTCTATGCTATTAACTTAGGTTCGAACCTATGAGGTCACACACATTAGAGTTCACATTCTGATCGGATAGTTGATCGGCAATTTAGAATCATTTTAGGGTTAAACAATCAATACGATTGGTATTTAAGGTAGTGCAAGTGTTGCAGGAGAATCGATTAGTAATTTGATTGCTAATTAGCTTAATTTGATTAAGCCAGAAGGCTGAGATTAAGTCTAATTAAATATGATTTAATTAGATTTGGTTTGGACTTGATTGGATCAAATTCAATTGGCTTATTGAATAAGTCAAGTGTAAGGAAGAACTAGTCCTAGTATAACTAGGACTCAGGTCAACCCAATTTTCTAATTTGATTAAAAAATTAAAATAGAATTAAATTTTATTTAATATAATTTAATTAAGTCTTTAAATGGGATAGAGCCTTATTTAATTGGGTTGGTTTACTCTTATTTTTATTTTGTTAAAAGACCTTGTTTGACCAAGTCAAAATAGGAGTCTTAGTCATGACTAGGACTCCCCATTCCTTGTGCCACATAATCCTAATGCCCCATCCTTTTCTCTTTGTATTTTTATGTGAATAATCTTCATACCCAAGGTTTCTCACACCTCCCTTCTCTCTTCCTTTTTCTCATATGGAAGTTTGTTGGAAGACCAAGTCAAAAGGGGAATTAGTTTTGCTTAAGGATTCTATGAGATAGAATCCTTGTCAACCAAAACTCTTCCCATAAGTGTGCTGACCTATCCTTCCTTATTTTCTTTGATTTTCATGGTAAAAGAGGACTTTTTTGTGTGCCCCCCTTTGCTGGTCTATGGCAGAAAAAAAGGTGGGAGCAGCCAAGAGTTGGAAACCCCAACAACTTTCCTTATTTGGCCATTCCTAGTTTAGGTTTTTGACCTAACTTAGACTCCATATATCTCTTTATTTAAGGAGAATTTTTGGCTGAAATTTTCATGGATTGTAGACATTTGAGAGGCCTCTTTGGTGTAGAAAAAGTAGAGAAAAATTCATCTGGGTTGTGGAGATATTGAAAACACAAATTAGGATGTCCAGAAAAAGAAGAAAGAAAAAGAAGAGGGTCTTCTTCTAAGATTTTTGTTCCAGATCTCTTCCTCCCTTTCTGTGAGCTTTTGAGAGGTGTCTCAGCATCACAAATCTTTCTCTTTTCTTTTGATATTTTGGAGTGTCCAAGTTTCAAAGAAGGAAGCATCAGATTAACCATCGAAGAGAGATCAGCACAGTGCTAGCATACTGTGCTGATTTCCTGCATTAAGATCTCTGATCGTATTCGTGGGCTCGTGTGGATGACTCCTTGAGACTGGACATGTGTGCGGCTTGTGACTTCATCCTCAAGCCTGGATCAGTAAGTTAGAACATCTAACTTGCTCAGATAATAGATCTGATCTATTAACTTCATACCTAGATAGTAGATCTTGGTTGATTTGATCAACCTTTTTTTTCTTATTTGATTTTAACTTTTGATTTAATATCATAACTTGATCATATAATAAATATAAGATCTAGGTATTTATATATTTATTTAAATAAATATTTAATTTATTTAAGTCTTTCACTGCATGATCTTGAAAAGTTTTAAGATCTACTCGTGAAACCCTAGATCTGATTCCTTCAGCATCCGGGTGCGGATATTTGATAGGATGATGCACTCTCACAAATGTGAAGCACGTCCCAGATTTGAAGAAAAATCTCATGTCACTGGGCTATCTAAAGCGGAGCTGCTATAGCTTTAGTAGTCATGCCAGGAGTGGAGTTCTCAATATCTCCCAAGATGCTATGGTGGTGATGAGTGGCAGAAGGATGGAGAACAACCTCTACAAGTTGGTTAGATCTATGGTGACCGAAAAATCTAATTCAGCGGCAATAGCGCAGGATCAACATGAAGCTTATCGGTTATGGCACTACCGCCTAGGCTACATAGATGATCGTGGGATGAAGGAGCTGAGCAAACATGGTCTGATTTTAGATCTAGATGGAGGTGTTATAGAGATATGCGAGCCATGCCAGTTGGGTAAATAGAATAATAAGTACCATAACATCATCAATAAAAGTATTAATTTATATTTATTTTTAAAAATTAATAACCAATTTATACATATTTTAGAGAAATTAATATTTTTATTAATTAAAAATTAAATAAAAAATTAATTAAAAAATAATAAAAATAAAAAATAAAATTTTATTATCAATAAAAAAAGCTTATTTTTTTTATCGCAATGAAATAAGTTTGAAGCAAATTGGAGCTAATGGACTAGATATGAATTTTTTTAAAAAAATTAAAATAAAAAAGGAAAATGGCTCAGTCGGCTCTGCAAGCCAAGCCAAGCCATCAAAGCCGACTCAATCGCAAAAGCCATCAGCTGGTTCACGATCCAGGCATAGATAGCCAGCTCAGCGACAACTCGCGAATCACGGAGTGACACATGGTGGACCAAGATCCTTAAAGGGTTTACAGAAAATCTATCATGGCTCATAGGGCATTTTGGTCTTTTCACTCGATGATAGGAGGTGCTGATTGGTTGTGGTGTGCAGTGCAACTGATCCATGTGGTCCATGGGAATAGTAATTGTACGATCGTGCAGCTGTGGTTGCTTGCAGTCAAGATCCGATGGCGGTGGTTGGTTCCAGTTTTAATTCAAACTTTAGGGGCCATCCAACGGCAGCGCTCAACCCAAAAGATGATCCAACGGTCTAAGAAGCTCCCGACTTGATTAAAACATCTAGAACTCGATTCGACAGCCAGATTTCCTCCTGATTAATGTAATCAAATGGCCAAAATTTAATCCAACCAAATCTGAGCTGATATACATCCAATTTTTATATTTTTTGGACCGTTTGATCCATATCTGACGGCCAAATTTCATCCAGGGCAATAGAATTCATCTAGGACTCTTTAATCCAAATTTTACTCGAATTTCTTTCTATTTTGATGATTAAAATATCCTTTAGTCCCATATTGCCTATAGAAAAATTTTTCAACCTTCTAACACCTATAAATAAGACCCCAGGCCTTCAAAATTCATTATCTTCGATCAAGGTGAAGCTTTGGTATAAGGTAGAGCCAGATTTTGGATTAGAGGCTACTTCAAAGCAACGGATGCTGAGAAGAAGAGCTGGGTTTCTACACCATCTTTTTGTTGATGCGGATCCAAGATCAGAGATCATCCTATTTTAATTTTTTTTTTAAATTTTATGTATTTAAATTATGAATATTTTAATTAATATAATATTTATTTTCATTCTCTTTAATTTTATGCTCTTTATTTTTATTGCAATTTAAATTCTACACTTTAATTATTGCTCTTTATTTTACTACAAGTAGATGCTAAAATTTAACTAGTAGATCTTAGTACCAAGTTTACTTTTCTGCATAATTTAATTTTCACTTTGCAATTTTAATTTCTGACTTCAAATTCTATTTTTAAATCTTTTTTTTCTTTTTAAAAATTAAAGATTTTAAATCTAAAATACTATCTTTCCTATGGATTCAATCCAACTCACTGCTATCTACGTATTCTTAATTATTTTAAGAAGTTGGATTAAACTGATAAATACAGTATCTTAACGACAACATCATGCTTTTATCAAGTTTTCGACATCATTACCGAGAAAGAAATAGATGCTATTTTTTATTAATTTCTTTAATTTTTTTAAAAAATTAATTATTAATAAAATTTTATTTATTTTTTTTGTAAATATTGCTTATTAACTTTTTCTTCTTTATTTTGTAGGAGAAAAAAGAAACAAAGAAAACAAAAAGATTGGGACAAAAAGGAAGCTTCTAATCCTACTTGATGAGATCAATCCTAACCCTAGTCCTTTTCTCTTTTTATTTATTTATTTATTTATTTTTATATTAAATTTAAAAAAAATATATCCACTTAAATCTAATTAAAAATCTCATGATAAGATTAGAAATCCTAACTGCTTAGAGCATGCATCATATTAGTTTTATTTTTATTTTATTTTTTTGGTGATCATTGGAGATAAGGTAAACTCTTCAAGTTTAATTAAATTGCATGCATTTAGTTTAAATTGCATAGAACCTCTTGTTGAAAGTGATTATGCATATGCATCTTTAAATCAATTTAAGGGCAACACTCAATTAAACAAGATAAGGTGGGAATTTGATCATCCTTCCTTAGCCCACAAACAACCAACCAGCATCCTGCATTAACCTAAGCCTTTAATTTTAAAATCAATTAGACATCAGCCTTAGGAACTTGAGCTCATTAGGATAAGGAATCGTAAAAGTTGGACCAGATTAGGGTTAATCAATTTAACTGGTATCCAGAAAAGTGGTTCATGAATGATTGGGCTCGAAGGAAGGTGGTTTCTAATTAATTCCATTAGCTTGCTTGACCAAGCATAATTGATGTCTAAGGCAAGCAACGGAGGGACTCCCACTGATCTTACACTTACCTAGCCAGTTGATTGACTGATCTTACACTTGGAGGGCTTGAAGGCGACCTTAACAGTTAGGAGCTATCTAGATCTAGAATAATTCTTAGTTGGGATTGATTAACCAACTTGATTGCTAACCAACATCAAATCTAATTAAAACTAATTTTTCTCTCTCTTCTTAGCTCTAGGACTCCTTAGGACCTCTTCTTTAGAACTTTTCTTTCTTCTTTTTTTTTCTTTCAAAAATAAAATAAAATAAAATAAAAATTAAATTAAATTAAACTAACTAAAGAAATTATTTAAAATAATAATTTAATAAATTAAACTAAATTAAAAAATAATTAAGTAAACTAAATAATTAATAAATTTAAAAGATATTTAAAAATTAAAAGAAATAATAAAATAATAAAAAAGTCTTTAAAAAAAATCTAAAATTTTTTGAACAATACATTAGGGTTGCACTAGGGCATGCATGGTAGGAAATTGCTTTACCTGATCTAGTTGAACCCAATCATAAAATTGAAAGACTGAATCATATTAAATCCGACAACAAATGGCTGAAAATTTTAGAGAACCACCTAAGCAGATGAATGAATACTTTATTTCTTCCATCTATAATCCATCGACTTGTATCCAATTACCTAAAATTCATGCTGCCCACTATGTGATCAAGCCGACCACAATCCAGATGCTCCCATCTTTCTACGAAAATACCAATGAAGATCCTTATAAACATCTAGATGAATTCTTAGAAATCTGCTCTACGGTAAAAATTCAAAATTTAACTAATGATGCCCTTAGACTAATTTTATTTTCCTTATCATTAAAAGATAAAGCCAAGTACTGGCTTGGCACAATTGGAAGACCAATTAAAACTTGAGCTTAATTGCAAAGTGAATTTCTTAAAAAATTTTATCCCATAGGCCGAACCAACATTATGAGGCAAGCTATCATTGGATTTGCTTAGCTTCCAGGGGAATAGATTCATGAGTCATGGAAGAGACTTAAGAAACTTCTTAGAAAATGCCCACACCATGGTCTGTCTAAGTGGCAAATAGTTCAAGCTTTCTGTGAGGGTTTAGGAGACCAATATAGATAGATGGTAGATGCATCCTATGGAGTGCATTCATGAACAAGAGTGAGGACGAAGCCTATACCTTGTTTGAAATCTTAAGTGAAAACTCAATTAACCATACTTCATTATCTTTCTACCAAACCTGGATAGGGATCCGTAAATTTAAACATCTAGAATCTAGTCCTAAGGCTGATTCAAATTTGATAATTAAAGTGGACTTTCTTGCTCAGAAACTAGATCAAATCCTAATCCTAGGTCAATAATCTTCTGCCATAATTAACATCATTTTCTAATTATCAGGAGATTTGTTCAATCTGTGCTAGCCCAACCCATCATATGAGTGAATGTCCTATGGCTGCACAGTTTTCACCTTTTATTCAAGAATAAGTCCAAGCTGCTAAAGGCTACTTCAAGCCGATTAATGATTCATTTTCAAATTCATATAACTCTGGCTGGAGAAACCATCCTAATTTTTCTTGAAAACCATAACAGACTCTAACTCAGATCCAAACTCCATCAGTGCAAAATTATCAAAATAGACCTCAATACCATAACTAGGCTTATAATAGAGGTTAGCCTAGTTAGTCTTTTCAACCACCATATTATAATCAGCCCTCATACCCACCTTCTCAATAGACTAATCTAACTGATGATAGATTTAACCAACTTTAATAATTGATTCTGACTGAACAGTAATCTATCGTCAGGCTAGAAGCTCAAATTGGACAACTAGCTGAATCTAACATGAGGAGAGAACTAGGTTAATTATCGAGCCTACTAATTGCAAATCCTATAAACAACTCATCCATTGTCCACCAACCACCTGGATTAAATTATTAGTCTAAAGTCCCACCTAAGAATCCCTAATTAGAGAATGCCAAAGTAATTTTTGAACTTAAAAGCTATAGAATTCTTATGGACCCATACCAAGATTAGGTGAGAGAGGCTAGTACTGATGCTAGCCAAAATAAAAATTTAGAGGAATAGGTTAGTACTGAGACTAACCATATAGAAGAATCTAGGTTTGAAACTAGTATTGATACTGGTTCCAATTTAAATGAAATAGACATAGAGAAAAAGAGAATAGATGATTTACCAGAGACTTATAAACCTAATGTCCTATTTCCTTCAACCCTAGAAGCTGGTTCTTCTTACAAAAATCAAGAGGCATGTAATGAAGTATCAATGGAGTTGTTTAAGCAAGATCACATTAATTTATCTCCAGAATTAAACCCATCTTTAGACACCCTTCCAATACCCAGTGCATTAAACTTAACTCCTAATTCAAAAACTCAATTCATGAGCATTTTAGAAGAATAAAGAGGAGAAATTCTTAATAAACATGGGTCTGAGAATGGGGTCACAAATTATGTCCCTAAAATTAACGATGATTATATCAATGAAGGGATAAGAAATTATCTTCCTAAGATTGGCAATCCAAAACCATTAGAATTTATCAATTCAGTATTTGACACAAGATAGTAAGCTGCATTGTGTCTGGCTGAAGATGGTAAACTTAGCACTTGTTGGGAGGCAACCCAATATTTAGTTTTCTATAGTTTAATTTATCTTTTCAGTTGATTATCTTTTTAGGATAATTTGAATAAGTTGAAGGGAGAGCTTAAATTTTCAAAGGCATATGCTGGACCAAATACATTAAGTCAGGTGTATTCTTTCATGTTCTTTATTACACTCTTTATTTTTTCTTCTCTATTGAGGACAATATTGATTAAGTTAGGGGGGAGAAAAATAAAAATTTTAAGTCCTCAAAAAAGTTAGTATTTAGTATTTAGATACCTGATTATGCTTAAGAATTGAATTAAACTAAGCATTTGTAAAAGAAAATTGATGCACAAATCAGAGAATCTGTAAGATATTGAGGGATCAAGTATTAAGAAAACTCAATAAAGAGTTAAGTCTAGAATATAAAAAGTTTTTCTTTTGAGCATTTCTAATTGTTTCTATTAACATCAAAGAAAAATCTACTTTTTATGGGCTTATGTAGGGTAACTATACATTTCTTCATATAAAAAATTTATATTAATAAAATAGTTTTCAAGTACTTCTTACTGAGTAACCGAGCCTTTTTGCCTAAGCAAGCATTGAGTTTTGCATCAGAAGATGGGAAGGGCAAAGAACTCGTTGTAAAGCTAGTCTTAACTCATAGCCTATTTGATTCGAGCTGTAAGTCCGAGGGATATTCTATATCCCCCCTAAAGTCAACTAATTTGAAAGTCATTGGCCCAAGACTCACTACATAAATCAAATAGAAAGCTTAAGGGATTATGACACAAAATAGCAGTATAATGTTAAAAAAATTTAAAAAAAAAGGTTTTCCATCGAGTAACTGGGTCTCATTGCCTAAGTAAGCAATGATATTCGCATCAAAAAGTAGGCAATATAAATAAAAAAAGTTTAATAAATGAAAGATGGAAGTGACAATACTCTTGCCCATATGAATGTTTAGACAAATCAGAGATAAAGGTAAGATGATTTAGAAAAGTTCAAAAAAATTTAATGTTCTTTACTTAATTTTTATTAATAAATATTAATATTCCAATGATATATCTCACTTATAGACTACTGAATATCAATGGTCATTTTGAAAACTGCTTAGATAAAATTCGAAACTTTAAAGTTAAAAGATATCTAAAACTAAATTCTTTCTTTACTTGAGGATGAGCAAAGCTTAAGCTAGGGGGGTGTGATAAGTACCATAAAATCATCAATAAAAATATTAATTTATTAATTAATTTATATTTATTTTTAAAAATTAATAATCAATTTATACATATTTTTAAGAAATTAATATTTTTATTAATTAAAAAATAATTAAAAAATAATAAAAATAAAAAATAAAATATTATTATCAATATAAAAAGTTTATTTTTTTGGTCACAACAAAATATGTTTGAAGTAAATTAGAGTTAAAATGGACTAGATATGAATTTTTTTAAGAAAATTAAAATAAAAAAAGAAAATGGCTCAGTCGGCTCTGCAAGCCAAGCCACCAAGCCAAGCCAAGCCATCAAAGCTGACTCAGCTATAGAAGCCATTAGCTAGTTCATGATCCAGGCTTAGACCATCAGCTTAGCGACAACCGATGAATCACGGAGCGACACGTGGTGGACCAAGACCCTTAAAGGGTTTATAGAAAATCTATCATGGCTCATAGGGCATTTTAGTCTTTTCACTCGACGACAAGAGATGTTGATTGGCTGCAATGTGCAGTGCAACTGGTCCATGCGGTCCATGGAAATAGTAATTGCATGATTGTGTGGCTGTGGTTGCTTGCGGTCAGGATCCGATGGTGGTGGTTGGTTCTAGTTTTAATTCAAACTCTAGGCACCATTCAACTACAGCGCTCAACCTAGAAGATGATACAATAGTCCAAGAAGCTCCTGACTTGATTAAAATACCTAGAACTTGATCCGATAGCCAGATTTCCTCCTGATTAATGTAATCGAACAGCTAGAATTTAATCCAACATGATCTAGGCTGATGCACATCCAATTTTTGCATTTTTTGGATTGTTTGATACATATCTGATGGCCAGATTTCATCCAAGGCAATAAAATTTATTCAAGACTCTTTTTAATCAAAATTTTATTCAAATTTTTTTCTATTTTGATGATTAAAACGTCCTTTAGTCCCACATTGCCTACAAAAAAATTCTCCAACCTTCCAATACCTATAAATAAGACTCTAAGCCTTCAAAATTCATTATCTTCGATCAAGATGAAGCTTTGTATAGGGTAGAGCCAGGTTTTGGATTAGAGGCTCCTTCAAAACAATGGGTGCCGAGAAGAAGAGCTGGGCTTCTACACCATCTTTCTGTCGATGTCGATTCAAGATCAGAGATCAGCCTATTTTATTTACTTTTTTTAAAAAATTTTATGTATTTAAATTATGAACCTTTTAATTAATACAATATTTATTTTTATGCTCTTTAATCTTATACTTTTTATTTTTATTGTAATTTAAATTTTGCACTTTAATTGTTGCTCTTTACTACAAGTAGATGCTAAGATCTAATTAGTAGATCTTAGTACCAAATTTACTTTTCTACATAATTTAATTTCTACTTCATAATTTTAATTTTTGACTTTAAATTTTATTTTTAAATCATTTTTTTTTTAAATCAAAAAATTTAAATCTAAAACACTACCTTTGTTGTAGATTCGACCTGACTCACTGCTATCTACGTATTCTTAATTATTTTAAGAAGTTGGATTAAACTGATAAATACGGTATCTTAATGATAACATCGTGCTCTTATCATAGAGAAGAGTATAGTTTGCCATCAGTTCAGTCCATAGTGTAGCCCCATTGGAACTGGTTCACACTAATGTATGGGGGTCGGCTCCATTTTCAGTTAGAAATGGAGCGAGATACTTCTTAACTTTTATAGATGATTTCTCAAGAAAGGTATGGATCTACTTCATGAAGAAGAAATCAGAAGTCTTCACCAGGTTCAAGGTGTGAAAAGATGAGGTAGAGAAGAAGACAAGTTAGAACTTGAAGTGCCTACGGTCAGACAATGGTGGAGAATACACCAGCAAAGAGTTTCAAGGCTTTTATGAGGAGTGTGGTATCAAAAGATACTTCTCAGTAAAAAAAACTTCTCAACAAAATGAGATGACTAAAAGGATTAACAAAACCCTTTTGAAAAAGGTACGGTGCATGAGACTACAGGCAGGGCTTCGAAAGGCATTCTGGATTGATGTAGTGAATGCAGCTTGTTATCTAGTAAATCGGTCATCTCATACAAAGTTAGATGGTGGTATTCCAAAGGAGAGATGGTCTAGAAAGAAGATTGGATTGAGCCATCTAAAGATTTTTGGGTGCACGGCTTTTGTGCAGATCAGTATTTGTGAGCGGAGAAAGTTGGATGCCAGATCACGGAAGATGGTGTTCTTAGGATATCCGCGAGGAGTTAAGGGATACTGACTGTGGGATCCCTTGAAGAAGAAGGTTGTCATTAGTAGAGATATCACCTTCGATTAAAATTCAGTTCTCCAAAGGTTAGATGGCATGAAGGAGCAGTAGATGCAGTAGAATGTCCAATAGGGCAGCACTGGATAGTTAATATCTTACTCTATTTTGCCACTTGTAGGTGCATCAAAAGGACTTAGTATTCAGGTGGAGCACTCACCGAAGATGTCTCCATAGGTGGAGAGTGCTTGGATAGAAAATGAAAGCCAGGAGGCCCAGTAGGAGCAAGTTGAAAATAGGACAGATATCGAGATTGCACTGCACAAGCCTAAAAGGGACATTAGGCAATTGGAATGATACGACTTTGAAAATACACTATTATATGCCTTGGTGATAGCAAATGGGGATTCATACACCTACAAGGAGGCTATGGATAGTCAGAATAGAGAGAGGATCCAAGCAACATCTGAGGAGATGCAGGCTCTCCACAAGAATGAGACGTGGCATTTGGTGCAGTTGCCGTAAGGAAAGAAACCCACTGGTTGCAAGTAGGCTTATGATAAGTATCATAAATTCACCAATAAAAGTATTAATTTAATAATTAATTTATATTAATTTTTAAGAATTAATGATCAATTTATATATATTTTTAAGAAATTCATATTTTTAATAATTAAAAATTTAATTAAAAAATAATAAAAATTAAAAAATAAAATTTTATAATCAATGGAAAGAGCTTATTTTTTTTATCACAACGAAATAAGTTTCGCACAAAATAAAGCTAAAATAAAAAAATATGAATTTTTAAAGAAATAAAATAAATAAAAATTAAATAAAAATAACATACGACTCAATCAGCTCAAGCCGCCATGCCATATCAGTCGGCGCATCTAAACGCGCCGAGCCAAGCCAACGAAGCCAATGCGCCAAGCCAGCCATGCTAGCCGACTCAGCCATGAAAGCCGTTAGTAGGTCCACAATCTAGGCATGGACTGCCAGCTCAACAAAAACTAACAAATCACGAAGTGACATGTGGTGGACCTAGATCCTTAAAGGATTTATGAAAAATCTATCATGGCTCATAGGGCATTTTGAACTTTTCACTTGGTGATAGAGGTGCTGATTGGCTACGGTGTGTAGTGCAGTCGGTCCATGCGGTCCACGAGAATAGTAATTGCATGATCGTGCGGCTATGGTTGCTTACGGTCAAGATCCGATGGTGGTGGTTGGTTCTAATTTTAATTCAAACTCTTGGTGCCATCCGATGGTAGCGCTCAACCCAAAAGACGATCCAATGATCCAAGAAGCTTTCGACTTGATTAAAACATCCAAAACCCGATCCAACAGCCAAATTTTCTCCATCAACGCGCGATCAATGGCCAAAATTTAATTCAACCTAATCTAGATCGATACATATCCGATTTTGATGTTTTTTGGTCTATTGGATTCCTATTGAATGGCTAGATTTCACCAGACTTTAATAAAATTCATCCAAAACTCCTTTTAATCTGATTTTTACTCAAATTTCTCCATATTTTGACGATCAAAGACCTCCTTAGTCCCACATTGCCTTCAGAAAAAGTCTCCAATCCTCCTAGCTCAATAAATAAGATCCCAAACTTCCAGAATTTAGAATCTTCGATCAAGGTAAAGCTTTAGTATAGGGTAAAGCCAGACTTTGAGTTAATGGCTGCTTCGAGGCAACTGATGCTGAGAAAAAAAGTTGGGCTTCTACACCACCTTTCCACCAATGCTGATCCAAGATCAGAGATCGGACTATTTTATTTTATTTTCTTTTCTTTTTAAATTCCATGTATTTAAATTTTAAAATTTTAATTAATAAAATTTTTATTTTTTACACTTTGATTTCAACTCTTTATTTTTATTGCAATTTAATTTTTATACTTTAATTATTGCTTTTTATTTTATTGCAAGTAGATGCTAAGATCTAACTAGTAGATCTTAGTACCAAGTTTAAATTCCTGCATCTTTTAATTTTTGCTTTTCAACTTTTGATTTTAAAACTTTTTTTTCTTTGTCTTTTCAAAAATCAAAGATTTTAAATTCAAAAATACTATCTTTCTGATGGATTCGACCCAACTCACTGCTATCTAAGTATTTTTAATTATTTTAAGAAGTTGGATTAAATTGATAAACACAGTGTCTTAACGACAACATCGCACTCTTATCAAGTTTTTGGCACCATTTTGAGGATTATTTTTGATTTTTGATTTTAATTTTTTAATTTATTTTAAATAAATTAAAAATAATTTTGGTAATGGCTTACCAATACAAAAAGGGGCCTTCAGAGTAGGAAGGTGTCAGGTATAAGATGAGGTTAGTGGCCAAGGGATACTCCCAGAAGAAAGGCATCAATTTTAATGAAGTATTTTCTCCTGTCATCAGGCATACTTTCATCAGAATGTTATTGAGCATTATGGCAGCTCAGGACTTGGAGCTGGAGCAGATGGATGTCAAGATAGCATTCCTCCGTAGGCATTTAGAGGAGAGCATTTATATGGAGCAACCACTAGGGTTCCAAGAGCCAAGAGCAGAAGGAAAGATCAATTTGCTGTAGAAATCATTGTACAAGCTAAAGCAATCACCAAGGCAATGGTAGAAGCAATTTGACTCATATATGAGGAGTATTGGACTTTTCAGATGTGAGTATGACTCTTGTGTGTATGTTAAATCTTCGAAGGATGAGTCTAGGGTGTTTCTACTCTCGTATGTGGATGATATGCTTATAGCATGCAAGAGTAGGAATGTTGTGCAGAAACTAAAGGTAGCCTTGTCTCAAAAGTTTGAGATAAAGGATTTGGAGCCTGCAAGAAAAATCTTAGGCATGAAAATCTTCAAAAATTGAGCCAAGAGGATGCTGCATTTATCTTAGAAAGGCTACATTAGAAAGGTCTTAGAGAGGTTTGGGATGAAGAAAGTAAAACCGACGGAGCTGCCACTTACTGGATACTTCAGACTCTCAAAGATGATGTTAGCATAGACTGCGGTGGAGGCTCAGGAGATGGAGAAAACACCATATGCCTTTAGTATAGAAAGCTTAATGTATGCCATGGTGTGTTGTAGATTAGATATCGCCCATGCAGTGAGCCAGATCAATAGGTTCATGGCATGGCTAGGTAAGGAGCACCGACAAGCAATGAAGTGGATCTTCAGGTACTTGATGGGTACTATTAGAGTTGGCATCTGCTATGGATAGCAAGATGGAGCTGAGGAACTCTTTGACGTGCCAAGAAAGCTTGGGGGCAGATAAATAGATTTGTGGATGCAGATTTTAGTAGAGACATAAATACTTGACAATCAACGATAGGCTTTATGTTTAGCCTATTTGGAGGTCCAGTCTTGTAGAGATCATGCTTGCAACCCATCACGGCCTTATCAACAATTGAGATGCAATACATAGGTGTTATGGAGGCAGCAAAGGAGGCTCTATGGTTGAAAGGATTGGCGTTGGAGATGGGTCTTATGTAGGAGGCTATCAGGATGCACTGCGATAGCTAGAGTGCATTATTACTTGCTCAGAACTCTATCTACCATGCAAGGATGAAACACATCGATATCGGGTACCATCAGATCAGAGAGCTTATGGAAGAAGGTGAAGTAAAGATGGTGAAAGTCTACACTAAGGAGAATCTAGCAGATGCACTAACAAAAGTTCTTCCTCGAGACAGCTTTTGTAAATATATGAAATCAATGAATCTGATGGACAAGATAAACTTGCCTCAAGCCTTGGGGCACCAAGGTGGATATTGAAAGGACAAGTATAGTGATCTCAAGTCTTGGGAGACCGTGAAGGAGTTAAGGTGGTGAATCCTGAAGGCTAGAATTAACCAGAGATATATCAGCAAAGATAAAGAAGCTAGCACACAATCGAGCTAACTTGGATATGCATCCTAGTAGGCTCGATTTGAGATCAAGCCAGCTCGGCCCATATCCAAGCCCGCTATCTCAAGTAGACAAAAGACATGGTTTGGAGAGATGCAGTCGAGCCGGCTTAGCTTTTGATCGAGCCAGCTCGACGATGGCGAATAGATCTAGAAGGGTTTTCTATTTGGTCTTGGATTGGATCTAATCCAATGGGTCTTAAGACCTAGTATGAGAGGTCTTAAGGTGGCTAATTCATGTATTGGGCTTGGTCTTTAGTCTAGGAAATGAGAGCATGCAAGACATGGGTTTACATGAGCTTGGGTGAGTGTTTTCATGTATGGGTTAGCCGAGGAGAGTTTCTTAGGATTGATTCATGTTGACTCAGGATGTCTATATATATACTTGTATATGTAGATTGCGGATAAGGGAATGAATTAAATTCCTCTTCTCTCTAAAACCCTAGCTTTCTCTCTTTCTCACTCTGCCACCATCTCATCTTCTTATCATCTGATCTTTATCTTTCTTGCTATCATCTCCAACTTACTTCCTCAGAGTTGGTAGAAGGTACAAGGATTTTCACAAATCTGAGAATAATTTATAACACCAAGAGATCTGAAGAATAAATTTTAAATTAACCATCTAGAGGGATCCACGAGAAGCTAGCACTTCGAGCGGATCTTCATTTGACGAACCTTCGATTTTGTTGCAGCCTCGTGTGGATCACCTGTAGAGACTGGATGCATGTGTGGCTCCAAAAGCAATAATGAAAATCAACTACAGAGTTCTCAATCCATGCTAAGGTAAGAGATTTGATCTCTTCTCTCACCTAGATGCGATCTAGGGTTTAGATCTAGAATTATTCTAGATCTAGGATATTGAATTGATCAATACCAAACCTTTTATTTTCAAATTTAAGAATGCATTATGACATGTTATTGGTCCTAGTTGTAGGATTTAGTAATTTGATTATATGCTTCTATAGATTAAATAGTTTATTCTATATCTTTCACTACATTATATTTCAAAAAAGTTTTGAAATTCATGCATGAAATCCTGCATATTCTCCAACACAAGCAAGCAAGCTGAGGATTGATACCAATGAACATGATGGATCAAATTAAGAAGGACAACATGCGAGATAAGTTACCTTCAATGTGGAAAACAAGTATGAGTTAAATATTTTAGCTGAAAATTTATTTAAGTACAAGCTTATGTTGGAGGACAAGGATTTAATTTTCAAATGCAATTGCTTGTGATGCTAAGAATTGTTAGTAGTTCAATCTCATGATTAACTAAGTATCCGGTTATTAAGCATGAGTTGAATGAATATGTTTATAATGTTGATAGCTTTTGAAATAAATAAAGCATGTATGTTCCTTAGTTGTGTTAAGCATTACATACATGTATGAAATATGCGTTGGTATGATGTAATGAATAATGATGAATGAAGAATCAGATGGCAATTGTTAGGGATAATTTTATAGCAATGATTAATTTGGAATGTTAATTATAGATCATGAATGTAATTAAGATATCTTCAAAGATTATTTTAGCCAAAATTACAAGAGTGTTGGGACTTCCAGATCCAATTTATGGAGTGGAAGAAAGAGGAGGAAGGTATGTAAGAGTATATGTGAGATAATTATCAATAGGAGGCAGCAACCTTATGAAACCTTTAGACAATGGGTCCTCCAGATGTGGAGCAGGAAAAATATTAGAAGAGCAAGCAGTAGTTTATGCCAGAAATGATTTAAAGTATCATTTTAATTTTAAAGTTTAAGATATAAATTATGAGGATATGAAAGAGTATAAGCATATATTCTAAAGAGTAAGATCAAGATATAATACTGTAAGTGTAGAGCTTCAATAGCTAAGGTGGAAGTATGAAAGGGCAAATGATAGGAGTAGAAGATATCTTGATCAGTGTGCAGACCTAAGTCACCAAGTGAGAAGATTAAGAGGACTTCCTCCAGATACAGGATCTTCTTCGGAAAAAAATTGAAGAGAGAAGGAGTCAATAAGGTATGGCGTAGTGTTATTTGAAATAAGTTTATAAATATTTGATAAGTGAGAATATTCTAATTTGAATTTCTTTGAGCACTAGTTTATGTAAAATAATTTAAAGTAATATTATGTTTGTGGAAAATGATATCTATGTATGTGGATATTAAGAGGTGGAATTGTTCTTAAGAAAGGATTCTTTTAAAAGTGTATGTTATGTATGTTGGTTGATTAATGAGCGTTAAAGCAATATCATAAATGGAATTTGAAAGTTAAAGTAAAAAGTGTAAATTTTGAGGACAAAATTTATTTTAAGGAGGGAGGAATGTAACATTCTGAATCAGCAAAATAATAGATTAAAAAATTTATATTTGGGTATGTGTGCCATAGTAGTCTATTTATGGTGTGTTGAGCCATTTGAGCATAAATTATGATTATCTGCCACTACAAGTCCTAAAAATTTTTTAAGTCTGAAAGCTACCACCTGTATGGGGTGCTATATAAAATATAACTTTTTTTTGAAATAAAAATTAGCGATAATTGATACTTAGGTGTTGGTGAGATGCAAAATAATTTTTAATGAATTATGGAGACCCTTTAACCTATTCATTCCAAAGCAAGAATATTTTAAAAGTTTTGGAATTAAGGAAATTTGAATCAGAATCAAAATTTTAGAATCTTGTTCTTAAGGATTTTGATTTTTGTGATATTTTTATTGATTTCAAATAAGGGGGTGTTCTTTATTGACATTTATGTTTTAAAGTTGACATTAAATTAAAAAAAAAAAGTAAATAAGCAGAGTACTCAGTAAAGCTATGACTAGAGTATCAAAATAAAATTTCTGAAACTTAGGGGTTTGAGCTGACTCGACTTTTAGATGACAAAAATAAGTTTCTATTTTTCTAAGAGCAAAACTACTCAATTCAAAACTAAGAGGACTCGATGGTGTCAAGATGACTCGACCTAAGAATGAGATGTCTCGGTTTGCAAGAATTTCTGGGAGCAGTTATAAATCGACAGTGTTTTAAGTTGTGAATTTTAGATTATTTTAAATGGGATGATAGAGTAGCTTGAGGTTATAAAGAAATAGCTGGGAAATCCATCAGAGCAACACCTATTTAGCTAGAAATTGGGTGGATTCTTATTGAATTGACACCTAACAACCTCTTTTTAGTTTATTTTTTTCCAAAATTATATGGCTACTAGTTTCTTTGTTTTTGTTTAAAGTTTTAATTCTTTAAAAAGGATAGAGGAGAGGAGGGCTGGAGAAGGTCCTGTTAGATGTGTGCCTTAGAAGCCAGATTGGCCAACACTTGTAATACACTTCTAAGGGCAATTTTATAATATTAACTATAAATAAATAAAAAGATTATTTTCTATCACAGTGTGTATTTAAAGCATCTATGATACATCTTTTGAGTTAATAGTAATAATAATTCATATTTTCAAGAGTTAAAAATTTAAGGCATGAATTTTCATAATTAACTCATAAACTACTCCTGACCATAGGATCATCACAAGGATGGTGATCGATCCAGAAGGTTGGTGTACGATCACTTTCTTAAAGTAGATGAGTCTTAAGTCTACAGTGTAGAGACACCAGAGCGAGAGTATAGGTACTCATTAGAGAATGAGGGAACTGAGCGCGACCACCTCGAGCAGTCATAAGAAAGTCTACCTTCTCGTCGATGACTGGCTCGATGCTGCAGGGATGTGTCTGGTTCTTTGACTTAAGGTGCATCGATAATTCACCTTGAGGATGTTATTGTTTGACTACACCATAACTCAATCTCCTATCCATTCGAAATCCTGTGTATGTTGGCTATAGCATGTTCATTATAGGAATTGGATTGCACCAATAGGAGATCTATCTACCTCAGTAGATAAGGAGTAGCCCAATGATGATCATGAGATTGAGTCCTTAAGCCCATGGCCATGGTAGTGTGAAGATGATATAAAGAGTTTCTATTAGGGTTTCATATTGGATTCGAATTGAATAATTAATTCATATGATGGATGTTGGGTTTGACAAGTTTACCTTAACCCTAATCCTATCAGGGCTCAAGATAGAAGAACCCAATCACACAGGTAGCTACACTGAGAGGTTCACTTTCAATTCTGATAGATTGCCACCATATACTGCTAGGTGTCACTGGTGGATTTTGAGAGTAATTAGAATGATCTTGAAGATTGATCATTCTAATTGTGTGAATTGAAAATGTTCTGGTCCATCGAAAGGTATTTCGATGATGTCGATGATAGAGATCATCACATATTCCATTACCATATAGAACTGAACCTAACTAGATCACACAAACAAAGGTTTGGATTTGGATGTGATCAATTGGGCTTACTTAGTTCGATTGATTTGGATTAGATCCAATCAGGTTCAAGGAAATCATGCAAGTACATGATTGAGCCTGACATTCTCCTTCTGTAGTTTTTTTGATCTATCTCTATTGAGTCAAATTTGATTTGACTCATCCCTAGATTGTAAATGGGTTTATTTTCATCTGCCTGAAACTTGTCTAGGTTAGATTAATTCTAGAAATAAATCCATTCTGAAATGCAATTGGACTAGGGTCAATAGTTGATCCAATTGAGAGAATTAAGGGTCACAAGATTAGAGCCTTCCAAAAATTTTTTTAGAAACTCTTTTCCTCTAATTTCTGGATATATGATAGTGCTCGAGTCATACTTTAGGGGTGCCAAATTTGGTGATTTTTGGAATTGCTTAGATTGGCTTAAGATAGAGTTTGATTTGGATCAAACTCTTGAGGGAAGAGTCCTGGTTGCCCTGGACTCTTCCTTATCCCTTCATGCTGCCACATTTGGAGATGTTTTTGGTTGATCAAACCTGATAGAAATCAGGTTGGGGATGTGGGCTATCAGCTCTAGAGTCCTAAGTTATCAAACAATTTGATTGTTGGATAAAATGAGACTCTAAGATGGCGCAGGAGTCTATTTAAAGATCCTATGCCCTAGGGCTTTAATCTTTTGATCACCATGCCCATATGCTGCTGCCATAAACCTCCTCCATGCCACATCAAAGTTGGTAAGGTTTTAGCCATCAAAAGTTGAGAAAAGCTGAAGATAAAATAAGACAGGGCGATTTAGATCAAGAGACAGGGTGCTGCCTTTAAAGTTTATTTGAAGGCTTCACAAATCAGATCCAGATCTAATCTTTTGAGATTAGATCCACAAGGAGAGTATGTTCAGATCCAGCTCGAGTGGACTCTGGTAAAGGCCAGGCAATTGTGTAGCTGCATCTAGAACCCTGGGTGACAATAGATCATCGATAGGATAATAGCTGTTTACCTAACCAAGATAAGAAAATTAAATCAAATTTAATTTTAATTTTTAATTTTAATATCAGATCTATAGGATTAGATCTGAGATGTCTTAGATCTGATTAAATTTTTTTAAAAAATTTTAAAATATTTCTTCAGATCCAATCTGATCTGAACGATCCTATGGTGGAAAATAGTGTTTTTTCTTCAACTGGTATCAGAGCCAGATTTTGATCCTGGGACCTATGGGTTATCTTAAGATCTATTTTAGATCAAATTTTATTTTTATTTATAATTTGATATTAAAAAATTTTAGATATCACATCAGATATGATTTGATCTAAAATCAAAAAATTAAAAGTTAAATGATTTAGATCTATAGTGTAGGAGATGCATGACTAGACTAGGTATAGAATAGTTCTATTTATAGTCTAGTATAATCATATTTTTAATTTGATTAAATATAATTTTAGATCTATTTTATTTTTATTTTTTTGATATTATAAATATTGTAATCAGATCTAAAAAATAAAAAAAAATATAATTTTTAATTTATTCATATGAGATATGAAAGATTCATGCTAAAACTAGTTATAGAATAGTTCTATGAACTATCTAGAATAGTTTTATTTTAATGTGATCAATTTAAATTCTAGTTTTTAGATATTATATGTGATATATTAGATCTGAAAGCATGATTGTTTAATTAAGTTATGATACATGAAATGTATGCAAGGCATGTATAGGTTAGATCATTAATTGTATATGTGATATATGATTTAGATCTAACTTATTTTGTAGTAAAAAATATATTTCTGATCAAGACGTTCCCCTTGGCCATCTGGTCATAACAATAAAATAGGGTTTAAAGGCTTTTTTCACTCATTCGATGGGGTGTTCTTAGGGTGTGTAGGGGTGCTGCATGTTCATCCTTAATCAAAAATCAGAACTTACTTTTCTACAAAATTTTAGATCCCGAAATCCTAAGATTTTGATACATGTTTTTACTCATGAACCCAAACTTAATTAAGAATTAAGATTATGAACAAATTAAGTCTAAAAATTATGAATTTTCATATCTAAGATACCTTTATAAAATTAGGTTCGGGCTTGGGTAGCTTAATTAGGTCTAGCGATTGATCAAACCGAATCAAGAGTTGGTTAGGTGGGATCAAGAGTGCTTAGAATTGACCAGCCTAAAAGGATTAACTCTGGGTCAAGGTCGACTTATAGTCACATGTGGTTGACCAAGTCAAGACCTAATTTGGCTCATGATTCAAGCCTGGATTGTAGGCTAACCCAATTAGTTCTAATTCGATAATTTGGTGTACCGACTGATTTTTAATTGAGAGCTACTTGACCTAAATGCATTCTTGTCGAGTTAATGGCATATCCCTTCCACCGATCTCACTTACCTAGCCATTTGTATCGATCTAGTTCTAATTTGAGGTGGCTAATAATTCGACCTAACCCATGCCACTAGGTTAGTCATAATTATTATGACTAAGTCAAGTCAAGTTTAACGAGACCTGAATCAAATCTTCCTAAGAAAATATTAAGTCATGGTCTTCCACCATTGTAGATGTGCGGCCCCTTCTCGGGGTTGATAGTTCTCGGCTAGATACAGTGGTTTAGTTGCACCAAGAAGACGTAACCATGTCTATTAGACATTGGATGCTATGAGTTGGAGGATGAATTGGGCTCAATATTCTGGATATAGTGAGGGATCCAATCAGGAACCCAATTTGTTCAAATGATGGGTCTGACTTAACTAAGAAGTGAAGCAATATTTCAAGCATGATGAGCTTCATGAATTAGAAATCAAGTTTGGGTGCACCATGATTAGAGAATCATTGGACAAGAGTGATTGGAATGATGTACAAGGTGGAAGCATGGATTTCAAAGAAAAATTATGAAATCACACAAACCAAACCCAAACCCTAGGACCACCTTATTAGCAATTAAATCATATAACATGCATTTGTAATATAAAAGAAAGTATTAGAACATATCTCTTATCGCTAAACCCTGAATCGTTCCTAATTACTGGCAGCAGTCCGTCAGGGGTTGCACCAAGTGCCCACGTGTTCACCCTCCAATGTTGATCCACACCGAGACTTGATCAAGAAACCAGCACCTCTGATTTATATATAATTAAAATTCTATTAATAAGAACTTTAATTAAATAGGCAAGACCTTCCTTAGCCTTTATGTCACCTTCCTTGCCTCTCCTTATCTATCTTTCTTTTTTCTTGTTTTCTTAATTTTTCTTTCTAATCTCTTAGTCTTAAGATGACTTCTTGTCCTTATAAGGACAAGGTCTGGACAAGAGAAGGGAAGAAAGAAAATTGGACAAAGAGGAAACTCTTGTCAGAAAGAAAGATAATTTTTCATAATCCTTCGGACTCATGGTACGCAACCTTATTTATAATGTACGTAAGGGTGCCAACACATTTTCTCACACCCTTTCAAAATATTATCTCATGTCCCTTTAGCCAATCTCATGTCTCATCAGATAATAATGACATGTAGACTTAGTCCAAGAGGTGCCTTAAAGCAGGACTCTCGGACTAATTCTACGTAAGTTATTTATGAAGAGTCGCGGGCTTTCATTCTTGGCGCCATCATTTTGAACCATTAGATCAAATAAGAAGGCCATCCAATGGCTTTAAAATGGGACGCCCATTCAGCAAAATGGTGTGGAGATAATCTTTAAATAGTCAAAGTCCCAAAGGACTTTGACTTGGTCCAAGAGGCGCCAAGGAAGAGAGGGCGGCAAGGAGTCCAGGGTGGCAAGGAGTCTTGGGCGACAAAGAGACTTGGGCGATAAAAATTAAAATGATAACAAAGTTTTTTACCTATAGAAGGACTCTTTTGCACCCCATATCTGATGTCCATGCCCATATAAAAAATTTAGGTGACATGAAAAATAAGAAAAGTCAAAGAAGGTAGGCGCCAACTTAATCCCATGCGCTAAAGACTCTTTGCACATGAAAGACTTTCCACGTGCAAGAAAGAGACTCTCTAGTGCATGGGATTCTGGTATTTGATGCCCCATCTAAAGCCCAATCAGTCTAGCTTAATCCAATTCAAGACCAAATCCAATTTGGCTCAAATTGGTCCTTAATTAGCCCAAATCGGAAGTCGATTCGAATCCAATTCGAATCTAGGTGCTAGGGTTTGCAACATGTGCTAGCATATTCATCTTGCAAACATGATCTAATCCAATTAGATCCTTAATCAATTTTCTTTGTATGTGACCCATTGTGTTCCATGTCTAACCAGCAGTGGGTCTGGGTGTGATTTGACCTAATTTGGTTAGAACTCAACCAAACCAATTTAGGTCAAAACTAGCCTACCCAATTTGACTTAATTAGAACACTTTCTAATTTAATAAACAAATTAAAATTTTAATTTGATCGAACCCACAAGACATGATTGATGTCTAGCAATGTATCGTGACTTCCTAGAAGATGTGAAATTTTGATGGAAATATCAAAAATACCCTTCAATGAAAATTACCGTGCAACTAGATCCTTCGATCTCCCTGCATCCTGAATATGACTCTGGGTAAGGAAAAATATCAATCCCAATATCATATTCATTTCTCTTTCAATTTTATGATGATGTTTTATTTAATGAAATATTTAGAAATCATTTCTAATTTTTATCATGCTTTGATCAAAGTCTTCCTAAATCATCATTTGTTTCAAGCAGGTAGGATGCAATTTCCTCTTACCATGAATGATTGATTCCATATTAACCTACTTACAACCTTCATATATAATCCACCATATCTAGATCAACCCATACATAACTGAGTCATGAATAAGTATGAACCAAAATATGGATTTATATATATAAGGTTCTATGGTAGTTTCAGGTCAAAGGATTACATCCATAATTCTATTATGAGAACCATCTATTTACATGTAGATAAGACTCCATTAGATATTCTTGATTTGGATCAATTCAGTGAACTCATTCTCTAATGAGCACCCATATTCTTGTATAAGTGTCATACACAAGTAATTGTGAGATCAATCACCTTCTCAATCAAGCATACAAAGGATGTGCTAGTCTTACCGAAAAACATTGATCCCCAACTCAATGTCCCATTGACTAGGAATGATTTAAATTAGGGTTTTAAGGTTTTAGGTCTCACTAGTATGATCTCATCATAATCCTAAAATCATAGCCCTAATTTATGGGGTTCATCATAATCTTAAATAAATAATAAGATACTACATATGATGAAAAAAGCCTTTATTTATTTTAAAATATCATTACATGAGTTTGGAAGACAAAAAATAGTCCAAATAAATAAATAAAATTTGATTGGCTTAAGAGCATATTCCTTTCAATCTTCCACTTACACTAAAGGCAATCATCCTTATATTTTAATCCCATATAATCAAGGTGGCGATCAAGTAATTGCAGTGGTAAAGCCTTAGTGAATGGATCTGCTATTTTGTTTTTTGTGTCAACTCGTTCTATGACTACATCTTGTCTTTTAATAATTTCATGAATGAGATGGAAGCATCTCAGAATATATTTAGATTTATGATGAGACCTTGGTTCCTTTGCTTGAGCAATAGCTCTAGTATTATCACAGTAAAGTGGTACTGGATTATTAATTTCAGGAATAACACCCAATTTAGTGATGAACTTCTTCATCCAGACAGCTTCCTTGGTGGCTTTACTTATAGCTATGTATTCTGCCTTAGTGGTTGAGTCAGCTACAATTGGCTACTTTGTACTCTTCTAACTCACCGCTCTACTGTTTAGAGTAAAGACATATCCTGAAATGAATTTGCTATCATTTGGATCTGATTGAAAACTAGAGTCAGAATATGTTTCTAGTTTAAGATCAGAACAACCATATACTAGAAAAATATCTTTAGTCCTTCTCAAGTACTTAAGAATATTTTTCACAGCTTTTCAATGATCCTCTCCTGGATCAGCTTGAAATCTACTTGCAATGCCTAAAGCATAAGCAACATCAGGCCTTGTACATAACATGGCATACATTATTGATCCAACAGTCGAAGCATAAGGAACAGAACTCATTCTATTTCTCTCTTCAGGTATCTTTGGAGGCATCTTTTTAGAGAGATGTATGCCTTAACTCATGGGTAAGTAACCTCTTTTACTCCCATCCATACTAAATCTTTTCAGTATTAAGTCAATGTACCTAGATTGGGACAAGCCTAGCATTCTTTTAGATCTATCTCTATAGATCTTTATTCCTAGTATATAGGATGCTTCTCCCAAGTCTTTCATGGAAAACTTATTTGATAGCCATAATTTAACTAATTGCAATATTGGGATATCATTTCCAATGAGAAGTATGTCATCTACATACAGAACCAAGAAGACTATGGTCTTCCCACTAATTTTCTTATACACACACGATTCATCCACATTCTTGATGAAACCAAACTCTTTGACTATTACATCAAAATGGATGTTCCAACTCCTTGATGCTTGCTTTAATCCATAAATGGATCTCTTAAGCTTGCATACCTGATTTGGTCTCTCATTTGGCTCAAATCCCTCTGGTTGTGACATATAGACCTCCTCAAGAAAACCATTAAGAAAGGCGATCTTCACATCCATTTGTCATATTTCATAATTGTGATATGCTGCTATGGCAAGCATAATCTGAATAGATTTGAGCATGGCAATAGGTGAAAATGTTTCATCATAATCAATCTTCTATTTTTTCCTAAAACCTTTAGCCACCAATCTGGCCTTATAAGTTTCAATTTGACCATCTGCTCCAATATTTTTCTTAAAAATTATTTGCATCCAATAGGGTTTATATCCTCTGGTGCATCCACCAAAGTCCATACTTTGTTGGTGTGCATGGATTCCATTTTGGATTGCATGGCAGCCAGCCATTTGTAAAAGTCCTTACTTTTGACTGCTTCCGTATAGGTCAGAGGTTTGTCATTCTCAATGACTTGGGCTTCATTTTTCTCAATAATGAACCCATACCTCATAGATATATGTCGTACTCTTTTAGACCTATGGATAGGAGTTATGTGTTCTGGTTCTTTTATGTGATTATTTGGTTAAGAAATTTCTATTTATTTTTCTTGAACTTCACTAAGTTCAATATTTCTGCCACTGCCCTTTTTTAGGATAAATTCTTTTTTCATGAAAGTGGCATGCCTACTTACAAATACCTTTTGTTCAGTAGGATGGTAGAATAAATATCCTATACTATTTCTAGGATATCCTATAAATAGACATCTGTCTGATCTAGCATCAAGCTTATGTCCAAAATTTTTTTTGACATATGCTGGACAACCCCATATCTTAAGATACTTAAGATTAGGTTTCTTACTTCTCCATATCTCATGTGGAGTACTAGATATAGATTTAGAAGGTACTCTATTCAAGATATAAATTACGGTCTCCAGGGCATGACCCCAGAAGGAAATAGGTAATTTAGTGAAGCACATCATGGACCATACCATATCTAATAAGGTATGATTTTTTCTTTCGGCTACACCATTTAATTATGGTGTATAAGGAGGTGTCCGTTCAGAAAGAATCCTTTTTACTTTAAGATAGTCTAAAAACTCACTAGACAGATCGAAGGATTTTTATACATTGTCCAGTTTATTTTTCGACCATACTTTGATACTATTTAAATTTATCAAAGGCTTCTGATTTGTGTTTCATAAGATACACATATCCAAACCTAGATAAATCATCAGTGAATGTTATAAAATAAGAGTATCCTCCTCTGGCTTGAGTTGTCATAGGACCACATACATCCGTATGTACAAGTCCTAATAACTCTTTTGTCCTTTCTCCATATGTCCACTAAATGGAGTCTTAGTCATTTTACCCATGAGATATGATTCACAAGTTCCTAATGATTCATAATCAAAAAGATCAAAGAACTTTTCTTTGTATAACTTGTTAATCCTAGCCTCACTAATATGACCTAATCGACAATGCCAAAGTAAAGTATTATTTATGTCATCTCTCTTATGTTTTCTATTTTCATCAATATGAAATATATTGTCATCCAAACATAGAGTCAACAAACCATTGCTAAATATGCCAAAACAAATATTTTCATTAGAATATTTGATCGAGCAACCTTCGCTCGTTACATTAAGATTATAACCTTGTTTTAATAACAAGGGTATAGATATAATATTTCTAATGATCTTAGGCATATAATAATAATTTGTAAGCTCTAAGATCTTTCCCAGAAGGTAACTTCAATATATTTATCCCTACAGCTTCTACATGGATAGACTCTCCTGCAGCACCATAGAGCTTGGAAGTCACCTTTCTTCAAACTCTTAATTTTTTGTAGCTCCTGCAAAGATTTAGCAGATATTAAAAGCATAGCTGGTATCTAATACCCAAGAGTTTAAAATGGAAGACTTTAATGATAATATAGTATGTATCTCATACATACCTTTTGGTACATTATTTGCATCAGACTTCACGGTTGCGAGGTAAGCCTTGCAATTCCTCTTCCAATGACCTATTTTGCTGTAGTGAAAATAGGTCGTCTGTCCGAAGACCTTTTTTTTCTTTTTCTTCTTATTTATACCACCTTTAGGGTTCAACCTTTTCTTTGAACCCTTTTTGCCTGCCTTCTTCTTGGAGATCCCATCCACAAGAAGAAGAGGAGCCTTATCCTTCTTGATATGGCTTTCTGCTATCTTGAGCATATTTAACAGCTTAGGTAAGAAAGAATTTAGTTTGTTCATGTGATAGTTTATAACAAACTGAGAAAATAATTTAGGGAGCGATTGCAGGATCAAATCCTGACTTAACTCTCCATCCATAATAAAATCTAATTGACTTAATCGAGTGATTAGGTCAATTACCATCAAAACATGATTTTGTACAGATGTTCCTTCTATCATTCTTGCATGGAATAATTGCTTAGATATCTCATATCTAGCAAGTTCTACTATGCTCTCCATAAAGCTTTTTTAGATTGAGCAATATGGACTGAGTGTCCATGCCATCATGCTGCCTCTATAATTCATTACTCATAGAGGCAAGTATGATGCATTTGACAGTAAGGGAATCATTTTGTCACATCTTGTATGTGGACTTACCTTTATCTATGGCATCTTTCCCTAATGGTTTAGGATCAGGAGCTTCAAGAATATAGGAGAGTTTTTCTTGAATGAGTACTATTTTTAGGTTTCTCAGCCAGTCCACATAATTTTGACTAGTCAATTTATTTAAATCCAAAATTGAACGCAATAAAAGTGAAGAAACTATTTAATCTACATAATAAAGAACAATACATAAGCAAACAACTCATGATGACAAACATAATTAAATTAGGATTTTAATTTAATTATATCTCCCACTATTTAATCAAAAATCATAATCCTCTAATTGATTTTCTTAGTGAGAATAAGATCCTAATTTCTTATAAAAGATCTTGTGGTTGCACAACAAACCTATTATAAGTTCAAAGGTAGGAAACTCTTTCCAATTGCATTTTATGGAACTCTCAAAAATTTTTGCCTATAAAATATTAATAGCATTGTGTTAGCACAATAAACTTTAATATTTTAGTTTAAATAAAACCCTTCATTTCTATACAGTCAAAATGAAATATAATTGCTTTTGTGGTTACACAATAAAGTAGTATATTCAAAATGCTGTAAGCATCTCAATGCACTAGATTAATATTACATCATTCCACATGATAGATCTTGTGGTTATACAACAAAACTAATATGGTTCTGGACATAATAAGAACCTAGTATGAATGAAGGCCTTAATGTAGTGAATATAATACTAAGCATTTCAATCTAGAATTAAATTAATCGAATCGACCAGATAAATGGGAGAGAAGTGGGAGTCCCCCCATTGCTTTTCTTAGACACCAATAAATTGGCCAGGTCAGACAATGGAACCAATTAAAAAACTACATTCATTTTACCAATCATGAACCATTTATCCTAGACATCGATTGATCAATTAGACAACCCGACTGATTCAGCTATAGGTTAATTACACTATAACTTAATATAATTTTAAAGAGGAATTTAAATGGTCTCGATGCACATTTTAAATCAAACTAAATGCATAAAAGCATCAATTATGATAAAATATATATTAACATGTATAATTATTTTAGGACAACCATCATTATATAGTGAATACTTTCCACTATATCAGGGCAACCTTTACAGAATAATATATACAATCATAATCTCATTATTAATGATAAAAAAATATGATCTCATCATATAAATAACATGCTAATAAAAAGATTATATCATATTTTTCATTTATGCCATTATATTATAACCAAAGCATTATATGATTTAACCTAATAAGGCTTGCTCTGATACCACTAATTGGAATAGTGTACAAGGTGGAAGCATGGTTTCAAAGCAAAATTATGAAATCATACAAATCAAACCCAAACTCTAAGACCATCTTATTAGCAATTAAATCATATAACATGCATTTGTAATATAAAAGAAAGTATTAGAAAATAACTCTTATCGCTAAATCCTGAATTGTTCCTAATTGCCAGCAGCAGTCCGTCAGGGGTTCCACCAGGTGCCCATGTGTTCACCCTCCAATGTTGATCCACACGGAGACTTGATCAAGACACTAGCACCTCTGATTTATATATAATTAAAATTCTAAAAATAAGAACTTTAATTAAATAGGCAAGACCTTTCTTAGCCTTTATGTCACCTTCCTTGCCTCTCCTTATCTATCTTTCTTTTTCCTTGTCTTCTTAATTTTTCTTCCTAATCTCTTAGTCTTAAGATGACTTCTTATCCTTATAAGGACAAGGTCTGGACAAGAGAAGGAAAGAAAAAAAATTGGACAAAGAGGAAAATCTTATCAGAAAGAAAGATAATTTTTCACAATCCTTCGGACTCATGGTATGCACCCTTATTTATAATGTACGTAAGGGTGCCGACACATTTTCTCGCACCCTTTCAAAATATTATCTAATGTTCCTTCAACCAATCTCATGCCTCATCAGATAATAACGACATGTAGACTTAGTCCAAGAGGTGCCTTAAAGCAGATGGACTCTCGGACTAATTCTACATAAGTTATTTATGAAGAGTCGCGGGCTTTCATTCTTGGCACCATCATTTTCAACCATTAGATTAGATAGGAAGGCCATCCAATGGCTTTAAAATGGGATGCCCATTCAACAAAATGACATGGAGATAATATTTGATTCCAAGAGGCGCCAAGGAAGAGAGGGCAGCAAGGAGTCCAGGGCGACAAGGAGCCTTGGGCGACAAAGAGTCCTGGATGACAAAAATTAAAATGATAACGAAGTTTTTTACCTATAGAAGGACTCTTTTGCATCCCATATCTGATGTCCATGCCCATATAAAAAATTTAGGCAACATCAAAAATAGGAAAAGTCAAAGAAGGTAGGCGCCAACTTAATCCCGTGTGCTAAAGACTCTTTGCACATGAAAGACTTCCCACGCACAAGAGAGAGACACTTTGGCACATGGGATTTTGGTATGTGATGCCCCATCTAAAGCCCAATAAATCTAGGTTAATCCAATTCAAGACCAAATCCAATTTGGATTAAATTGGTCCTTAATTAGCCCAAATTGGAAGCCGATTCAAATCCAATTTGAATCTAGGTTCTAGGGTTTGCAACATGTGCTAGCATGTTCATCTTACAAACATGATCTAATCTAATTAGATCCTTAATCAATTTTCTTTGTGTGTGACCCATTGGGTTTCACATCTAACTAGCAGTGGGTCTGGGTGTGATTTGACCTAATTTGGTTAGAACTCAACCAAACCGATTTAGGTCAAAACTAGCCTATCCAATTTGACTTAATTAGAACACTTTCTAATTTAATGAACAAATTAAAATTTTAATTTGATCGAATCCACAAGATATGATTGACGTCTAGCAATGTATCGTGACTTTCCAAAAGATGTGAAATTTTGATGGAAATAACAAAATATCCTTCAGTGAAAATTACCATGCAACTAGATCCTTCGATCTCCCTGCATCCTGAATATGACTCTGAGTATGGAAAAATGTCAATCCCAATATCATATTCATTTCTCTTTCAATCTTATGATGATGATTTATTTAATGAAACATTTAGAAATCATTTCTAATTTTCATCATGCTTTGATCAAAGTCTTCCTGAATCATCATTTGTTTGAAGCAGGTAGGATGAAATTTCCTCTTTCCAAGAATGATCGATTCCATGTTAAACTACTCACAACCTTCATATATAATCCACCATATTCAAATCAACCCATACATAACTGAGTCATGAATGAGTATGAACCAAAATATGGATTTATATATATAAGGTTCTATGGTAGTTTCAGGTCAAAGGATTACATGCACAATTCCACTATGAGAACCATCTATTGACATGTAGATAAGACTCCATTAAATATTCTCGATTTGGATCAATTTAGTGAACTCATTCTCTAATGAGCACCCAGATTCTTGTATTAGTGTCATACACAAGTAATTGTGAGATCAATCACCCTCTCAATCGAGAGTACAAAGGATGTGCTAGTCTTACTGGAAAACATTGATCTCCAACTCAATGTCCCATTGACTAGGAATAATTTAAATTAGGGTTTTAAGGTTTTAGGTCTCACTAGTATGATCTCATCATAATCCTAAAACCATAGCCCTAATTTATGGGGTTCATCATAATCTTAAATAAATAATAAGACACTACATATGATGAAAAGGCCTTTATTTATTTTAAAATATCATTACATGAGTTTGGAAGATAAAAAATAGCCCAAATAAATAAATAAAATTTGATTAGCTTGAGGGCATATTCCTTTCAAAGTTGTCCACTTATCGATTGGCCCATCATCAATAACTGTTAGATGAGGTGGTGAGCCAATCGATGGGATTGCACCACCCACTAGAAATCATTGATCATGGAGATTTTCACATCTCTGCCAAGGGAGTGTAGGGATTCGAGTAAATAGTGAGAATCTAATTTATTTAAAAATAAAACTCCTAAATAAATTGGTTAAGTCCAATTACAAAATCTAACTAAAAATTTTGACTCTTTATAGAAAAATATCTGCGTCCAACCCACTAGCCCATATCCTAGACACCCATAGACTGATTGGATCCAACTGTAAGGATTGACTCCGAAACTTTAAAATTATTTTAGATTCTAAGAAGTTAACTCATGTGTTGGAATAGGATCCTCCCACTTTACTAGTCCGTCCATCCACTGAGCAAAGAGCATCTTTGAAAAAGTGGATGGATGAAGATAATAAAGTCAGATATTATATGTTAGGCTCGATGTCTGATGGGCTCCAGCGCCAACATGAAGACATAAAGACTAGCCACCAAATGTTGGCTCACTTGCAAGAGTTTTTTGGTGAATAGAGTCGTGTAGCCAAATATCAAGTCACTAGAAGACTTTTTAAGGCTCAGATACGTAATGGACAATCGGTCCAAGATTATTGTCTGATGATGATTAAGAACTTAGAAGAGCTTAAGAAGCTTAGTGTCAAGTTAGATCAGGATCTGCATATTGATATAATTCTGTAGTTCTTGACTGATGCATATGGACAGTTTATCATGAATTACCATATGTATAAACTGCAAAATACCTTGGTTGAGCTTATGAACATGTTGATCATTATTAAGCTTTCCATGAAAGATTCTAAAGGCTCAGTACTTGCTGTGGAGTAGACTTCTTTCAAGAGAAAGTCTTTTGAAAAAAAGAAGAAGATCATGAAGAAGCAGAAGATGGAAGGTGGGAAGAAGAAGAAGAAAGAGCCACAGAAGAAGGCCACTGATAAGAAAAAATATTTTCATTACAATATAGATGGCCACTGGAAGCAAAACTACCCTCTATACCTGGCCAACCTAAGAAATAAGAAAAAGGTAGGTTCTTCCAGAGGTATGCTTGTAATTGAATTTAATCTAATGATTTCTTCTGCATCTAATTGGATGCTTGACTCTGGTTCTAGTGATCATTTGTGCACTTCCATACAGGGTCTTGAGGAGAGTAGGAGGCTGAGGGATGATGCGATGATCCTGCACGTCAGAAATGGAGCAAGAGTTGCTGCTGTGGCTGTGAAAACCTACCTTCTTCGACTACCATCAAAATTAGATTTAGCACTTAGTGACTATTTTTATGTGCCTACAGCAAACAAGAATTTGATTTGTATTTCATATTTAGCACAGAAAGGCTATGTAATTATTTTTCTTAAGGACCATTGTAATAATTTTTTTGAAAGAAATAAAATTGCAAGTGATTTTCTTATTAATGATATCTACCAATTACGTATTAATGTTTCTATTTTCAATATCGAGCAAAATGTGAATGCCATAGGATCAAAGCGACCTAGGGATAGTCTAAATGATAGATATCTGTGGCACCTTAGGCTAGATCATATAGCTGAAGATGGGATTAATAAATTAGAGAAATTTGGGCTATTGAGTCCATTGACTTCCAAGTCATATCCGATTTATGAATCATACCTTTATGGCAAAATGACCAAGCTCTCTTTTATAGGACATCGAAAAAGGGTCACAAACCTACTTGCCTTGGTACACACAGACATATGTAGCCCATTTGATGTGCTGGTTAGAAACAATTATATCTACTTTATCACCTTTACTAATAATTTATCTCAGTATGGGTATGTGTATTTGATACAACATAAGTTTGAAGCCTTTGAAAAGTTCAAGAAATTCAGACTTGAAGTAGAAAAACAAATAGAAAAATTCAATAAGATTCTTTAATCAAATCGAGGAGGTGAATACCTTAGTCAGAAATTTCTAGACTGTCTTAAAAAAAATGGCATAGTCTTACAATGGACTCCACTTGAAATGCCTCAACTCAATGGAGTTTTAGAATGAAGAAATCGGATCCTATTAGATATGGTTTGATCCATGATGAGCTTCACTGATCTTTCAGAATTTCTTTAGGGACATAGTCTAATTATTGCTATATATTTACTGAATAGAATTTCTTCTAAAACTATTTCTACCACACCATATGAGATATGGTATGGTAAAAAACCAAGTCTAAGTCACCTTAGAATTTGGAATTGTTCGGCTCATGTCAAGAGACAGCAGGTGGACAAGTTAGAATCTAGGTCCTTTAGAGCTCGATTCATTGGATATTCTAAAGAGTTGTTAAGATATTATTTCTATCTTCCAAAAGACCATAATATGATTATGAGTTGACATGCTATTTTTCTTAAAAAATAATTCATTCAAGATAGTGGCATCGAAAGACAGATCAGGCTCGAGAAGAAAGTCTCCTAAGAGCAATGAGCTAAGAAAACTATGGAACCAATCAGATTGAGCCAGTCCAAACACTACCTCCTCCACCTCAAAAATTAACTAGGATTTTCTATCCCCCTGAAAGGTACTTAGATACTATTTCAAATGATGTAGAAAAAATATTCCTCACAAAAAATGAGGTTCATGGTGATAATCTCAAAACCTATGATGAGGCAATATCAGATATGAACTTTGAAAAATGGTTAGAGACAATGAGGACATAAATTAACTCAATGTGCTCAAACCAAGTCTGGACCTTGGTAGATCTACCTGAAGGTATAGTACCTATTAGATCTAAATGAATCTTCAAGAGAAAGATAAGTGCCGATAGGAATGTAGAGATATTCAAAGCCAGGCTCGTAAAGAAAGTGTATAGTCAGCATGAAGACATTGACTATCAGGATACCTTTTTACCAGTAGCCATGCTTAAATCCATCCTCACATTGCTTACTATTGTAGTCTATTTTGATTATGAAATATGATAGATGGATATGAAAATGGCATTCTTAAATGGATATCTTGAGGAAGATATCTATATGGAACAGCCACTTGATTTCACATATAGTGATGGTGATCATAAGGTGTGCAAGCTGCAAAGATTTATTTATGGACTTAAGAAAGTATTTTAGAGCTGGAATGCTCATTTCAATGATGTGATCAAATCATTTGTTTTCATCAAAAATGAGGAGGAGCCACGTGTTTTCAAAAAGATTAGTGGGAGCGTTGTTGTCTTCCTCATACTATACGTGGATGATATCCTCTTAATTGAAAATGATATTCCCATATTTACCATGGTTAAAATATAGTTGTCTAAATAGTTTTCTATGAAAGACCTAGAAGAAGCATCCTTTATTCTGAGAATTAAGATCTATAGAGATAGACTGAATAGGATGCTAGGACTTTCACAGAAGATATACATAAAGGAGGTGCTAAAAAGGTTTAGCATGAAAAACTCTAAAAGGGGTCTAGTACCCTTTAGACATGGCATTCATCTCTCAAAAAAGATGTGCCCTAGCACACTTGAGGAGATTGAATGCATGAGCAAGATCCCTTATGCTTTGGTAATAGGGAGCCTCATGTATGCCATGCTATGTACACGACCTGATATTGTCCATGCTGTGAGTGTCACGGACAGGTATCGATCGAATCTAGGCAAAGAGCATTGGACTTCTAGGAAATATATTCTTAAGTACTTAAGAAGGACTAAGGATATGTTTCTAGCCTTTGGTAATGGAGAACTCCAGGTCCAGAGGTATACAGACTTGGATTTTATGTCCGACATAGATGATCGAAAGTCGACATCTGGAAGTTTGTTTGTGTGCAAAGGTGGTGCTATTAGCTGAAAAAGTTTCAAGCAGATAGTGATAGCAGACTCACCATGGAAGTAGAATACATCACTACATTGGAAGCTGTAAAAGAGGCATTCTGGTATAAAAAGTTTGCCGTAGAGCTTAGAATGATGCCATCAAATGCTGTCCCTTGGTACTACGACAGTAATGGTGCCTTAGCCCTTGCTAAGGAGCCATGATCTCACTAGAAATCCAATTACATAGATCAACGATTCTACCTGATCCATGATTTTCTCGAGAAGAAATACATCGAGGTCAAGAGAATCGACACTGCAGATAATGTTGCTGACCCACTAATGAAGCCATTGGGATAGTAGAAGATTGAGGCCCACCTTGAGAAGATGGAACTTAGATTTGTAGCCAATTGACTTTAGATCAAGTGAGAGTTTATTAGATGTGTATCCTAGAAGCCAGATTAGCTAACACTTGTAATACACTTCTAAGGATAATTTTATAATTTTAACTATAAATAAATAAAAAAAATTATTTTCTATCATAGTGTATATTTAAAGTGTCTATGATATATCCTTAAGTTAATAATAATGATAATTTATATTTTTAAGAGTTGAAAATTTAAGGCATGAATTTTCATAATTAACTCATAAACTGCTCCTGGCTATAGGATCGTCAAGGATGGTGATCGATCTAAAAGATTGGTGTACGATTACTTTTCTAGAGTATATGAGTCTTAAGTCTATGGTGTGGAGATATCAGAGAGAGAATACAGGCACTTGTTAGAGAATGAGGGCACTGAGCATGACCACCTCGAGCAATCATAAGGAAGTCTACCTTCTCGTTGATGACTGGCTCGATGTTGTAGTTGTGTATCTGATTCTTTGACTTGAGGTGCATTGACAATTCATCTTGATGGTGTTATAGTTTGACTATGCCATAACTTGGTCTTCTAGCCTTTTAGAATTCTGAGGTGTATGTTGGCTATAGCATGTTCATTGTAGGAATTGGATTGCACCAATAGGAGATCTATCTACCTCGATAGATAAGAAGTAGCCCTATGATGATCATGAGATCGAGTTCTTAAGCCCATGGCCATAGCAGTGTGAAGATAATAGAAAGAGTTTCTATTAGGATTTCACATTAGACTCGAATCAATTGATTAATTCATATGATAGATGTTGGGTTTGACGAGTTCACCTTTACCCTAATCCTATTGGGGCTAAAGATAGAAGAACCCAATCACACAGGTAGCTGCATCAAGAGGTTCACTTTTAGTTCTGATGGGTTGCCACCATATACTGCTAGGTGTCACTGGTGGATTTTGAGAGTAATTAGAATGATCTTAATGATTGATCATTCTAATTATGTGAATAAAAAATGTTCTAATCCATCGAAAGATGTTTTGATGATGTCGATGATAGAGATCACGACATATCCCATCACCATACAAAACTAAATCTAATTGAATCACACAAACAAGGGTTTGTATTTAGATATGATCAATTGGGCTTACATTATTCAATTGATTTAGATTAGATCCAATCGGGTTCAAGGAAATCGTGCTAGCACATGATTGAGCTCGACATTCTTCTTCTATAGTTTTTTTGATCTATCTCTATTAAGTCAAATTTGATTTGACTCATTCTGAATTGTAAATGGGTTTATTTTCATCTAGCTGAAACTTGTCCAGGTTAGATTAATTCTAGAAATAAATCTATTTTGAAATGCAATTGGACTAGGGTCAATAGTTGACCCAATTAAGAGAATTGAGGGTCGCAGGATCATGGCTTTCTAAAAAAAAATTTAGGCACTCTTTTCCTCTAATTTTTGGATATGTGATAGGACTCAAGTCATACTTTTGGTGTGCCAAATTTAGTGATTTTTGGAGATGCCTAGATTGGGTTAAGATAGAGTTTAATTTGGATCAAACTCTTGAGGGAAGAGTCCTAGGCACCCTGGACTCTTTCTTATCCCTTCATGCTGCCACCTTTGTAGATGTTTCTGATTGACCAAACCTGATAGAAATCAAGTTGGGGATGTGGGCTATTAGCTCTAGAGTCCTAAGTTATCAAGCAATTTGATTGCTTGATGAAATGGGATTCTAAGCTGGCGTAGGAGTCTATTTAAAGACCCTACGCCCTAAGGCTTTAATCCTTTTATCACCATGCCCATATGCTGCCGCCATAAACCTCCTCCAATCCCCATCTAGAGCTACTCCCTCTCTTCTCCATGTCCACACTACTGTTGGTGAGGTTTCAGCCATCAAAAGTTGAGAAAAGCTAAAGATAAAAGAAGATAGGATGATCTAGATCAAGAGACAAGGTGCTGCCTTCAAAGTTTGTTTGAAGACTTCACAAATCAGATCCAGATCTAATCTTTTGAGATTAGATCCACAAGAAGAGTGCATCCAGATCTAGCCTGAGTGGACTCTAGTAGAGGTCAGGCAATTGCATGGCTACATCCAAAACCCCGGGTAACAATTGATCATCGACAAGGTAAAAGCTGTTTACCCAACCAAGGTAAGAAAATTAAATTAGATTTAATTTTAATTTTTAATTTTAATATCTGATCTATACAATTAGATCTGAGATGTCTCAGATATAATTAAGATTTTTAGAAAATTTTTAAAATATTTTTTTAAATCCAATCAGATCTGAATGATCCTATGGTGGAAAATAGAATTTTTTCTTCAGGTCCTATTGTTAGTTAATTTCTAGTAGAACTTCAATTGGAGGTAAAAGATTTAGTTATAGATTAATTGGAAGAGCTGGAAGATGCTGATTGTGGAGAAAGTAAGAAGCTAGTGTCGATGGCAGTAGAGTTCTAATTCTTTGAGGTAAAAATCTAGTCCCTACGCTAGAATTAAAGCAAGCTTCAAAATTTATTATTAAGTATGAGGTTTTAATAAATCAAATTATGAATTAAACTAAAAAGGAGGATGAATTAATGTTGTCTATTTTGCTAAAAATTTTTGAACAGTTTTGATAATTAGTTAAACTATGTTGGCTGAACTTAAAGCTATTTGTGGAATGAAAATACAATTGAATTGCCGCTGTTCCTAATACTTATATCGAAAGTTAGTAAAACCTAAGCTAAAACAAGCAAGATAAGATTAAAATAAGTGATGGAAATGCTAAGTCAGCCTAAAAGCAAAGTATATGCTCTTATATTCTTGTATCATAATAGATTGTATTAATCAGTGTGTATTAACATTATAGGAGGAGAAAAAGGATATCGAAGGGTGCTTTGGGTGATTCGAACACCAAGATAAGAAAGATAGCACTATAGCTAATTAAAGCTTGAGGTGAGTAAGTTTTCTATCTAACTCTAGTTTTTTTTCTCATATGATGTTTATTATGAAAAAGATAAGTTTTGCAAAGTAAATAAGTTTACTTGCTATTGTTTTCAGCTTATATGTATGTTTTTATACAAACAGAAAAATAGGAAGTGGATTTTGTATGAGTATATGAATTTACTTTGAATAGTATGGCATTATATTTTGAAATATGTTAAAATAGTTTATTGACACTTGTTTAAAAGTGAATTGTTCTTCATTTATATTGTATTGATTGTGTATTTGCAACTGTGATGATGGAAGTGGTTGTCATGGTTGATAAGTTATATGTATATGATATATGTATATGTATATTCCTATGGGAATAGCAAGGCAAGCTTTGAGTAAAAAATATTTTATTAAATTAGTTTTTAGTAAGTGACCCACAGGAGTGATCAACGTATGTGGTAAATTATGATATTACTTATGGAAAAGAAATGTTTAGCTAGCACCTCCATAGTAAAACTTTACCTAGTGAGGCTCTATACTAACAATGTTGTATTGACCGCCCTTGGTAGGAGTGTGCTGGGGTGTAGTCGATAGTATCTAGCTGGCACCTCCACGGTCTTATTTGATTCTGTAGTGACCATATTGACTGTCCTTGGTAGGGGTGCACTGAGATATAGTCGGTGGTAGTTTACAGCTTGATATTATTTAATTAATTATATTGTTGTATTTTTATTTGGCAAGCAACAACTTTCTTGAATGTGTTGTTAGTAGGTAGTGTGTATGTGAGACATAGATCTCAAATGAATTAGTGTACTGTAATTTGTTTTAGCTCACCAAAGTTTTCTTTCAACAAAGTGATTCAATTATGATTTTACTCTTATTTGATTCATACTTATTTGAAAGTACAATAGAAATATAAATCATATATTATGATAATGAGTATTATGTCATGTTTTCCAATATTTCATTGATAGATTGATTATTCACTCACTAAGACTTTCCCAAGTCTCACCCCTTTCTCTTTTCATTTGTAGTTTTGGAGGTTGCATAGCTCAAAGATATGTTTTAGCTTGTGTATCAGTACATCTGGTGGAGAAAAAAATTTGGATGATATTAGCTTGTAAAAGAAATATATTTTGGAAAGTATTGTATAGCCGAGATAGTTAAGCCAAAAATAGTTATACATATGTTTTAGTTTGTTTTATAAATGTATGTATTAAAAGGATGGATCAATGAATGGAATGTATGTATAAAGTATGGTTTTGTAAATTGGAAACCCTAAAGTTAATTTTATGTATGGAGCCTTGGATTTACTTAAATAAATTATTGAGTTAAATTAATATATTTACTTTAGTAGATTAAGAGGTTAAATTAAATTGTATATGTTGGTTGATGAAGAATTTGATATAATTATGTTGAGCAAGATTAAATGATATTATAGTTTAACTATAGCATAAAAATCTTCTTAACCTTTTGTGAGCTCAGAAGTGGCACTCTCAAGTCTTGGAAACATGAGAAGATAGGTCATAAAAAGATGAAAGTGAGCCGAAAGAAGAATCAATCTTAATAGTAAAGTTCAGAAATTGAGCTGGCTCAGTTGAGAACTAGGTCAACTCAGTCCAGGACTTGGTCGGTTAGGTCTCAGAGAAAAATTCAAACAAAAAGCAGTATTTTCGGACCATTGGCACGATACACAACTGAGCCGACCTAGACTAAGCCGACCCAATCACAGGTTAGCCAGCTCAGTCTAAAACCGGGCTGGCTCAATTTTTATGGGTTATTATTTTGTGTACGTGGGTTGTTTAGATTTGGAAAGTTTTTCTATGAGCTTAGACTTGATCCTTTGTAAAGTATATATATTGAAAATAGATCAAATTGTGAGTGTACTGAAATATACTAAATAAAAGTTTTTTTTTCGAAAATCTCTTCTTCTCTATTCCTTGATTTATTTGATCATGCTTCCGTAGAGATCTCTAAGAAGTACTTTCTTATTGCATAGCTAATCACCGATGGCCATACTGATCCATGTGGGAATAGCGTATATTCCCAACATTTGTTATTAGAGCGGTGTTGCATGGAAGGAAGAAAGACACCTAGGATTTACTACATTTAGGATCTGTTGCACCAGGTTTTATCCTAAAAACTTCTAGTTTGCTTAGTGGTTGTCTTTAGATTGAGGTGGAGATTGTTTACATGGAGTAACGGTGATATAGAAGTTTAGAAACAGGATCTAGGGCTAGTTAGATCTTTTGTGAAGGATAGTTTTATTGGTGTGTGATTGTGAAGGATGTTAGGGATCTTTTCTTGACTTGTTTGAAGTCATGGGATCAAGTAGATTCAAGATGGATTTTGAGAAGTTCGACAGCAAGAGAAACTTTACCCTATAGCTGCAAAGAGTAAAGGACTTGTTGGATCAGTAAAGAATCTACAAGGTCTTGATAAAAGAAAGGCTGAAAAAGATCAGTGCTGAGGATTGAGAAGAGTTGGAGAAAATTGCTTTTAGCGCAATTTGGATATGCTTGGTCGATCAGGTTTTGCCCGAGGTTTGCATAGAGACTATGGCAAAGGGGCTTTAGGAGACACTAGAGAACACATACATGGGGAAGAACATGACGAACAAGCTATGGTTGAAGAAATAGCTGTATAGTCTAAGGATGCCTGAAGGCAGAGATCTTGTTGGATATATCCAAAGGTTCAATTAGGTGTGTTCTGAGGTGATGAGTTTGGATGTGAAGATCGATGAGGAGGATCGAGTATTGCTGCTATTATGTTCTCTCCCAGGTTTATATGATGGTCTCATAACAACTCTAGTTTATGAAAAGAAGATCCTAAACTATGAAGAGGTTGTTGGTGTGCTCAGATCAAATAAGCAAAGGGAGAAAATCTGTAAGGGAGACCCTAAGTCTGAGATCTTGGCTGTGAACGAAAGACAGGGAAGATCAAAGGAGAAGACAAGAGAAAAATCCAAGGGTAGGTCAAAGTCTCAAGATCATAGGAAGATGACATTGAAATATTATAAATATCATCAGCCTGGACACCTGAGGAGAGATTGTACTCTTTTAAGATCAGAAAAAGGGAAGGCTAGTAAGGGAGATGATACAGCTTTTGTGAGCAGTAGAGAAGACCTGCTAGTTGTATCATATGGATTCACAGAGTGCAATAATATATGGATATTAGATTCAGCATGCTCGCACCACTATACTTCTCATCGAGAGTGGTTTGCTACCTACCGAAGGCTGATAGTGGAAGTGTCAGCCTTGGAGATGATCACCCATGCAAAATAGCTGGAATTGACTCTATCAGGATGAGGATGTATGATGGGATCATTCGTACATTATCAAATATCAGGCGTATACCGAAGTTGAAAAAGAATTTGATTTCTTTGGGCTACTTGAAGAAGCAGGGTTATGCTTTTAGTAGCCAGGCTAGGAGTGGATGTCTAAAAATTTTCAAGGGAGCTTTGGTGGTGATGAGAGGTAGAAGACTGAGCAATAATCTTTACAGAATGGAAGGCTTAGTGGTAAATGATAGTGTAGAGGTGCTAGCAGCAGCACAGGAGGAGCAGATTTTATATCGACTGTGGCATTATTGGATGGATCATATGGGTGACTGTGGGCTCACAGAACTAAGCAAAAGAGATATGATCCCAACCCTGAAGAAGGAGGGCACAGATCTTTATGAGCCATGTATCTTTGGCGAACAGCATAGGGTGAAGTTTGCCAAAAGTACCAAGCACAGCGAGGGAGCGCTGGATTTAGTGCACTCGGATGTATGGGGATTAGCTCCTATATCAGCTAGAGGTGGGGCAAAATATTTTGTTACTTTCATTGATGATTTCTCAAGGAAGGTGTGGATTTATCTGATCCAAGAAAAATCAGAGGTGTTTGCCCAGTTCAGATCCTAAAGAGCTGAAGTAGAGAAGGAGTCAGGGAGACAGGTAAAATGTTTGAGGTCGGACAATGGAGGAGAGTATACTGGCCTAAAGTTTAGGAGGTACTGTGAGGAAAATGACATCAAATGCCATTACACGGTGAGGATGACTCTCCAGTAGAATGGTGTCACGAAGAGGATGAACCAGACACTGACCGAGAAGGCACGGAGTTTGAGGCTATAGACATCACTCCCAAAGTCTTTTTGGGATGATGCTCTAATTTTTTCTTATTTTCTTATGAACAAGTCCCCTTATTATAAGCTAAATGGAGGCAATCCAGAAGAGGTCTAAAGTGGAAAGAAGGTAGAGCTTGGCCATTTGAAAGTCTTCGGTTGCACTGCCTATGCACATGTGGAGGCAACTGAGAGGAGCAAATTGAATCCAAAATCTCAAAAGATGACATTCATAGAGTATCCATAAGGAGTCAAGGGGTACCTACTGTAGGACTCTTAGGCATAGAAGTCAGTGATCAACAAGAACATTATCTTTGATGAGAAAAGCATCTTGAGGAGATCTGGGATAGATGGAACTGGGGAAACAAAGATGAACAGCGGTGGCCAGTCAGAGAATGATGGCATGCAGGTTACATCCACTTATAGGAGTGTTCTTATTGAGGTAGAGCTGGGCAGAAAAGTATTATCTCAGATTGAAAATCAGCATGGAGGGCCAGTAGTTCAGACAGATGTGCAGGAGCAGCCATAGACATCAGGTAGAGATGTGCTAGTGGGAGTGGCTTTGCATAAGCCTCAGCATACTATTAGGAGATCGATCAGATATGGCATTGATGAGGTTATCTCCTATGCACTCATCACTGCTAATGGAGCTTCAGAGAATTATGCAAAGGCCATGGAGAGTGAGGATCATGATTCATGGATGCAGGCCATGATGGAGGAGATGGAATCACTTGAGAAGAATCAGATATGGTAGTTGGTGGATCTTTCAGAGGGTGCTCCATCTATTGGCTCAGAGTGGGTGTTCACAAAGAAAGAAGCACCTTCAGGACAAGGTGGAGTCAGATTCAAAGCAAGGCTGGTAGCAAAGGGATATTCACGAAGGGAAGGGATTGACTACACAGAAAATTCTCTCCTATGATGCGTCATACATCTATTCGAGTTTTGCTGTCACTGGTGGCACAGCATAACATGGAATTGGAATAGATGGACGTGAAGACAACCTTCCTTCATAGAACTTTGGAGGAAAGAATCTACATAAAGCAGCCAGATGGTTTCATGGAGATGGGACAGGAAGAAAAGGTGTGTTTACTTAGAAAGTCTTTGTATGGCTTGAAATAATCCCCTCGTTAGTGGTATCAAAGGTTTGATAGCTTTATCATGAGCCTGGGTTTCAGTAGATGTGAACATGATTGTTGTGTCTACGTCAAGGATATAGATGAGGAGGATGTCCTATACCTGTTATTGTATGTAGATAATATGCTCGTAGCCAGTAGAAGCATGGATGCTGTGAAAAGATTGAAAAGAGCATTATCATCTGAATTTGAGATGAAAGATTTGGATCCAGTTGAGAAAATTCTTAGATTGGAGATTTACAGAGATAGGTGCAAAGGAGTGCTCCATTTGTCAGAAGGAAAGCATGTCCAGAAAGTTCTGGAGAGGTTTGGGATGGAGAAGGACAAACCTACAGAGACGCCATTATCGAGCCATGTATCTCTCTTTAAGTTACAGTGCCCCTAATCAGAAGAGAAGCGAGAGTACATGAAATGAGTCCCTTATGCAAATGCTGTAGGTAGTGTGATGTACACTATGGTATGCTGTAGACCAGATATAGTACATGTTGTGAGCACGATTAGTAGATACGTGGCTAACCTTGGGAAGGAACACTAGAAAGCATTGAAATGGATATTGAGATATCTGCATGGAACAAGAAATTATGGTTTGGTGTTTAGTGGGCAACCGAGAGGATTTGGAGAACAATCTGTGAAGATGTGTGAAGGTTCAGATCCTCTAGAAGGGTTTGTTAATGCAAATTATGCTCGTGATCTTGATACAAGGAGGTTTACTACTGGATACCTCTTTTATGTATATGGTAGATCGATGTCTTAGAGATCAACCCTTCAATCAATCATGGTCTTGTCTACCATAGAGGCTGAGTACATTGGGATAACGGAGGTTGCAAAGGAAGCCCTTTGGCTTAGGAGGCTAATTGATGAGTTGGGGGTGGAGCAGAGCAAGGTTACACTATTCAGTGATAGTCAGAGTGTTCTATTATTGGCACAGAACCCAGTCTATCATGCATGCACAAAGCATATAGACGTGAGATACCATAGGATCAGAGAGCTGGTGGAGGAAGGTGAAGTGGAACCGATAAAGGTCCATACCAAGGAGAATTAGTCTGATGCACTCATGAAGGTACTCCCCAGAGATAGCTTTCAGGGATGTGTGGCATGGACGGGTCTGTTAAGAAGAGATGAGTTCACAAGGACTTGGAAGCACCAAGGTGGAGAATGTGAGCTTAGAAGTGGCACTTTCAAGTCTTAAAAATATAAGAAAATAGGTCATGGAAAGATGGAAGCGAGCCAAAAGAAGAATTAGTCTCAATAGTAAAGTTTAGAAACTAGGCCAACTCACTCTGAGACTAAGTTGGCTCAACTGTGAAATGGATTGGCTCAGTCTAGGACTGGGTCGGCTAGATCTTAGAGAAAAATTCAGATAGAAAGCAGCATTTTTAGGCTATTGGCATAGTACACAACTGGGTCGGCTCAGTCCCAGACTGAGCCGATCCAGTCGCAAGTTAACCGCTCAGTCTAAAACTAGGTCGGCTCAATTTTTGCGTATTATTATTTTGTGTATGTGGGTTGTTTGGATTTGGAGAGTTTTTCTATGAGCTTGGGCTTGACCCTTTGTAAAGTATATAAATATACTAAATAAAAGCTCTTTTCTTTCAAAAATCTCTTCTTCTCTTCTTCTTTATTCCTTGATTTATTTGATCGTGCTTCTACAGATATCTCTAAGAAGTACTTTCTTGTTGCTTGGCTAATCACCAACAGCCATAGTGATCTATGTGGGAAGAGCGCATATTTCCAACACCTTTAGATAAGGGTTGGGTGTGCCACCGTCATCCTGATTCAGGGGTGGGGTGTTAGAATATGACTTAGCCTGAAGGTTTCTATATTGATAAAGATAATCATCTTGCCTATAAGTTAAAAAAATCTATATATGGACTTAAGCAAGCCTCCCGTCAATGGTATATATAAAATTTCATGATATTATTAGCTTTTTTGGTTTTATATAGAATATTGTGGCTTAATGTAAATACCTTAAAGTTTGCTAGAGTAAATACATATTTTTGATTCTATGTGTAAATAATATGTTACTTGCAAGCAATGATTTAGGTTTGCTAAATGAGATAAAACTATTTCTTTCTTAAAAGTTTGAGATGGAGAATATGGGTGAAGTCTCTTATATCATTGGCATAGAAATTCACAGAGATAGATTACAAAGGATTTTAAGTTTGTCTGAAAGAGCATACATTAAAAAGATTTTGAAAAGATTTAAAATGATAGACCATGCTTCTATTAGTTGCATCCATTATGAAAGGTGACAAATTCAATCAAAATTAATGTCCATAAAATGAATTAGAAAGAGTGCAAATAAAGAATATCCCATATGCATCTATAGTGGGAAGCTTGATGTATGGCTCAGGTATGTACAAGATCCAATATTGCATATGCAGTAAGAATATTAGGTAAATACCTAAGCAATCCTAGCCATGATCATTAAAAAGCTGCAAAGAAGGTTATGCATTATCTACAAGGAACCAAGCATTATATGCTTACCTACAGACATACTGATCACTTAGAATTGATTGATTATTCAAACTCAGATTTTGATGGATGTGTGGATACGAGAAAATATACTTTAGAATATATTTTTCTTCTTATTGGAGGTATTGTATCTTGGAGAAATAATAAGCAAACTATAGTAGCTTCATCTACTATAAAGGCAGAGTTTATTGCATGCTACGAGACTATGTCACAGGCAATAAGGATGGAGAATCTCATTTTTGGCTTAAGAATAGTCAATTCTATTGCAAGGCTATTAAGAATTTATTGTGACAATTTTGCTATTATTTTTTTTTTTAAGAATGATAAAAGTGAAAATCATAGTAAGTATATCAATATAAAGTATCTTGCTATTAGAGATCATGTAAGGAAGGAAGAAGTAGATATCCAACATATTAGTACTGCATTTATGGTAGATCCCATGACTAAAGGATTATCGACCAAATAATTTATGGATCATGTAGATCATATGGGAATCATTAGTTCAATTCTTGTTTGACTTTCTTTTTATATAATAGTTATGATATTCTTAGAAATGAAGGATGTTTAATTTTGTGCACATAAAGTTCATGTCAAAAATAAAGTTGAACTCTAAATAGCTTATATGAAGTTATTCATAAAGAGAAGTATAAAGTGCTTAAATAAAGAGTATTATGCATTGTAATACATGGAAGGAAATATTCAGTTATAAGATATGACTACCATGATTCATGTATTGAAATTCTTTATTTAAGTAGGAACTTCTAAACTAGAGTTGATTTATGGGTATCTTATAATTAATTATCACCTATTCGGTATCTTGATTATGACATGTGGGCCAAATGAGAGAATATTGTACCTATACCTAATTATTAGGAACTTAGTATGGCCCACTTCCAGCATCATCACTAAAGATAATTTTGTTGAAAAATATATCTCAAAGCCAATCATCAGCCTATTGATGATTATGTTAGATATATGTGCCCTAGAAGTCAGAATTGGCTGACACTTGTAATACACTTCTAGGGGCAAAATTGTAATTTTGACTATAATTAATGAAATGGGTTATTTTCTATCACACCTGTGTATTTAGTGTCTGTGATACATCCTTTGAGTTAATGGTAATGATAATTCATATTTTCAAGAGTTGAAAATTTAAGACATGAATAATCATTATTAACTCATAAACAGCTCCCGACCATAGGATCATCACGAGGATGGTGATTGATCCGGAAGGTTGGTGTACGATCGCTTCTCTTTAGTAGATGAGTCTTGAGTCTACGGTGTGGAGACACCGGAGCGAGAGTACAGGTACTCGTTAGAGAATGAGGGCACTGAGCGTGACCACCTCGAGTAGTCATTAGGAAGTCTACCTTCTCGTCAATGACTGACTCGATGCTGCAGTAGTGTGTCTGGTTCTTTGACCTGAGATGCATCGGCAGTTCACCTTGAGGGTGTTATAGTTTGACTACACCATTACTCGGTCTCCTAGCCATATGGAACCCTGAGGTGTATGTTGGCTATAGCATGTTCATTGTAGGAACTGGATTGCATCAAGATGGAATCTATCTACCTCGGTGGTAGAGGAGCAGCCCTATGATGATCATGAGAATCAAGTCCAAAAATCCATGGCCATGGCAGAGTGAAATAATAGAAAGAGTTTCTATTTAGATTTTCACATTGGACTCGAATCGAATGATTACATCATATGATAGAGACTAGGGTTTGACGAGTTCACCTTAACCCTAATCTGATCGGGGCTCAAGATAGAAGAACTTGAATCACACAGGTAGCTGCACCAAGAGGTTCACATTCAGCTCTGATGGGTTGCCACCATATACTGCTAGGTGTCACTGGTGGATTTTGGGAGCAATTAGAATGATTTAGATGATCGATCATTCTAGCTGTTCGAATCAGAAGAGTTCTGATCCATCGAAAGGAGTTTCGATGATGTCGATGATAGAGATCATGACATATCCCATTACCATACAGAACTGAACCTAACTGGGTCACACAAACAAGGGTTTGAATCTGGTGATCATCAATTGAACTGATCTAGTTCAATTGATCTGAATGAGATTCAATTAGGTTCAAGGAAATCGTGCTAGCACTCGATTGAACCTAACGTTCTTCTTTTACTATCATAAATAAGTTGTCCTGACTGAGCCAAAGGAGTTTGTGCTCAATCAGAGGCCTTCATATGGTCTGACTGGAGGTTGTCCAAGTCAGAAATAGGTTGTCTTATTTTGTAAGACATTACCTGCCATTTTTGGTCACCTGCCATTTCTTGTTCTTTGACTTTGGTCAAAAGTCTACCTTTGACTGGTCAAACGTTGACCATTGACCCTTTGACTTTTGACCACATGTCATGCACCTATTGGAGAGCTGGTGGGGGCCTGTCCCCCTACCAGAACCTGGCAAGGAGAAGGGCGCACGCCAAGGGTGGCGTGAGCCCAAGTTAGGAGGCGCCTAGGAGTCCTTGTTGGACAAGGGACTCCATCTCCTTTTGGATTCCAATTCAGAGTTCTACTAAGAATCCAAGTTTGACTGGTCTTAGGCACCCTCTAAGGAGGAATCCAGGGGTCTCTATTTCAACCAATCAGATTTAGATCTGATTTCACAAAGGGTTGTGATTGGTTGGGAGGAAGAGGAGTTGGATCACGCTTAGTCTATAAATAAGACCCTGCGCCCAACTCAGATTAAGAATGCAATTCAATTGAGAAACCCCATGCCCCAAGGCTGCCTCTCCCCTCCTTCTCCATGCCATAGTCTCTTCTCCCCTTGCTCTTCACGTCCAAAAGAGTTTTGGACTTAGGTTGGTGCGATTCAGATCAAGGAAAGGCGATCAAAATCAAGAAGGCTGTGCTGCTGTAAAAGGACGACTGTAGATCTTCAAAAGAGTTTTGAAGATCCTCCAGATCAGATCCAGATATAATTTTTGGAGGTGTGATAGAGAAGAAGAGGATCTCTAGATCCAACCTGAGTGGATACCGGTAGAGGCCAGGCGCTTGCGTGGCTAGATCCAGAACCTTCCGCTGCAATCAGGATCATCTACAGGGTAATAGGATTACCCAAATCAGGTAAATTAAATTTGATTTAATTTATCTTATTTTATTTTAATTTATTAAAATAATAAGAATTCAGATCTAAAACATATCAAGATCTGATTGGGATCAAGAGAAAAATTTTTGAAATATATCTCTTGATCTAATCAGATCTGGACGAACCTGGACCGGGAAATCAGGATTTCCCTTCAACTGGTATCAGAGCCATGGTTCTAAATTGTTTAGATCTAATTTTAATTTTATTTTAATTAGAAAATAAATTGATTTCAGATGTCACATGAGATGTGATCAGATCTGAAATCAGAAAAATTAAAATTAAATGATTTGGATCTAAGAACTATGAAGATATGCATGACTAGTTCTAAGAATAGAATAGTTCTATAGAATAGTCTTGCATGTTTTGATTTAATTGATTAAATCATATTTTAGATCTATTTATTTACTATTTTTCTGATATTATAAGTGTTATAATAACATCTGATAAACAGCAAATAAAAATTATTTAATTTTAAATATCATATGAGATATGATTGATGCATGTCTAGACTAGTTGTAGAATAGTTCTACATAATTGTCTAGATTAGAATTTATTTTGATTAGATCAATTTAAATCTAATTTTTTAGATTATTATGAGATAATTTAGATCTGAAAAACATGCATGATTATGATACATGAGATGTATGCAAAATATGCCTTGATTAGATCTAAATTTGTATATATGAGATATATGATATAGATCTATAACTATTTTGTAGATTTACATGTTCCTGATTAAGGCGTTCCTCTTGGCCATCCGGTCATAAGAACGAAGAAGGATTTAAAGGCCCTCTCTTCCCATTCGATGGGGTGTTCTTATGATGTGTAGGGGTGCTGCGTGTTCGTCCTTAATCAGAAATCCAAAACTTACTTTCTGCAAAACCCTAGATCCTGAAACCCTAGGATTTATTGTGCATATTTTGTTTATGAACCCTACTTAATTAAGAATTAAGTTTATGGAATATTAATTAAGTCTAAAATTGAGAATTTCAGATCTAAGACATATTCATAATACTGGGTTCGGGCTTGGGTAGCTCAATTAGGTCTAAGCGGTTGATCAAACCGAATCAAGAGTTGGTTAGATGGGATCAACAATGCTTAAATTGACCAGCCTAATAGGATTAAGTCTGGGTCAAGATCGAGTCACGATCAAGCAAGACCTAATTAGGCTCAGAGGTTAGAGTCTGGATTGTAGGCTAACCCAATTGGTTCTGGCTCAATAATTTGGTGTCTAAGGTAAGTTTGGCATAGACGACCGACTGGTTTTTAATTGGAAGCTACTCGACCTGAATGCGTTCTTGTACGAGTTAATGGCATATTCCTTCCATCGGTCTCACTTACCTGGCCATATCTGTTGACACAGTTCTGATCTGAGGTGGTCAATAATCCGAGCTAACCCATGCCACTAGGTTAGTCATAATTGTTATGACTAAGCCAAGTCTAGTTTAATGAGACCTGAATCAATTCTCCCTAAGAAAAGATTAAGTCTGAGGTCTTCCACCATTGTAGATGTGCGGGCCCTTCCCGGGGTTGATTGTTCTCGGCTGGATACAGTGGCTCAGTTGCACCAGGAAGATGCAACCATGTCTATTAGGCATTGGATGCTATGGGCTGGAGGATGAGTTGGGCTCAATATTTCGGATACGGTGAGAGACTCAATTAGGAACCCAGTCTATGCAAATGGTGGGTCTGACTTAACTAAGGAGTGGATCAATATTTCGGATACGGTGAGATTCATGAATTAGAGACCAAGTTTGGGTGCACCATGATTAGAGAATCATTGAACAAGAGTTGTTCACTCATTGGCTAACCCATCACCAATAACTGTTAGGTGAGGTGATGAGTCAGTTGGTGAGACCGCACCACCCACTAGAAATCATTAATCATGAAGATTTTCGCATCTCTACAGAGGGAGTGTAGGGATCCGAGAAAATAGTGGGAGCTAATTTATTTAAAAATAAAATCCCTAAATAAATTGGTCAAGTCATAATTACAATATCTAACTAGAATCTTTGACTCTCTATAGGAAAATGTCTGCGTCCAACCCATTAGCACGTATCCTGGACACACATAGACTGACCTGGACCCAATTATAAAGATTGGCTCAGGAACTACAAAATTCATTTTGGGTTTAGAGAAGTTAACATCATGTATTGGACCAGGACCCTCCCACCTTACCAGCTCGTCCATCCTGTTGAACAGAGAGCATCTCTGGAAAAATGGATAGACGAAGATAATAAGGCCAGATATTACATGTTGGGCTCGATGTCTGATGAGCTCCAGCGCCAACATGAGGATATCGGGACTGCTCGCCAAATGTTGGCTCACCTACAGGAGATGTTTGGTGAACAGAGTCGCACAGCCAAATATCAAGTCACAAAATGACTTTTTAAGGCTAAGATGCGTGATGGGCAGTCAGTCCAAGATCACTGTCTGATGATGATCAAGGACATGGAAGAGCTTGAGAAGCTCGGTGTGAAGTTGGACTTGGATCTGCAGAATGATATTATTCTGCAATCCTTGACTGATGCATATGGGCAATTCATCATGAATTACCACATGCATAAACTTCAAAATTCCTTGGCCGAATTAATGAATATGCTGGTTACCGCTGAGCTTTCTATGAAAGGTTCTAAAGGCTCAGTTCTTGCTATGGAACGGACTTCTTTCAAAAGAAAGTCTTATGGAAAGAAAAAGAAGTCTGTGAAAAAGCAAAAGATGGAAGGATCAAAGAAGAAGAAGGCAGAATCGAAGAAGAAGGCCGATGGCAAAGGAAAGTGTTTCCATTGCAACAGCGACGGCCATTGGAAGCGGAACTGCCCTACTTACCTGGCCACCCTGAAGAACAAGAAGGAAGGTCCTTCTGGAGGTATGCTCGTTATTGAGTCTAACCTTACGATTTCTTCTGCATCCAGTTGGGTGCTTGACTCTGGTTCTAGTGCTCATCTGTGCACTTCCATGCAGGGTCTTGAGGATAGCAGGAGGCTGAGGGATGGAGACATGATCCTACGCATCGGTAATGGAGCAAGAGTTGCTGCAGTAGCCTGTGGAAACATACCCTCTTCGATTACCATCTGGTTTAGACTTAGTTTTGAAAGACTGTTATTATGTGCCTGCAGCTAGCAGGAATTTGATTTCTGTTTCATGCTTAGCACAAGAAGGCTATGTGATTACCTTCTTTAAGGACCATTGTAACATTCTTTATGAAAGAAATAAAATTGCAAATGGTTTTCCTTATTAATGGTCTTTATCAGTTACATATTGATGTACCTGTTTTAACTATCGAGCAAAACGTGAATGCCAAATGACCTAGGGATAGTCCAAACGATAGATATCTATGGCACCTGAGATTAGGTCATATAGCAGAAGATAGGATTAACAAATTGGAGAAAAATGGGCTATTGAGTCCATTGACTTTTTGAGTCATATCCAACTTGTGAATCTTGTCTTCAAGGCAAAATGACTAAACTCCCTTTTGTTGGACATGGGGAGAGGGCCACAGATCTCCTTGCCCTAGTACATACTGATGTGTGCGGCCCATTTCGATGTGCCGGCTAGAGGCAATTTTGTCTACTTCATTATCTTTACCGATGATCTGTCTAGGTATGGGTATGTGTATCTTATGAGACACAAGTCTGAAGCTTTTGAAAAGTTCAAAGAATTCAGACATGAAGTAGAAAAATAAACTGGAAAACCCATTAAGGTTCTTCGATCAGATCGAGGAGGTGAATACCTTAGCGGGAATTCCTAGACTATCTTAAGGAAAATGGCATAGTCTCTCAATGGACTCCACCAGGAACACCTCAACTCAACGGAGGTTTCAGAACGGAGAAATCGGACTCTATTGGATATGGTTCGATCCATGATGAGCTTCACAGACCTCCCAGATTTTCTTTGGGGACATTCATTATTAACTTCAATCTATCTACTGAATAGGGTTCCCTCTAAAATCGTTCCTACCACACCGTATGAGATATGGCACGGTAAGAAACCAAGTCTGAGTCATCTCAGAATTTGGGGTTGTCCGGCTCATGTCAAAAGACAACAAGCGGACAAGTTAGAGTTTAGGTCCTTTAGAGCTCGATTCATAGGATATCCTAAAGAGTCATTAGGATACTATTTCTACATTCCAGAAGACCACAATGTGATTGTGAGTCGACATGCCATCTTTCTTGAAAAATAGTTTATTCAAGATAGTGGCATTGGAAAGCAGATTAAGCTTGATGAGAAAGTCTCACAAGTGAAAAGAGCTAAGGACCAAGTGGAACCAAATCAGGTTGAGCCAATAAGAACACTACCTCCTCCACCTCGTAGATCGGAAAGAGTTTCCCGTCCCCCTGAAAGATACTTAGGTATTGTTTCAGAGGATGTAGAGGAAAATGTTCCTCGTAGGTAATGGTGCTCATGGTGATGATCCCAAAACCTACAACGAGGCGATATCAGATATCGACTCCGAGAAATGGCTTGAGGCAATGAAGTCAGAAGATTCGACTCGATGCACTCAAACCAAGTCTGGACCTTGGTAGATCCACCAGAAGGTATAGTACCTATTGGGTGTAAATGGATCTTCAAGAGAAAGATTGGTGCAGATGGGAATGTGGAGACATTCAAGGCTAGATTGGTGGCAAAAGGTTATAGTCAACGCGAAGGCATTGACTATCAGGATACCTTTTCCCCAGTAGCTATGCTAAAATCCATCCGCACATTGCTTGCCGTTGCAGCCTATTTCGATTATGAAATATGGCAAATGGACGTGAAAACGGCATTCCTAAATGGATATCTTGAGGAAGATATCTATATGGAACAGCCGCTAGGTTTCACATCCAGTGATACTGATCACAAGGTTTGCAAGCTGCAAAGGTCCATATATGGACTTAAGCAAGCATCTCGGAAGCTGGAACACTCGTTTCAATGATGTGATCAAAAAGTTTGGTTTCATCAAAAATGAAGAGGAACCATGTGTTTTCAAAAAGGGTCAGTGGGAGCGCTGTTGTCTTCCTCGTATTGTACGTGGATGACATCCTCCTTATTGGGAATGATATTCCCATGTTGACATCAGTCAAGATGTGGTTGTCCAAGAAATTCTCCATGAAAGACCTAGGTGAAGCATCCTTTATTCTAGGAATTAAGGTCTATAGGGATAGACCGAATAGGATGCTAGGACTTTCACAGAAGATGTACATAGAGGAAGTACTAAAGAGGTTTAGTATGGAAAACTCTAAGAGGGGATTAATACCCTTCAGACATGGTATTCATCTTTCCAAGAAGATGTGCCCCAGCACACCTGAGGAAATAGAACGCATGAGCAAGATCCCTTATGCTTCTGCAATAGGGAGCCTCATGTATGCCATGCTATGTACACGACCTGATATAGCCCATGCTGTGAGTGTCACAAGCAGATATCAGTCAAATCCAGGTGAAGAACACTGGACTTCTGTGAAATGTATCCTTAAGTACTTGAGAAGAACTAAGGATATGATGTTGGTCTTTGGTAACGGAGAACTCCAAGTTCAAGGATACACAGACTCGGACTTCATGTCTGATATAGATGATCGAAAGTCGACATCTGGAAGTCTGTTTGTGTGCAATGGTGGAGCTGTCAGCTGGAAGAGTTCCAAGCAAACTGTGATAGCAGATTCCACCATGGAAGCAGAATATATAGCTGCATCAGAGGCTGCAAAGGAAGCATTCTGGTATAAGAAGTTTGCTGCAGAAATTGGAGTAATGCCATCAGATGCCATTCCTCTTTACTGCGACAACAATGGTGCCATAGCCCTTGCTAAGGAGCCGAGGTCTCACCAGAAGTCCAAGCACATATGAGCGGCGATATCATCTCATCCGCGATTACCTTGAGAAAGGTTACGTTGAGGTCAAGAGAGTCAACTCCGCAGATAATGTGGCAGACCCACTTACAAAGCCGTTGGGACAACAGAAGATCGAAGCCCACCTTGAGAAGATGGGACTTAGACTTGTAGCCAATTGGCTTTAGGATAAGTGGGAGATTGTTAGATATATGTGCCCTAGAAGCCAGAATTGGCTGACACTTGTAATACACTTCTAGGGGCAAAATTGTAATTTTGACTATAATTAATGAAATGGGTTATTTTCTATCACACCTGTGTATTTAGTGTCTGTGATACATCCTTTGAGTTAATGGTAATGATAATTCATATTTTCAAGAGTTGAAAATTTAAGACATGAATAATCATTATTAACTCATAAACAGCTTCCGACCATAGGATCATCACGAGGATGGTGATTGATTCGGAAGGTTGGTGTACGATTGCTTCTCTTTAGTAGATGAGTCTTGAGTCTACGGTGTGGAGACACCGGAGCGAGAGTACAGGTACTCGTTAGAGAACGAGGGCACTGAGCGTGACCACCTCGAGTAGTCATTAGGAAGTCTACCTTCTCGTCAATGACTGACTCGATGCTGCAGTAGTGTGTCTGGTTCTTTGACCTGAGATGCATCGGCAGTTCACCTTGAGGGTGTTATAGTTTGACTACACCATTACTCGATCTCCTAGCCATATGGAACCCTGAGGTGTATGTTGGCTATAGCATGTTCATTGTAGGAACTAGATTGCATCAAGATGGAATCTATCTACCTCGGTGGTAGAGGAGTAGCCCTATGATGATCATGAGAATCAAGTCCAGAAATCCATGGCCATGGTAGAGTGAAATAATAGAAAGAGTTTCTATTTAGATTTTCACATTGGACTCGAATCGAATGATTACATCATATGACAAAGACTAGGGTTTGACGAGTTCACCTTAACCCTAATCTGATCGGGGCTCAAGATAGAAGAATTGAATCACACAGGTAGCTACACCAAGAGGTTCACATTCAGCTCTGATGGGTTGCCACCATATACTGCTAGGTGTCACTGGTGGATTTTGGGAGCAATTAGAATGATTTAGATGATCGATCATTCTAGCTGTTCGAATCAGAAGAGTTCTGATCCATCGAAAGGAGTTTCGATGATGTCTATGATAGAGATCATGACATATCCCATTACCATATAGAACTGAACCTAACTGGGTCACACAAACAAGGGTTTGAATCTGGTGATCATCAATTGAACTGATCTAGTTCAATTGATCTGAATGAGATTCAATTAGGTTCAAGGAAATCGTGCTAGCACTCGATTGAACCTAACGTTCTTCTTTTACTATCATAAATAAGTTGTCCTGACTGAGCCAAAGGAGTTTGTGCTCAATCAGAGGCCTTCATAAGGTCTGACTGGAGGTTGTCCAAGTCAAAATAGGTTGTCTTATTTGTAAGACATTACCTACCATTTTTGGTCACTTGCCATTTCTTGTTCTTTGACTTTGGTCAAAAGTCTACCTTTGACTAGTCAAACGTTGACCATTGACCCTTTGACTTTTGACCACATGTCATGCACCTATTGGAGAGCTGGTGCGGGCCTGTCCCCCTGCCAGAACCTAGCAAGGAGAAGGACGCACGCCAAGGGTGGCGTGAGCCCAAGTAGGAGGCGCCTAGGAGTCCTTGTTGGACAAGGACTCCACCTCCCTTTTGGATTCCAATCAGAGTTCTACTAAGAATTCAGTTTAACTGGTCTTAGGCACCCTCTAAGAAGGAATCCAGGGGTCTCTATTTCAACCAATCAGATTTAGATCTGATTTCACAAAGGGTTGTGATTGGTTGGGAGGAAGAGGAGTTGGATCACGCTTAGTCTATAAATAAGACCCTGCGCCCAACTCAGATTAAGAATGCAATTCAATTGAGAAACCCCACACCTCAAGGCTGCCTCTCCCCTCCTTCTCCATGCCATAGTCTCTTCTCCCCTTGCTCTCCACGTCCAAAAGAGTTTTGGACTTAGGTTGGTGCGATTCAGATCAAGGAAAGGCGATCAAAATCAAGAAGGCGGCGCTGCTGCAAAAGGATGACTGCAGATCTTCAAAAGAGTTTTGAAGATCCTCCAGATCAGATCCAGATCTGATTTTTGGAGGTGTGATAGAGAAGAAGAGGATCTCCAGATCCAACCCGAGTGGATACCGGTAGAGGCCAGGCGCTTGCGTGGCTAGATCCAGAACCTTCCGCTGCAATCAGGATCATCTAGAGGGTAATAGGATTACCCAAATCAGGTAAATTAAATTTGATTTAATTTATCTTATTTTATTTTATTTATTAAAATAATAAGAATCAGATCTAAAATATATCAAGATCTAATTGAGATCAAGAGAAAATTTTTGAAATATATCTCTTGATCTAATCAGATCTGGACGAACCTGGACTGGGAAATCAGGATTTCCCTTCAGATTATGCTCACTTTGTAAATTTAAATGATTTATATTAAATAAAATATTTATTCTAGAATTTTTTATCATAAGTGTACATCTTCTAATGAATTCTTATGTTGTGATGAAGTCCTTAGAACTATTTAGATTCAATAAAAAGAGAATTTATCGATTAGTCTTTAAAAATTTTTACGACCAAATGATACATTGTTACCTAGGATGCAACATTTATCGAGTATAGGTCATTGTATACCACATGGGTTAGTTATCCTCTTAATCAAGAAGTATGGAGATACTGGTATGGCATGTAAGTGAGATATAAGGGTATATCATCACTGAACATAATCAACTTCGGAGCATTCTACTGTCAAGAATTGCTTTGATGGCATATGAGTATAAGTGTCCCTTGGATCTGAGATCAACATGGTGACTTGCAAGCAACTTATTATGCTTTTGGGCCAGACTACCTAAATTTTTAATTTAGTGATTAAAGATTTTTGGGCATAGTCAAGTACTTATGAAGTCGGCATGGTCAAGATGGGATTAGCTTCTCCATCATCTTGGAGATAATGCATCACTATATTTAAATTTAGCAAAACCTTGATTAGGATAATCCATAAGATGGATTTGGTATGTTGAAATATAATGTAGATGATCTACTTAGGATTGACAATTAAATTCTGAGTCATCCTATGAGCATTCATGGTCAAGAGGATGAATTATATGAAAATCATATCCACATGGGTTCTAGAATATTGCTTTATACATTTGACTTATCCGACCATTGGATACCATTGCTAAACGGTACTTTGATTGCTATAGAAATTTATTTCTATGCTATTGGCTTAGATTCAAAATTATGGGGTCACACACATTAGAGATTTTGATTTGATCGAATGGTTGATCAATGGTTAAGAATCATTTTAGAATCAAACAGTCAATGCGATTGATGTTCGATCTAGTGCAAGTATTGCAAGAGGATTAATTAGCAATCAAATTGCTAATTGGCTCAATCTGATCGAGCATGAGGGCTGAGATCAAGTCTAATTGAATGAGATTCAATTAGATTTGATTTGGACTTGATTAGATCAAGTCTAATTGATTTATGGGATAAGCTAATTGTATGAAAGAATGATTTCCTCTTAAATTAGGACTTATGTGCACCTAATTTCTAATTTGATTATAATTTAAATTAAATTTAAATTTAATTTAATTTGATTTAAATGAAATTCTAGTTAGACTAGGATCATTCTTAATTAGGTTGCACCAGTTCTAATTTGATTGGGCTTAAATTTGCTTTGACCAGTTAAAATATGAAAGTCCCAGTTTGACTGGGACTCTCTCTCTTATGCCACCTCACCCTCTTATGGTCTCTCTCCTTGGGATTTGCATGAATTCCATATGCCTAGAGAGAGTCTTGCACACCCCCATGCCCTCCCATATTTTATTTGGAAATTTGTTATAGACTAGGTCAAAACAAACAAGTTGTTTTGACCTACGACTCTATTGGATAGAGTTTGACACATCACCTTCCCTATCCATGGTGCCAATTAATTAAATTTTATTCTAATTTTTTTTGGTAAATAAAAGAGAAAAGTTGTGCACCAAAACCAGGGAGTCCATGCCCAAGGAAAGTCTTGAGGTGCACAAAAGTTGGCACCCCAAGATGGTCTCTCTTAGACATTCCTTTTCTAGATATTTGACTAGAGAAGGACTCTTCCATATCTTCCTATTTAAGAAGAGTTTAGGCATAGGATTTCTATAGAGAATTCAATAAAGAGAGGGGGCTTAGTCATGGGATTCCTGGGTGCTAGTGAGTCTTGGGCGTCGGGTACCTTTGGGATAAAGATTGTGTGTCCTATTGAGAGAGAAAAAGAATAGAGAAGAAGTGGTTCTTCTCTATGGTTTCAACTCCTCCTCTTCCACTTTCTTTTATGAGTTTTGAGAAAAAGGTTCTCCCTCCCTAGACCTCCCAACCTCCTTTGATCCTTGGAAGGTCCAAGCAATTCAAAGAAAGAGGTTCGAGATCAACCATCAAAGATGGATTTGCGAAGTGCTAGCACACTACGTTGATTTCCAACTACTGGACTTTTGATCAATTTGAAGCTTCATGTGAACTATCCATAGAGGCTGGATATCCATGTGGCTCAAAGCAACAACCTCAGTCTCAAATCAGCAAGTAGAGTTCTCAACCCATGAAAAGGTATTGAGATACAATCTCAATAGTTGTCTAGATTAGATCTTGATCTGTTCGATGTTGAAATGATCAACATCTTTTCTTTTTATTTCATATTTAATTTTTAGATTTAATACTTGCATAAATCATGTCATAAAGATTCTAGATCTAGGGATTTGTTACATATTTTATAGATTAATTTAATTAATCTCTGACTTTCGCTGCACATAATTTTGAATAAGTTTTAGAATAGATGCATGTAAACCCTAGTTTTTCTTTTAATTGGAATCAAAGCCTAGGTCTATTTGACATGACTTTTATGCATGTTTTAGATTATTTATTTAGATTAGATCTAAATTATCATCTAAGTTTAAATCTAAAATTAAATATTTAGATTGCGTGGACTGATCTTATAAGGTTATCCTGCTATAAGGTTTATCCCTTACAGTGAAAAGATTGTCTTAGTTTGTACAGATCTAATGTTGATTATAAATATATTAGATATAATCTAAATATATTTATGATTTAATAAATTTAAAATTATTTAAATTTAAATTAAATAATTAGATCGCATGGACTAATCTTATAAGATTGTCCTGCCGTAAGGTTTACTCCTTACAGTAAAAAGATTATCTTAGTACCTGCTGATCTAAAAATTAATCATAAATAAGTTAAATTTGATCTAAGAAATTTATAATTTAATTAAAATTATTTCTATCATACCTCTTATTCAAGATTGCAAGTCAGGGGTCATGGCAACTACCATACACTCATAGGAAACTCTCTCCACAAGCATGCAAGGCATCTCATCATGCTATCATAAAGCAATAGTGGAATAATTAATCAATAAATTAAATCTAAAATTTAATTAATTAAAATTTAATTTTAATATTCCATAAAATTCAATAATATTCAAAAGATCTTACATCAGCTTTAATAAAATTTTTATTTAAAATAAGAGTATCAATGTTCTGCTTCTAATCATCCTATCTATCTCTAATCACTCTCCTGTACATACTCATGTATCATCTTATTTCTCAAGATCTGTAAGAACAATAAAATAGGATAATGAGCTAGATAGCCCATTAAGCAATGATCACTTTAACTAGATTTCATTAGATAAATAAAATAAATCATCACTTATAGAAAATAACCATATTGGTTTATAAGTTCAAAATCAATTTTGATTATATATTATTTTTAAAATATTATCATGCCAAATTCAATCATTTTGAGTTTCTTTCAAGAGTCCATTTTTTTTTCAAATCATCAAATTCTTATCAATCTTCTTATTAGCCATTGACCACATTATCCTTGCAGTAGGGTCATAACACCGCATACATCTTGTGGTAAGCTACAAATCATCTGGCAGCAAAGTCCTTCGGAACCACTGGTCTGCTGGCGGTTTATCGCTGGTCTACTAGCAACAAAGACCCTTAAGACTAAATCTTTGCCAACGTAATAGCCCCCATTGTTAGGGTTCTCCATATTGTTAGATTGAGAGTTCAAATTATCTTAATTTATAATTCTTTTCATAATTTATGTTTTCTTATTTTAGTTCGATAAGAATACATATAATCATGTGGTATCGAAATCAATCAAGTATAATACATAATAAGATCAGTACTTTCAATCATGCTTTACCATAATATTTAAAAAAAAAATACTTTTAATAATAAAATATCATTCATCAAATTCATGCATCATTTCATAAACCATGTCAAGAAAATATATTATAATTTATCGATAAATCTAGAAAAGTAAAATATTACTTCTCTCATACGCATTCCAATAAATCCATAGAATTCTAGCAATTTTTTTCCAAAATGTTGTATTCATAGATCATCATATCGTAGTATTCAATTATCAAAGATCTACAATCTTATACATGATCAATTTCAATAATTAGAAAGGATATGAATAATTTGAAAAGATAGATTCACGATAGTCACATCTAACAGTCCAGATTGGTCCAATCATCCTAACCTCACGGATCAAGATTAGACTAGGAGATAGATGGTTCAAATTCTATTTATCTAAATCAAATCAGATTTGAAGTGGTAGAATTAAAAATCTTTCATTGAGTTCATAAATCAAGTGGAGAGATAAAGTTAGAGGAGAGAGAAACTATAAAGATAAATCGGGACTAATCATGCGATATGGTTCAACAAATCTAATTGATCAGATCAAGATAATTTAATTAAATTGTAATAAAATTATCACATAGATAATTCAATAAAATTATGGATGATAAAATCTAATGACTTTTTATCTGGTCAAGATGGGTGTTGGTACGCTGTCTGACAATCATGGATCAGAATTCGTTCACTAGGATTGTTTAAATTCATCATTAAGTTTTTCAATGATCTAGAAAATACTAAGAGAGAGAAATAATGTAGAAAGAGATATAATTTCTAGAGAGAGAAAATAGAGAGAGAAAATTATTGAGAGAGAAAATGTAGAGGGAAGGAAGAGAGAAAGAGAGAGGAAAGAGAAAATCTTCTTCTTTCTTTTCTTTTTCTTTTCTTATTTTCTTCTTTTTTTAAATCCAAAAATTCTATTAAAAAAATAAGAGAGAGAAAATAAATCTTCTAGAGAGAGAAAGTTAGATTCTAGAGAGATAATAGCGGGGATTCAAGATCAGATTAGATAGACAGGGAAGAGAGAGAAAACCCTCTCTTTCTTCTTTTCTTTTTTTTCTCTTTTCTTTGCTTTTCTCTTTCTCTTTCTTTTTCTTTTTTTCTTATATTTGGCGCAACAGGGGACCATGAATCCTTGCTTCCCCTTCTTCCCGATGCCATGAAAAGCTTACTCGGATTGGATGAGCAAGGCTTTGGGCCAGGCGATATAGCCACAGCTCCCCTGATCGGGGCTCGTCAGTGACGGGCGGCACTGGATGGTGCTGAAAAAAATATGAAAATGGTTGGCCAGAATAGAGGTTTTGAATCCTACATATTTTCCAAAAATTAGCAAATAAAATTCTAAAATCTTAGTCTAAACTTTGAGGGAAAATCAAAAAGGAAGTTTTGAAGGGATTACCAGGGTTCTTGGTGATGTTTTGGACCACAAAATCACTGGCACTTGCCTTCATATCCAAGAACAGTAAACAGGAACAATTTGGAAGAAACTAGGAGAAAAATTGGGAGAAAATCAATGAATCTTGATGATGGAAGGCCATGCAAGGTAGAGAGGATTTAGTTTATAGGGATTAATTCAAGTTTTAGATGAAATAGAATTCCTCCCCTGGATCAGAAGAGGATTCTTAACGAGAGAAAAAAAGTCCTCTATCTACACTCTTGTTTCTCCTTTTTTCTTTTTTTTTCTTTTTCATGCTTTCAAATTCGTGCTCATCTTTTGGGTTGGATTTTTAAATTAGGTTTGGTTCAATTGTGGGTTGGTCATAACATTCTACCCCCCTAAAAGAAATTTTATCCTCAAAATTTCCTATCCAAGGTCTTTGAATTTTAGGGCTTTGATCTCATTTCTTATAAGAATAAGGTTCAATACCTCATGTCTTGACACTTTTTATAGATGATCAAAATCAAAACCATCTCTTCTAAATGGAAGAAAATCAACATCTTAGTTCTAAATAAGAATTCTATTTTTTCTGTCAAAACATTAATTGTTCTTAATTAATCATCCATCACAAGATAGGAGAACATATTAATATGAATCACATGATGATATCCAAATCAGTCGAGAATCAAATATTTTTTTTTCTCATCCATGCTTTCAAAAGTTTGAGATTCACCATACTAATTTCATCCTTGAAACTTTTTTATATATTTTTTCTTGATGTGAATTCATTCTTAAATCATTTCATAAGGAAAAGGTCAATACCATTAATGTTGATTAGAATCAAAACTATTATTTTTGGTAATCAAAATCAGTCTCTCAACTTTAGATAAGAATATCAAGTTGTCTCGCCAAAATCTTTAACTGCTCATGATTTGATCAATTTATCATAAGATCATAAGCAATTTTACTATACTCTCTATAGATGAGTATTTTGTTAGATATGTGTGTCCTAGAAGCTAGAATTGGCTGACACTTGTAATATACTTCTAGGGATAAAATTATAATTTTAACTATAAATAATAAAATGGGTTATTTTCTATCATAAATATGTATTTAGTGTCTATGATACATCCCTTGAGTTAATGGTAATGACAATTCATATTTTCAAGAGTTGAAAATTTAAAACATGAATTTTCATTTATTAACTCATAAAATGCTCCTGACCGTAGGATCGTCATGAGGATGGTAATTGATCTGAAAGGTTAGTGTACAATCACTTCTTCATAGTAGATGAGTCTTGAGTCTACGGTGTAGAGACACCAGAGTGAGAGTACAGATATTCGTTAGAGAACGAGGGCACTGAGCACAACCACCTCGAGTAGTCATAAGGAAGTCTACCTTCTCATCAATGACTGACTCGAAGCTGCAGTGGTATGTCTGGTTCTTTGACCTAAGGTGCATCGGCAATTCACCTTGAGGGTGTTATAGTTTGACTACACCATGACTCGATCTCCTAGCCATTCGGAATTCTGAGATGTATGTTGGCTATAGCATGTTCATTGTAGGAATTGGATTGCACTAAGAGGAAATCTATCTACCTCGGTAGAAGAGGAGCAGCCCTATGATGATCATGAGAATCAAGTCCATAAGCCCATGGCCATAGCAGAGAGTGAAATAATAGAAAGAGTTTCTATTAAGGTTTTCACATCGGACTTGAATCAAATGATTAAATCATATGATAGAAATTAGGATTTGACGAGTTCACCTTAACCCTAATCTGATCGGGGCTTAAGATAGAAGAACTTAATCACACAAGTAGCTGCACTGAGAGGTTCATTTTCAGTTCTGATGGGTTACCACCAAATACTGCTAGGTGTCACTGATGGATTTTGGGAGCAATTAGAATGATTTAGATGATCGATCATTTCAGTTGTTTGAATTAGAAGAGTTCTGATCCATCAAAAGAAGTTTCGATGATGTCGATGATGGAGATCATGACATATCCCATTACCATACAAAACTAAACCTAACTGGATCACACAAACAAGGATTTAGATTTGGATATCATCAATTGGACTAACCTAGTTCAATTGATTTGAATTAGATTCAATTAGGTTCAAGAAAATCATGCTAACACACGATTGAACCTAACGTTCTTCTTTTACTATTATTAAAAGTTGTCTCGACTGAGCCAAATATATTTGTGCTCACTCAGGTACCTTTACTTGGTCTGATTGAAGTGTGTCCAGGTCAGAAAAGGGTTATCTTAATTTATGAGATAAATTTGAGACAACACCTGCCATTTTTCATCACCTGCTAATTCTTGTCCTATGACTTTGGTCAAACATTAACCTTTGACCCATGGATATCTGCCCATGTGTCATGCACTTATTAGAGAGCAGATAGAGACTTGTCCCATTATTGGAATTTGGAAAGATGGGGGTGCATGCCTTGAATGGCGTGCACCTATGGATAGGGATGCCTGGAGTCCCATGCGGATGGGACTCCAGGTTGCTTATGAGTTTCTACTTAGGTGGCCCCTGGCTATAGACTTGATCAGTCTTAGGCACCATCTAAGGATGAATTTATGGGGCTCTCATCTAATTGGATCAGGTGATGTCATCCCACCAATCAGATTTAGATCTGATTGACTCTCATCTAATTGGATCAGGTGATGTCATCCCACCAATCAGATTTAGATCTGATTGTACGAAACAACACGATTGGCTGGGATGATGTGGCATTGCATGGCACAATAGGGTCTATAAATAAACCCTATCTGCGCCCAACTTTCATAGAGTTTCTCTTAGCCCATGCCCCAAGGCTATCCCTCTCCCTCCTCCATGCCATCTTCTGATCCTCTCTCTCCTCTCCATGCCCAAGGAAGGTTGGGCTCCAGTTTGGTGCAATCCAGGCAAGAAAAAGCTGACGAGAAAGAAAAAAGGCAGCACTGCTGCAGAGACAACTGCTGATCTTCAGAATGAGTTTTGAAGATCCTCCAAATCAGATCCAGATCTAATTTTTGGAGAACAAATAAAGAAAGAGATGATCTCTAGATCCAATCTGAGTGGATATCGGTAGAGGCCAGGCGCTTGCGTGGCTAGATCCAGAACCTTAGGTAATCAGCAGGATCATCAAAGGGTAATCGGATTACCCACATCAAGGTATAAATTAAATTAGATTTATTTTGACTTATTAGATCTATAAAATTAGATCCAAAACATCTCAAATCTGATATGGATGCTTGAGAGAAATTTTTGAAATATCTCTCTTGATTCAATCAGATCTGAACAAATCTGATCCGAAAAATCTAAATTTTTCCTTCAACTAGTATTAGAGCCAGGTTCAATAAAAATTATTTAGATCTATTTTTAATTTATTTTGATCTAATAAATAAGAGATTTAAGATGTCACATGAGATGTGATTAGATCTAAAATTAAAAAAATTAAAATTAAATAATATAGATCTAAGTTCTATAATATGCATGACTAGTTGTAAAATAGAATAGTTCTATACATAGTCTTGCATAATTATTATTTATTTTAATTAAATTATGATTTTAGATCTATTTATTTTTTATTTTTTGATGATTATAAATATTATAATAAGATCTAAAAAATAAAAAATAAAATTATTTAATCATATGAGATATGATAATTGCATGTCTAGACTAGTTGTAGAATAGTTCTACATAGTTGTCTAGATTAGAATTTATTTTGATGTGATCAATTTAGATCTAATTTTTTAGATAATTATGAGATAATTTAGATCTGAAAAATATGCATGCATGATACATGAGATGTATATAAAATATGTATTAAGTTAGATCAAATTTTATATATGAGATATATAATGTAGATCTAACTCATTTTGTAGATTTATATTTCTGATTAAGGCATTCTTCTTGGCCATCCGGTCATAAGAATAAAGTAGGATTTAAATACCCTCTCCTCCAATTTAATGGAGTGTCCTTATGATGTGTAGGGGTGTTGTGCATTCGTCCTTAATCAGAAATCAAAAACTTATTTTCTGCAAAATCCTAGATCCTGAAACCCTAGGATTTTATTTACATATTTTATTTATGAACCCTTAACTTAATTAAAAATTAAATTATAAAATATTAATTAAATCTAAAATTGAGAATTTCAGATCTAAGACATATTCATAAATTTGGATTCGGGTTTGGGTAGCTTAATTAGGTCTAAGCGGTTGATCAAATCGAATCAAGAGTTGGTTAGATGGGATCAACAGTGCTTAAATTGACCAGCCTAATAGGATTAAGCCTAGGTCAAGATCGAGTCACGTGAGTGATCGATCAAGCTAAGACCTAATTAAACTCAGTGGTTATCTAGATTGTAGACTAACTCGATTGATTTTGGCTCAACAATTTGGTGTCTAAGATAAGTTTGGCAGATACAATCGACTGATTTTTAATTGGGAGCTACTCGACTCGAATGCATTCTTGTCGAGTTAATGGCATATCCCTTCCACTAGTCTCACTTACCTGGCTATGTTTGTTGACTCAGTTTTGATCTAAGGTGGTCAATAATCTGAGCTAACCCATGCCACTAGGTTAGTCATAATGGTTATGACTACATCAAGTCTAGTTTAATGAGACCTAAATCAAATCTTCCTAAGAAAAGATTAAGTCTAAGATCTTCCACCATTGTAGATGTGCGGGTCCTTTCAAATTAGATTTTTATACTCAAATATGAAAGGAAAATCCTGATTTTTCAGATTAGGTTCATTCAGATTTGATCGAATCTAGAGAGATATTTTAAAAATTTCTCTCAAGCATCCATATCAGATCTGAGATGTTTCAGATATGATTTTATAGATCTAATAAATAAAAATAAATTTAATTTAATTTAATTTAATTTATACCTTGATGTGGGTAATTCGATTACCTTTTTATGTTCCTGCTGATTGCCTGAGGTTCTGGATCTAGCCACGCAAGCGCCTGGCCTCTACTGGTATCCATTCTTACTAGATCTAGAGATCTTCTCCTTCTTTATCACTTCTCCAAAAATTGAATCTGGATCTAACTTGGAGGATCTTCAAAATTTCTTCTAAAGATCAGCAGTCGTCTCTGCAGCTGTGCTACCTTCTTTCTTTCTCGTCAGCTCTTTCTTGCCTAGATCGCACCAAACTGGAGCCCAACTTCCCTTGGGTGTGGAGAGGAGAGAGGGGATCAGAAGATGGCATGGAGGAGGGAGAGGGGCAGCCTTAGGGCATGGGCTAAGAGAAACTCTATGAAAGTTGGGCATAGATAGGGTTTATTTATAGACCCTGTTGCACCATGCAGTGCCACATCATCCCGACCAATCATGTTGCTTCATGCAATTAGATCTAAATCTGATTGGTGGGATGACATCACCTGATCCAATCAGATAAGAGCCCTATAAATTCATCCTTAGATGGCGCCTAAGACTGGTCAAAGTCTATAGCCAGGGTCCACCTAAGTAGAAACCCAGAAGCAACCTGGAGTCCCATCCGCATGGGACTCCAGGCATCCCTATCCATGGGCGCATGCCTAGATGGTGTGCACCCCCTCCTTTCTAAATTTTAGTAAGAGGACAAGCCCCTATCTACTCTCTAATAAGTGCATGACACATGGGCAGATGTTGAAGGGTCAAAGGTTAACGTTTGACCAAAGTCATAGGACAAAAATTAGCAGGTGACGAAAAATGGCAGGTGTTGTCTCAAATTTATCTCATAAATTAAGACAACCCTTTTTTGAATTGGACACACTCAAGTCAGACCAAGTAAATGTTAGATATATGTGCCCTAGAAGTCAGAATTGGCTGACACTTGTAATACACTTCTAGGGGCAAAATTATAATTTTGACTATAATCAAAAAAATGGGTTTTTTTCTATCACATATGTGTATTTAGGATTTGTAATACATCCTTTGAGTTAATGATAATGATAATTCATATTTTCAAGAGTTGAAAATTTAAGACATGAATAATCATTATTAACTCATAAAATGCTCCCGACCATAGGATCATCACGAGGATGGTGATTGATTCAGAAGGTTGGTGTACAATCGCTTCTTTTTAGTAGATGAGTCCTGAATCAGGGTGTGAGACACCGAAGTGAGAGTACAGTATCGTTAGAGAACGAGGGCATTGAGCGTACACCCGAGTAGTCATAGGAAGTCTACCTTCTCGTTAAATGACTGACTCGATGCTGCAGTGTAGTGTTCTGGTTCTTTGACCTAGGTGCATCGCATTCACCTTGAGGTGTTATAGTTTGACTATACCATAACTCGATCTCCTAGCCATTCGAAATCCTGAGGTATATGTTGGCTATAGCATGTTCATTGTAGAATGGATTGCATCAAGAGGAATCTTATCTACCTCGGAGTAGAGGAGCAGTCCACGATGATCATGAGAATCAAGTCTAAAGCCATGGCCATGGCAGAGTGAAATAATAGAAAGAGTTTCTATTTAGGTTTTCACATCGGACTTGAATCGAATGATTACATCATATGATAGAACTAGGTTTGACGAGTTCACCTTAACCCTAATCTGATCGGGGCTCAAGATAGAAAACTTAATAACAAAGTAGCTGCACCAAGAGGTTCATTTCAGCTCTGATGGTTCCACCATATACTGCTAGGTGTCACTGATGGATTTTGGAGCAATTAGAAATGATTTAGATGATCGATCATTCTAGTTTTGAATAAGAAGAGTTCTGATCCATCAAAGAGAGTTTCGATGATGTCGATGATAGAGATCATGACATATCCATTACCATAAAAACTGAACCTAACTGGTCACACAAACAAGGTTTGAATTTGTGATCATCAATTGAACTGACCAGTTCAATTGATTGAATAGATTCAATTAGGTTCAAGAAAATCATGCTATCGATTGAACCTAACGTTCTTTTCTTTTAAATATAAAGTTGTCCTGACTAAGCCAAAAAGTTTGTGCTCATCAGAGCCTTTACTTGGTCTGATGGAGTGTCCAGGTCAGAAAAGGTTGTCTTAATTTATAAGATAATATTGTCATTTTGGTCACCTCATTTTCTTTCTATCCTTTGACTTTGGTCAAATTACCTTTGACTGGTCAATGTTGACCATTGACACTTTGACTTCTGTCCATGTGTCGTGCATCTATTGGAGAGCTGGTGGGGTCTTGTCCCCCTATCAGAAATTGGCAAGGAGGAGGGCGCATGCCAGGAGGAGGGCGCATGCCAAGGGTGGCGTGCGCCCAAGTGAGGCGCCCAGGAGTCCCTGTTGGACGGGGACTCCATCTCCTTTTTGGATTCCGAATAGACTCTTCTAAGAACCAATTTTGACTAGTCTTAGGCACCATCTAAGGATGAATCCAGGGACATTTCTCCCAATCAGATTTAGATCTAATTCACAAAGGATTGTGATTGGTTGGGAAGAAAGGAGTTGGATCATGCATAGTCTATAATATGACCTGACCCCAACTGAAACACTTAAAAATTCCCTCACCAAGGCTACCCTCTCTCTCCTCCTCCATGCCAATCCTCATCTCCTTTCCTCTCCATGCCCAAGTAGTTTGGGATCTCGTTGGTGCAATCAGGCGAAGAAGGCGAGAAAAGCAGAAGCTGCGCTGCCAAGGACAACTCTGATCTTCAAAGTATTTTGAAGATCCTCAATTAGATCCAGATCTAATTTTTGGAGAACATATAAGAAAAAAGAGGATCTCTCGATCCAGCTGAGTGGATCTGATAGAGGCTAGGCCTTGCTGGCTAGATCAGAACTTTCGTGCTTCACAGGATCATCAAGGATAATCGGATTACCACATCAAGGTATAAATATATTAAATTTTTATATATTTATTTTAATTATTAAAATATAAAATTAGATCTAAAATTTAATCTATTTGGATTAAGAAAAATTTTTTTAAAATATCTCTCTGATCCGATCAGATCTGAACGAAACTGGTCTAAAAATCAGATTTCCTTCAACTAGTATCAGAGCCAGTTCTAAATTTTAGATCTATTTTAAATTTTTTAATAAAAAAAAAAGATTTAAATGTCAATAGAATGTGATAGATCTAAAATCAAAAAATTAAAATTAAATTATTTGATCTAAGATTAAAATATGCATGACTTTTCTAAATAGAATAGTTCTATAATAGTCTTGCATTATAATTTATTTAATTAATATATTTTTAGATTTATTTATTTATATTTTTGATATTATATTTATTAATAAGATCTAAAAAAATAAATAAAATTTAATTTTTACATCAATGAGATATGATTAATGCATGTCTAGACTAGTTATAGAATAGTTCTATATAGTTGTCTAGATTAGAGTTTATTTTGATAGATCAATTTAAATCTAATTTTTAGATTATTATGAGATAATTTAGATCTGAAAATATGCATGATTCGATACATGAGATGTATAAAATATTATGATTAGATCTAATTTTATATGAATAAATATGATATAGGTCTAAACTATTTTGTAGATTTATTTCTGATTAAGGCATTCCTCTTGGCCGTCCGGTCATAAAGAATAGAAGAATTTAAACCCTCTCCTCCATTATGGAGTGTCTTATGAGTAGGGGTTGCGCTTCGTCCTTAATCAGAAACTCAAATTTACTTTCTATGAAACCCTAGATCCTGAAACTAGCATTTATTGTCATATTTTTTTATGAACCCTACTTAATTAAAAATAAAAATTATAATATTAATTAATCTAAAATTAAGAATTTCAGATCTAAGACATATTCATAATAGGGATTCGGTTGGGTAGCTAATTAGGTCTAAGCGGTTGATCAAAACGAATCAAGAGTTGGTTAGATGGGATCAACATGCTTAAATTAACCAGCCTAATAGGATTAAGCTGGGTCAAGATCGAGTCACGATCAAGCAAGACCTAATTAGCTCAGGATAGAGTCTGGATTGTGGCTAACCCAATTGATTTTGGCTCAACAATTTGGTGTCTAAGTAAGTTTGCAATACGACAACTGATTTTTAATTGAGAGCTACTCGACCTGAATGCTTCTTGTTGAGTTAATGGCATATCCCTTCCACTGGTCTCACTTACCTGGCATGTCTATTGACTCAGTTCTTGATTGAGGTGGTCAATAATCCGAGCTAACCCATGCCACTAGGTTAGTCATAATGTTATGACTATAAAGTCTAGTTTAATGAGACCTAAATCAAATTCTCCTAAGAAAAGATTAAGTCTGAGGTATCTCTCTT